>CAJQZJ010004760.1:9700228-9728214 GCA_907164525.1 Lophiomys imhausi
AAATAAGAGTTAAATAAATAATAATTTAAAAGTTCGGTTACACCTCTTCTTAAAGCAGATGGGATTAACACAGAGACCTTCTAACTGGTCAGTGTACACAGCATAAGAGACTGCAGGTGCAGAGTCCTAACTGGCTCACTTTATCCTCCCAAAGCTCAGGGATCATGGCGAAAAGTGTGTGGTAAGATTGTAATGAAAACAATGGTTCCCAGACACAATAGGGCAGTCACACATGAGAACCCACAGCAGTAGTGACAGCACACACAAAACCTTTCAAGTTCAAGCCAGGAAAAAAATCTCCAAATGGAGAGGGGAGATGGATCTGAACTGCCACTCCTAGCTGAGGAGCTATTGATAGTTGATAGTTTCTTTATGGATGTGCCCCCACTAGGCCCATTGTGCTCCAGCAGCAGGCCTGTGTTCACATAAGAATACATAGGAAGTACAGTTTGACTTGATGTATTTAAAAATAAGAAACCAAAAAAGAAAAAAAAGACACAAATTGGGTGGGTAGGGAAGTGGAGTGGATATTTGAGGAACTGAGGGATGGTAGGTGAATATGATAAATTCATTGTAAATTTTCAAAGAATTAATTAAAATGTTGTTTTAAAAACTCATACCCATCCACAGGCAAGCAACCCTAATTAAACTCAATGGGTTTTTTTTTAAGCCATGAAAATAGGAGGGCATGATGGGAAGAAAGGCTCCAGAGACAGTGGGAGGGAAAAAGAGGAGGTACTGCAGTGAATGAATATGGGCAAAATACAATATATAGATGCATTAAATTATCAAAGAATAAGTTAAAATTCTTTAAAAATAAAATATAGATTTACATATCTTTTTCTCAAAGTAGTATACTCTTTCTTTTGCTAAACAAATGCATTGTTATGAAGAAGATAATTGACAGCTGAGACTCATCATTTCTCTCAGAGATGTGTCCAAATCCAGATTTGATACTCATAGGGAAGAGGGAATCACATCTGCAGCAGGATCTTTTTCTACTTACTTATTTCTGACAATGGTTACTCCACTAGAGGGCTCTGTAAGTAAGAGAAAAGTCTTAAAATCAAGCTTTTAAAATTATTTCAAATATCCTTCCCTGAGTGAGTTAATCTAGACTCAGAAAGATACACATGGCATCTATTCACTCATAATTGGATTTTAGCTATGTAGTACAGGATAACTATCCTACAACCAACACACTAAAAGGAACAGGAACATAGACCTTGTTACCTGTTAGTGAGACACTTTGCCCTAATAGAGTTGCCATATAGGCCCCCACTGCAAGAGGAAGCTCTTAACACTCATATGACTGTTCAACTGAGGGGGGCTGATATGTAGGGGTAATCCACTCCGGAGGAGTAGGGTAGGTGGGAGAGGAGAGAGAGGGTGTTAGGGTAGGACCGGGAGGGGTAGAGAGAGGGGACTGTGATGGAGTAGTAACTTGAAGTAAAAAATAAACAAAAAATACATAAATAAAAAATTATTTCAAATATCAATCATTTTAGCACTTATGTTTTTTTTTCTAATTTTACTTTACTTAGGATAACATTAAAGGATCTTGAAAGTAATGTAATTAATATTTTAAGATATTCTTTTTTTTTTCTAGGTGACTGCTCTGGGACACGATTATGCTACTGCTAATTCTATTTTTCTCTACCATTGTTGGGAGTCACAGTTGATACCACAAACAGGTGGGAATTATTTCTGAACATTAAATTCCATGATGAGACATTGAATTGTTCAGCATTCGGCTCTGTAGTCATTCAAAGCTCCAAGACACATAAGATATCAGTGAAGCTCAAGCAGAGCACTGACTGACAAGCTCTGCTTAAGGGCAGGAGGTGATGGGCTTGGGAGACAGAGACTTCAAAGCCAGGCTTGTCAGCATCTTCACCGAATGAAAGGGGACGTGATTTAGAAAGTTAGAAGACATGGTGGTGGTGACGATAGTCCAGTGGAAAATGACTGCAACAGAAAAGGCTAGAACTCTGGTAAGATGTGGCACGAGTGAAAAGACTGGATCTCAAAGCATTAGTGCTGAAATAAAAACTTTACCAGGGGCTCTGTAGTAGATGTAAATGAGGAAAAGAAAAGTTCAGGAAGCACAAAGCCAGGAAAGTTATATTCCAAAGAGCAGAGCGAAAAAGGAACAAGAGAAGTGAGCAGAGGAATCGTAGCCTGTAGATAAGTGTGAGGAGCCATAAAGATAAATCATGCCTTTGGAGCTAACCCAGGCTCAGAAAGATGAACATGGCATCTATTCACTTATAGTTGGATTTTAGCCACATAGTACAGGATAACTATCCTACAACCAACACACCAAAAGGAACAGGAACATAGACTTTGTTGCCTGTTAGTGAGACACTTTGCCCTAGTGGTGCTGCTATGTAGGCCCCCAGTGCAAGAGGAAACTCTTAGCCTTCATAAATGACTACTGAACTGCAGGGGGGGGGCTAGTATCTAGGGACACCCCACTCTGGAGGAGTAGGATAGGTGGGAGGGGGAGGGAGAGAGTGGGAAGGTGGGACCAACCAGGAGAGGTGAAAAGAGGGCATTGTGATGGAGATGTAACTTGAAGTAATAAATACACATTAAAAAAAGATACCATCATAGGTGAGTGGGAGAATCAGGAAAAGGAGAAGAATGAGTAGACAAAATAGTCAAAGAAATTATGATTAGAAACCTCCACATTCAATGAAGACTACATATCCAGGAAACTTTGTAACTACATGTGAAGATTCTGAGAGCCATGGACAAAAGACAAATCATGAAAGAAAGGAAGGAAGGAAGGAAGGAAGGAAGGAAAGAAGGAAGGAAGGAAAGAAAGAAAGAATGAATTCAATATGCATAAGGGATTCCCCCAAAATGTAGAATGACGGAGAGTAGAGGTTCAAAAATGACAGAGTCTAAGTACTAGGTTGTATACCTAGAAGATATCTATGCAAATATACTGAGGGAGAGGAAAGAAGATAGATGACAAAGAAATAGTTAACTATAAATAGGTCATAGATGGGGATAAATAGATACATGCTAGGTAGATGATAGATAGAAGACAGGGATATTATAAATAGTAGATTATAGGTAGATGATAGATGATAGGTAGATGATAGGTAGATGATAGGTAAGCAATTGATTGAAAGACAGATGATTGATAAGGAGATATGTGATGCATAGATAAATCACAGACAAATGGAAGATAAAGATAGATCAGGCAAAGATAGATGATAGAGGCAGATTAGATAGATAATAGATAGATATAGATAGACAGATAATAGATAGATAGTAGCTAGATAGATATAGATAGATGACACATAGATGATAGATAGATGATAGGTAAATAGATAGATGATGGAACAGCTTTTCAAATAAGTGGTACTCAGGTGACTAGCATCCCATACAATGACACTGATCCCTACCTCACATTCTACCATATACAAAAACCAACTCAAAACTGCATTAAAAATTTAAGGGTGAACTAAAATGTTAAAATGTCTGGAAAAGAGTGCCATACAAACTCTAATGACCATGGCCATAGCCTCTGATATATGACACCAAATGAACAAGTGAATAACAAAAATAGAGAAATTGGATCACATCAAACACACATAAAATGAGAAAAAATATTTACCAACTCTATACCTGATAAGAGGTGTGCATTTATAATGTTCAGAAGTACATTAAATTTATCCATAAAAGACACATGATCTGATTGAAAAATAAGCAAGGGAAGGAAAATAGAATTATAGTATTATAAATAGATAAACAGAAAAGCTGAAGTAGGAGGGTTAAATGGTTAGAGGAACAAGAGGGCATGGTAAATGAGGGACTATGTGGAGGAATATGGAAATCTATACCACTGTAAAAGCTCCTGAAGTTTATACATTTAAAAAAGAAACTTCTTTTAAAATTTCTTCAAGTTACATCTCAATCACAATCCCCTCCCTACTGCCCCTTCTGGTTCCACCATCCCACCCTCTTCCCCCTCATACCTCCCCATCTGCTTCCTTTTTTTTTTTAAGCTTAAGGTATATCTTCCCCCAACAGCTCCCTCTTTCAGTCCAACAAATGGCTTTTTCTCTTATAACAACAAATACAATACAAAACAACAAAAAAGGGCTGGAGAGATGGCTCAGCCGTTAAAGGCTAGCCTCACAACCAAAAAAAAAAAAAATGCAAAACAACAAAAAAATTATTAGGCCCCAATTATGAAAATTATAAGGTTTAGCATACATTCCCAATGTCCAGTCCATACATATTTGGCAACTTACTTTAACATTCTACAATGCATCCATCTCCATGAGTTTAAAGTTCTATATCCAACTCAGCTTCCATCCTAACTTGCATCACCATCTTAAAAATATCTTCTTAGATCCAGAATACCCTCTTAATTCCTAAACAACTCCAATTTAACTATGAGACTATAACTATCTAGTCTTCCACCACATCAGAGACCTGAGAAGGATAAATATATCTGAATATACAGGAAGTAGAGGGCCAGCAGCTTCCAAAACTAAGAAATGACAGACCAGTGGCTGCCTGGACAGTTCCCAATTTCTCTCCATACACTATAGAGCATCAATATTCAGTCTTTTGGCCCCAATTCTGTGTCAGACATTAATTGTAAAGCAGGAATTATGTATGACTTGCCTACTCTGTCTTGGCAGAGCTAGGCTGTCAACTTACCTGGTTCCAAGTTTTGTCCTTTTTGGACAGTGGTCTGTCTACAATTGAACCAAGGGATTTTTTTCTTGCCAAGTGACAGGTTTGCCACTAATGCAACCATCTCCAACTGGAGATTCTTCAATGCTCATAATCTACTTGGAGTAGAGTAGGGGTCACTGTCAGGAGCTGACATGTCTCAAAATCAAAAATATCTTTGTTAAGAAAACATCTTTGAATGCCACATTCTACAGATCTCTTGAGGTTTTTGAAGACCATCTATCTACCTCTATATATTTGGATAGGCAAATGTTGCTTGTCTCTTAGCAACTTGATTTCTGATTAACTTAGAAAATAACTGTGATAGACTACCCTAGCACCTAACAAAATGACATGCTTAAATGACTATTAGCTTGCATTTCTTAATTATCCTAAACAAATTTATGACAGTTGCTAACAAAATGCCAGAACTTCACATTTCATTTTTAACCATTGGACCTAGGTTGTTGACTATGCTAGACAAGTGGGCAACCACTGAGCTTCATTTAGCCCAGGCACTGTTCTCTTCCTTCCTCCTTCCCTCCTTGATATTTTCTTTTACTTCTTCCCAACCTCCTCTTTTTTCCACCTCTCCTTTTGCTCCCCACTGCCCTCCCTTCTTCCTCCTACCTCTATGATAAATGTTCAGCAATTGATCCAGAAGCTAATATCTGAGACACGGAAGAGACATCCCAAGGGAGAACATTGACCTCATGCTGACACTAAACCCTCTGGCTATGGGAAATCTTCATGATTAAGGCTTAGGATATTCATGTGAAGAGGACAACAATTCAGGGGCAGCCTAGCGATGTGTCAGTGTAAAATTCAGAATATGTTTTCATCTTGTTTCTCTTTATACTTTTATTTAAAGATAAAGAAAACATGTGATGTGTGATTGGGCCCAGCAGCAGAAGGGTATGTTGCACTCATTTCTTGTGTCTTAGATGATGTGTATGCATATTTATTTAGTTGCTGTATGGCTTTTAATTTCAGATTCATAGAGTGTTTTTGATCTTGTAAGGAAAGCACTGAAAACATTCCTGTTTCACTTATGGATCAAAAGGAACAATGTTTAGAAGTCATGTTTCTATAGGTGTGTGTAAAACAGAATGGCCAGGTGTATTTCCTTGGCCAGCCCCACCCCTGTTCATTCAGTTCTGAATGGTTGAGCATGCACAGGTCAGTTTTGATAACTAGTCTCTTTCCTCTGGGTCTTTTAAGTTGTCTTCTGCTTCAGAGCTCATGGACAAGGAGCCAACTGGGGATTCCTCTCCGCTTGCTTTCTGCCATCAGTCTTTACAAAGATCTACATTTTGAACATGTGTCTATTACATTGGGAGGTATATCAACTCTGTTTGAGTCTCCTATGGCTGTCAGTCAAACTCTTCTTAGATGCCATTTATGCAAGATGGCCACAGTAGTCATTAGAGTTGTTTCCTGTTTTTTAAATGTAATTCATGATGTCTGCCGCTCAGTACTACTTAATTATTGTCACTGTACCTTCTTAGATTGAAACACACCCATGACCTGTTGATGCTAGAGTGTTTCCAGCATGTCAGGAACTTTCAGGGAGTGTACAGTAATTGCCTCTCTTCTTTCTCTGAAAGGTAGGTAGGTACAACCACCCCCTCATGTCTCAGAGGGAATCATGTGGCTTCTGGGACTCTCAACTCCTGTCTGAAGACTAGGAGTCTTGTCACCCAATTCAAAACCTCATCTCTTCTTCTTAGGGGGTGGGAGAGTAATGGGACAGGGCAATGTTTCTAGTGGTGAGGGTGACCTTCAGTAATAGAATTCATGCTTCTTCTAAGTTTGACAGTCACCCTACAACAGGGTCAAAGAGTGACACAAATGTGTTTGGCACACTGGATGCCTGTGACCTTCAAATAATAAGGTAGACATCACTAGGTGTCCAGGTACCCACAACTGTCACCTCTTCCTCACTGTACTGTAATTCACTTGCTCTTCTGACAGTACACCCCACCCTACTCCCCCCAAACCATGCTGTTTCATGACAGGGGTGACAGATGCTCAGCAAGCCCCTTGGTTTTCCTAGGAGTTGTTTAACCTCTTTATGGACCTGCTTTGGGTATGTTGCATAATGTACATGCCCAAACATATATGTGTGCAGTTTTATGCTATGGCATTTACAGTATTTTATTTATAAGTTGAAGTTTGGAGTGTGACCTTGCTTAGTAACTATGTTAGCCTAAAATTTTAGGTCACTGTAAAGTGATGTCACCTCCCTCAGCTCTTGTTTCTGGGCAATGTGAGGATCATACCACCTTCCTACCAATGTTGGTCCAGTTCTTTTTTTTCTGCTCAATGAAGTTTGACAATTTGTGACAGGACAGAAAGGAAATTCATTATATTTGGTAATAGAAAACCTATTTCTCATTTTTCACAAACCAAGCAGCTGCAGTGAAATTGCCTAAGCTGCTGTATCACAATTCTCCACCTTCATGGTCTTTAAGGTCACCTTCCAGGGTCTTCAATTTCCTTACATTCACAGCTTGGTGTCTGGTAATTTTCAGTATCAGAAAAACATATGGGAGCTATATATTTTTTCCTCAGAAGAAATATTCCTGATTTGAAAAGAAATAAATCTGTCACAGGAAAATATTAAAAATAAAAGGCATGACTGTAATAATCGCATTGATGTCATGGCCAATTCCGCTCATCCAGTTTGTGGCGGGAAATTTGCCTGCTCCCCCCGGATGGGCTGTCAATGTAAGAGAAATGGAATTTTTATTTCAATTACCACTGTGATTTAAGGGTAATTTATGTATAAGGAAGCACAACAATCCCAGGAATCAAATTTCCTTAAAATATTATTTTGAATTCTGTCTCCGCCAAGGGTTAGTGGAGCTGATGGGTCAGAATGAAGAACAATCGAGCGAACTCCCCAATCGTCATTCAGCACACAGGATCCCCAAACACTACCACTGGGAGAAACTTTGCAGTCTGCAGAGGCACCTTGAAACAGATTTCTTTGAATTAAATCGTCTTCAACATTTTACTACAAAAGAGCAAAAGCTAGCTTACACTGACGTCACCTGCAGGGCACCAGGGCCCCGCCCACTCTCCCTATTTCCTGTCTCAGACCTTGCTGTTCTCATCTGTAGTAAATAGCAGCACCGTATGTCATGAAAGTTGGTTTTTATAAATATGAATCTCCCCTGAGAAGAGATAAAAAATGCTCAGACATGAAAGAATAAGTTTGTATGCATAGTCTAGGATAATATGTCACAAAGGCTAGCACTGTGTGTGTATTCAGGATTAAAAATGGTGGAAAGAAGGAAACACAGGATGGCTAGGTCAAGGCTCGATATGGCTTGGTTCTACGGAAGAAATGCTCACCACCTTTCTAGAAGCAATTTCACTCTGTCACGTCCAGCACCCTGAGATGCTCCGACTGCATTTCGGTGTCAAGTGTGTTGTCCACTGGCAAGCATGTCTTGGTGTTTACCTATTCCTGCTCCACCTTTATGCAGGGCAGTGCACGGTTTCTGATGAGCTAGACTGGATGTCAGGACCTCACAGATTTCTCTTGCATTTGCAATAATCACCCAAACAAATACCATTGCTCAAAGTTATCAAAGATTGGCACCTACTTCAGCATCATGTGTTTTTCCTGGAAGTACCCAGTACATTTTTCATTTCTGTGATTGTTAATTTTGTTTACCAACTTGACTGGATCGAAAATTGCTGTACAATATTAAGCATACCTCTGGATATTTCTAGGCAAAATCTGGGAAGGGTTACTAAAGACATTTAGATCACAATAGCTCTGACTTGATGGATGGATTTATTTTGTTGTGTATTAATAATGCAGTAATGCATAATTTCTGAGGGGGAGATAAACTACATAAGATGTAACCTAAAAGATATATCTTGCCCTGACCATTTTGAATGATATTTTGCCCAACTGTATGTTCCTGAGCAACTGGACAGAAGTATCTGAAACAGTCATCCAAATGAACTTTTCTTCCTTTAACTTTTCACAAATATTTTGATAACAGAAATACATAATTAACTACATAAAAAATTGGTACCAGAGAAATGGGACTATTGCTATGACTAAACCTGCCTGGATGTGTCTTAATCCTTTGGAACTAGTCTGTGGGAGAATTAGGGAAAGCTTTCAGAGTGGAGAAAGCCCAAGATGCTGTAAGCAGAGTGATGGGTGGTTGATCTATGCTAAGAAGGCCAGAAGGCCGACCATCCTGTCTATGTCTTGATGCTCTCGGAGTGAAGCTGAAGTAATAAGAAGTGGAATAATTAATCTGGTGGAGGAAATTTCAAGCCAGAATGGAATTTAGGTTTTGGCACAAGTACTGTTTTTTTCCTTTTAGCAAGATTTACAGTGAGATTCGAGAGTAAAACTCAATGTACATAACTTTGAAAAATGTGCAGCTTGACCAGAAAAACAGCAAGTAGAAATTTTTGGATGATAAAGATCATTAAAGAGATTAGCATGATGAGTGAGAAGCCAAATACTTTGAAAGAAGAGGAAGGGCATCTTGATAGCATCTCAGAAACTAACCAGATACTGCAGACACTGATCTGCAACATCATTAGAGAAATCTTTTTTCTTTTAGAAGAGAGGAGAGCTCAGGCTTTCATAGAGGAACATGGGCATGTGTTTTTCTTTGTTTGGCCAAACAGGCATGCTGAGCTACTCTAGTTCTGGTCCAAGGAGGATCAGCACTGTTTAAGCTGGTGACAGACCATACATATGATGCTGGTTTTACAGCTATGCAGAATGCAAGAGTTCTGTCAAGATTTCCAAGGAAAG
Organism: Lophiomys imhausi; assembly: GCA_907164525.1. Classification (NCBI taxonomy): domain Eukaryota; kingdom Metazoa; phylum Chordata; class Mammalia; order Rodentia; family Muridae; genus Lophiomys; species Lophiomys imhausi. Next base: position 9,709,728 of record CAJQZJ010004760.1, read on the forward strand.
CTTAGGAGGCCAGTCAATGAGGAAGGTAGCTCCAGGAAGCTCTGAAACAGTAATGTGTGAAGCTATGTTGGTGAAGCCTAAGCTCTAATGTAGACTTCAAGGTGTTGAAGATACCAAGAATGAAGAATTTCTGTTGAGAGTAGCTACTGGCTATGAGCAGAGCCCAAGAGAGAGGCCATGTAGGAGGTAAAGAGCAAGGCTACAAGGATAATGATACCTGAGTCTGTTGAGACTTGCCTCATGATATAGCGTGTCCCAAATACTACATTTGGAGCTAAGAGATTTAAGTTGATTTATTGGTAAGATTTGGCTTGATTCTCAGAGGAGACTTTGAACTTGGGCTTTTTAACAGTATTGGAACTGCTAGAGACTCACAGAAGATGGGATAATTGTGTTTTTTGTATGAGATGGACATGAGCTCTTTGGGAACCCAGCAGTGGATGTGGCAGTTGGAAGAAATGAATTTGGGCATCACACTGGAACTGAATTGCTGAGATCACTATTAAGGCATACTTCTGGATATGGCTCCGAAGGTGTTCCCAGAGATTAGATTATGAAGACTCTGACTTAATTAATGGCTTAATGACTTTCTGTATTCATAATCTGGTTGCATTAATAGAAGATTAAAAAGTCAAAATTGAGGTCTAGTTGGAAGAAGGAATCCCTGGGAGTGTGCCCTTGTAGGATACATATTTTTTTGTCCCCTTACAACACTCCCTGGAAATGCTTTTCTTTGTTTTTTTTTAATAAATAAATTTATTTGTTGCTTCAGGTTACATCTCCATCATATTGTCCTCTTTCCCCCATTCCCAGCCTCACCCTCCCACTCTCTAACCCCTAACCCTTCCATCCCACTCCTTTGGAGTGGAGTGTCCCTACATAACAGTCCCTCGCCCCAGTTCAGAAGTCATATGAGGACCAAGAGTCTCCTCATACACTGGGGGCCTACAAGGCAGCACCACTAGGGCAAAGTGTCTCATTGACAGGAAACAAAGTCTATGTTCATGTTCCCTTTGGTGCATTGGCTGTAGTATAGTTATCCTGTACTGTATAGCTAAAATCCAATTTTAAGTGCATAGATGCCATGTGCATCCTTCTGAGTCTGGTTTAGCTCACTCATGATAAGCTTCCCTAGTTCCATTCATTTGGCTGCAAATTGCATAATTTCATTGTTTCTGATAGCTGAGTAATATTCCATTGTGTAGATGTACCACTGTTTTTTAATCCATTCTTCAGTTGAGGGACATCTGGGTTGTTTCCAGTTTCTAGCTATTACAAATAAGGCTGCTATGAACATAGATGAGGAAACTTCCTTATGATTCCGTGAGGAGTCATTTGGGTGTATACCCAGAAGTGGTATGGCTGGGTCCTGAGGCAAAGCTATTCCAAGTTTTCTAAGATATCGCCAGACTGATTTCCATAGTGGTTGCACAAGCCTGCACTCCCACCAGCAATGGAGGAGGGTTCCCCTTTCTCCACACCTTCTCCAGCATGTGCTTTCATTTGAGCTTTTGATCTTAACCATTCTGACAGGTGTGAGATGGAATCTCAGAGTCATCTTGAGTTACACTTCTCTGATGATTAAGGATGTTGAGCATTTCTTCAAGTGTCTCTCGGCCATTAGGGATTCCTCCTTTGTGAATTCTCTATTTAGCTCTGTCCCCCATTTTTTGATTGGATTATTTGGTTTCTTGGCATTTAATTTCTTGAGTTCTTTGTAGATTTTGGATATTAGCCCTCTGTCAGATGTGGGGTTGGTGAAGTTTTTTCCCAGTCTGTAAGCTGCCGTTTTGTTCGAATGACAGTGTCTTTTGCCTTACAGAAGTTTTTCAGTTTCATGAAGTCCCATTTATTAATTGTTGGTCTCAGGTCCTGAGGTGTTGGTGTTCTGTTCAGGAAGTTATTTTTTGTTTTTTACTCTTTGGAAATCTCACACATGTATGTATTGAATGTTGGGTGTTCTCACCCTCTGCTACTCCCTCTTAACCCACTTCAAGAAGCTCTTTTGCATATTATCTGTTGCCATAATGTTCTGCCCAAGTACATGGGGCCAACACTTCTGCAACAAACCTCCTACAACAATGAGCCAAATTCAATCAAGACATCCTCTTGGTACTTCTGTCACAGCTACGAAAAGCCAACCCTTTCGGAAAAAGTAAACTTATGGGAAGGAGAAGATAGATACTGTCTATCTAAAATCACTGTGTGTGATTTTAATTTCTGAGGAAGCCACAGGAAACAACAGCTGGCAGAGCCACACCACAGCAAGAGAAAACTGAAAGAAAGTTCATCAAATGTTATCAGCAAGAATTTCATTTACTCTCAAAACTAAATATTTCATTTTATGTTGGGCTTGTGGCAAGACTGAATAAGATACTAATATGTTTGAAGGAAACCAGTCCTTGGCCACTGAACATGCTCTACTCAAATACAAGTCCCCTTCTCCAGTAATCTCAGGGGTGGGAAACATGGTCCTAAGATCTATTGTGTTCTGATACCATTAATATCTAATTTCATTTGTCAAAATTTTACCAAGTTTTTGAATATGAACATCATTTTATCATTCTATATTTTAAGATTTGTAATATTTTGTTCTCTTAATATTTAAAAGTTGCAACAGTTTATGTTTAAAATGAATTATAAATTAATATTGTATGTTCTCTAATACTAAAGGCCATATTGCATGCACAAAACAGCAACCTACAGATTGGGAAAAGATCTTTACCAACCCCATTTCCAACAGATGGCTAATATCCAAAATTTATAAAGAACTCAAGAAATTAAACACCAAAAACCAAATAATCCAATCAAAAAATGGGAAACAGAGCTAAACAGAGAATTCACAAAGGAGGAATTCCTAATGGCTGAGAGATACTTGAAGAAATGTTCTTAATCATCAGAGAAATGCAACTCAAGATGACTCTGAGATTCGATCTCACACCTGCCAGAATGGCTAAGATCAAAAACTCAAATAACAGCACATGCTGGCAAGGGTGTGGATAAAGGGGAACCCTCCTCCACTGCTGGTGGGAGTGCAAGCTTGTGTAACCGCTATGGAGGTCAGTCTGGCAATATCTTAGAAAACTTAGAATAGCTCTCTACGTCAAGACCCAGCCATACCACTTCTGGGTACACATCCAAAGGATTTCTCACCAAACCACAAGGACATATCCTCATCTATGTTCATAATAGCCTTATTTGTTATAGCTAGAACCTGGAAGCAACCCAGATATCCCTCAACTGACAAATGGATAAAATATTGTGGTACATTTACACAATGGAATACTACTCAGCTATCAGAAACAAGGAAATCACACAATTTGCAGCCAATTGAATGGAACTAGAAAAGCTCGTCCTGAGCAAGCTAACCCAGATTCAGAAAGATGCACATGGCATCTACTCACTTATAATTGGATTTTAGCCATATAGTACAGGATAACTATCCTACAACCAACACACCAAAAAGATCAGGAACATAGACTTTGTTATTTATCAATGGGACAGTTTGCCCTACGGGTGCTACCATGTAGGCCCCCAGTACAAGAGAAAGCTCTTAGCCCTCATATGACTGTTGAACTGAGAGGGGCTGATTTGTAGGGACACTCCACATCAGAGGAGTGGGATGGGTGGGAGACGTAGGAGAGGGTGGGAGCGTGGAACCAGGAGGGGTGGAAAGAGGGCACTGTGATGAAGATGTAACCTGATGTAATAAATATGCATTATAATAAAAAAGAAAAAAGGAATTGATTATTTTCCATAATAAATCATAATAGAGACTTAAATATTAAAAAGAGTACAAATGCTATTTTTTTCAGTGAGACTATAAATTATTTGCCAAAATGGATTCTATCAGAAATGGATGCTCAGAAGAACAGTAATGAGTCAAAGTTTGGGAAAGTTAGAGGGTGAGTAGACTACGCTCCCTCAAAGGGTGACATGTGCTTCTCTGTTCAGTGGATGGTATGCTTGAAGAAGCTCACCAGTCACCCTGAGCTTGCCAGAAGGAGCTGGCAACAATCAGAGGTGTGCCCACACCTGGGAGGTAGATGTGCACCTCAGATGTGATTTGGAAGCAGGTGTGCCTGCTCCAGGTGGGAGCCTGTCTTAGCAAATCTAGAGAGAGCAGCACCTGCTTGGGCTAACAGTTCCAGCATTCTGTAAACAATGCCAAGCCCCAAGTGACAGCATTCTCTGGATTGGTAAACAACACACGCCAAGGGCCTAGTGACAATGCCAACTGCAAGGTACATGGGCAATGAGCCACCTTTCCTTAGAGGTGTTTGTTCTTCTCAGAACTGAACTTCTGCCTTACTTTGAGAAGGCATTGAGATGTTGAGATGAAATGAAAACTTCAGTCCTTTCCCAAGAAGCCTCATAACACACCTAGTACACAGAAATGCTTCCCTGCATGCTCCAAAACCACGCAAAGAGATTTTCTTTTTAAAAAGGAAGTTAAAAATAACTTTTAGCCAAAAAGGATCTAGGCTGGAGGAGGCATCAGAGTCAAGGTCTTTCTCAGCCCAGATGCTTAGAAAGGAGACAAGGACATATTAAAGTTGACACCTTAAGAGCCAAGTATCCTTATAAAATGTGCCATCTTCACTTGATGTGACATCTGAAGGGTCCACTGCATTCTTCATCTCCTCCTTTAAGTGGAAGGGCTGGCAAATAAATTGTAGGACAGGCAAAGGACAGCAACTATCAGGGCTCAGCTTTCTTGCCTTTGTTGTTGTTGTTATTGTTATTGTGTGGAGTTTGTGTGTTGGGGGGGCACATAGATGCCAGGCTATGTAGTTAGGGTCAGAAGAAAACTTTCAGGAGCCATGTCTTTCCTCCCTCGGTGGGTCATGGAACTCAGGGCATTAGGCTTACACATAAAGCATCTGTGTATGCTGACCCGTCTTACCTGTTCCAGGTTCCTCACTTTGGCTTCTCATAGTTGTTATGTGCAAATAAATCAGCTCGGCTCCTAAAAGCTCACATTGTTTAAAAGCTCTTATGTATTTTCCTCAGTCTCTCCAGGGAAGATAATGGTTACAAAGGCATATTGAAGATAACCAAAAGTCATATCTTTTATAGATTTAATTTACTGGCAACTGTGTGGTAGTATTAGCAACTACCCTTCTCAACCTAAAAGGATGCAGAAGAGCACAGCCTCTTCTACATTTTGGTTGCCTTTTGCCAGATGCAAAGGTAATACTATGATTTGTATGGAATATTGGGTTGGGTATGTGCATGTGCATGCATGTGCATGTTTACACCACACATAGACACACACACATACACACAGTATCTGCCATTCTATGCATCTATATATCTAAATATACACACTCTCTCTTCCCCCTACTCCTTTATCCTCTTTCTTTCAGATCTCTGAATTATCCCAGGTTCAAAAGACCTAAAATCTCAATCCAGTGCTGTGCACACTACCTGCTGCTTCTTTTTGCAGGGAGGTTCCCTAGGCTCTGATGACCCTCAACTAGTTACCCAGCACATAAAACAAAACCTTCAGAAGAGTCTCCAACATGCTGTGTGATGAATGGTTTTCAGAGGACATAGGTTGTGATGGTGCAAAAAGAGGAGAGTTGAAGTTATCCAAGAAGATGAGTCAGAAATGGGCTTTCTAAAAGAAGACACAGTTGTGTGTTGCCAATGGGTTTCCTGTGTGGTATCAAAATCATCACAGATTTCCATAAGCATAGGTTGGAATAAAGCACTTAGTGCAACCCAGAACTTCTTTATTTTTAAGCTCTTGTCCCTTAAATTTACTGGTGTGTTCATCAATTATGTGGTCGACAAGCTGTCCTGCAATTCCTTTGTGTAAGAATAATCACCCACCTCTACTCCAGGGACTCAATCAATTTTTCTCTCTATAGTTTTAGCTTTCCTCTTTACATTCTGGCTATTGTGGCCATTTATTAAATCCAAGATCAAAACACTGAGCTGCCACAGCTAAGGCAGCCACCAGGTTTATTTCCATGGACATTTCTTGCATTTATCTTTTTATCAGGAGTGAATAGGACTTTCCATTCCTTTGTTTTGTCCTCCCAAGCTCAGGGCCACAGTAGTCCCCAGGTCTCTTTGTCTTTGTCAATATTTTCCAACAACTCATAAGAACTTGCTTCTAAGATTCCCTCCTCCCTCTGAGGACTATTCTGCCTTTTTAAAGAATCTGAGGCATTCACATAAAACATACCTGTTCTGTGGCTTCTCCAGGGGAGACACAAACAAATGTTTATTCATCCCAAATTGGACACCAACAACAGACCAAAATGATAATTCCACCAGTCCAGGTCAGTGAATTGGTGAGTTTACTGACTTCCTTACAGAAGCAAGAGTGAGGAGTTATTCACAAGAGCATAGATGACACAAAGGCAGCTGCATCAGAACACAACTCAGCCCAGGTAGGTGACAGATCACTAAAGCTGGATCTTAGAGCTCCTCAAACAGCTGGCCGCCAGCTCCACCAGGTTCAGAATCCAGTCATCACCATTTGTCAATAGTTATCTAACTTTGTGGATGGGCCAAGGGAATCTTCTAAGTTTCAGGAACTTCCTGAGACATGTTTGGTTTGCTTCCTAAGTCATATAGTCTTCCTTGGTCTTTCCAGGAAGGCATGTTTCAATTTGGAGAGACCATCTTTCTTCTTTTTACCCACAACATTACTTGGCCAGTTATAGGACTCCTCAGAGATGGTCTTTCTAGGCCTTGTGGGAAGCTCTGTCCATGTTCACTTAACACATTGCACAAGTGCAGGGGATGCTGATCAACGGGTTGGCTGATTCACAGAGATCTATATATAATCTTTGATATTGAAAGCCCTACCAAGGAACTGAGGCCATTAGAACTCAGAGAATCCAGTGTAATTCTGTGTAGTCTTGATATAAGCCTGGATGTGTTTCATTTCAGTCTGTCGATAATTAATTATGATTCACAAGTCTATCATCTACTGTTGTTTGATTGAGTGATCCATATCTGCTATCTAATGGCCATCCATATCCTACCCAGATTGTTGGCATAAAATACCAGGCCTGAAACAAGAAATAAGTTTACTCTGAGGCACAATGTGAATGACTGTGATAACTGGAATATAAAGTACCACCAGACACAGGGTGTCAGAATGTGTGCTCTCCTAGTCAGGGTCAGATGTCAATTTGACAGAGACCAGAATTAGCTACGGAAATCTCAATTAGGGGAGTGATCTGTCACCTACCTGGGCTGAGTTGTGTTCTGCCAGTGACTGGCTGGTTGGGGAACAGTATGTGGGGTTTTGGTTATTAATTGGTATAGGAAGGTCCAGCCTACTGTGGTCATTTTCACCTTTGGGTAGATGGTCCTGGGTTGTATAAGAAATCTGGCTGAGCACAGGCTGGAGGGAGTGAGACAGTAAGCAGCTTTCTTCCATGGTTTCTGCTTCAGCTCCCACCTGGGTCTTGTCCTGACTACCCTTCAATTCTTCTATCAAGGATCAACTGTGATCTGGAAGTGTAAAACAAAAAAACGTCTTTTATCCCTTCAGTTATTTTTGGTCACTGTTTATCACAGCAACAGAAAGTCAACTAGAACGTATGACTAATAGATAAATTAGAAGCTAAGGAGATCAGAGCAATGGCTGTGATATTGACAGACATGTCTGCCAAGCAGAAGCAGCCTGGGCAATATGATGAAAACACATTACAGTGGCGAAGCTCTTTCTGTTCAGGTCTTCTTCACTTGTCACTGACCATATCTCACTGTTTAGGAATTCCTCAGCCATAGAAACATGAGGAGCCATATGAAACACAAGGAACACTACTCATTTGGTTGATTACATGTATGCCCCATGGCCTTGAGGACAGCAAGCTAGGGGTATGTAAGTAAGTCCTCTATCCAGTGTCTTCCAACCACAAACAAATTGACCAGGATCCTCCTTCCTGGGACAAATGCATGATCTTTCATCTGCTTTCCAGAATGTTCTAACATTGTAATTTTGGCACAGGCATAAATCCATGTGATGGAATAGTCAAAACACTAACCTCGCAAGGAAGACATTGAATATGAGACTCACCTAGATGACAGACAAATAGAAAATGGCCGTTCTTTTAAATCATTATGCTGCAGGAGAAACTGAGTATCATATATAAACTACCTAAAATGATTCGATTCCAGACATGTCAAAGACATAGATGTTTTAAGCTACAACATATAACAGAGACACAGATTAGAAACCTCAGCTGACCATTAGACCATCTCCTCTGCACCCTGGGCCTTTAGCCACTGAGCCATCTAACCAGCTTTCAAACCTAGTATTTTATTTTGGACCATGGAAGCCTTTCTTGTTCAATACCAAAACTCAGGAGATCAAAAGAGGAAATTTTGAGAGATTTTGAACAGCAGAAAGTTTTTAAAGTATTTGTAAAATAGAAACAGTAGAAGTTAAAGATGTAGACAAAGTAGCCATAAGACAAATCAAAAATCAACGAGCAACACAAAGCACTTAATTAACAGTAATATAAAAGGTAATTCAAGAAAAAAGTTAAAATCACATTTCAATGAGTGAATAAATACAAAGAAAAATTTACATAGGTTTTTATTAGAGAAATGGGAGAACTATGACGTAAGTATTCTATTTATGAATGTGAGAATTACTGTTTGCTTGGAAACCTGCTATGGGCACAGAACACAGGGAAATTTATAGTCCTATAAATCAGGGTTTCATTTTAAGATACATTTTAGAAGGCAATTGCCAGGTCCTATCAACACTTTAAATTCCTGTCATTTTCAACTCATCAATTTCAATTCTACATTTATATTACACAAAACTATACTCATGCTTGAGAAATAGGTCAAGTGCAATTATATTCTTTGCGGTAGTCTTTTAACAAATAGAAATGAAGGTATTTGAAGTTTGTTTTGCAACAAGAGAAAAGGATCTGAGGTTAATAAAGGGGAAAGCAATAAAATGGATAGTATGTTTTCTTGATGTAACAATGTATAGCCAGTGTACACAAGAGAAATACTTTTCAAGGTAGCACCACAGTGATTCTTTAATGTGTACCTTAGATAAAATTTATAGGCTACTGTATGGAGCAGCATAAAAGTAAATTAGTTAATGTAATACAAGCATAAATTTTGATAATTCTGTACCTCTGAAAGTGTAAAACAAAAGTATTGTGTATGGTACAAAAGCCTGTTACTCTGGAGAAAAGGATAGAAAGAGGAAGGGTACAGAAAGAGGGAGGTGCAGATTATGAACCCTAACCTATGAGTAGTTGTAGTTATAATACCCTGCATGTGCTAGGTAATTATCTTTGCATAAAAAGAAACCCAAGCGTTTCTTTTCTACATAGTTCATATGTAGAGACCTAGTCTCTGCCTTACTGTCCTCACAGAAAATGAAGGTCATCAATGATCTCTGTGACACATCTGTCTCCCTGCTTTATAGTGATGGCATTACAGGGACTCATAGCCACACCCAACTTTTTACATGGTTGCTGGAAATTCTAGCTAGATTCAGGCCATCATAATTGCGGAGCAAGCTCTTATACCTATGGAGATGGAGACAGTCAATGGGTCAGGATGAGGGTGCGAGGAGAAACTTCAGATAGATCCTCTGAATAAAGGAAAATACTTGACTTTTACACTTGTTTGGAGGTAGCAGGAAATTCCACACCATGTGATGTAGTTTGGGATAGCCTTTATGATGAAGAGTGTGAAAGAATCAGATACTGGGGACCGTGAAGCCCCAGCACAGCTTCTTAGCTCTTTGTCAAAGGTAGAGAGAGAGAGAGAGAGAGAGAGAGAGAGAGAGAGAGAAACAGAGGGAGAGAGTCAGAGACAGAGATAGCTCTCTGTGATCTTGTCTCTTAACTGACCAGTTTCTTAAGGGTTGGTTTGCGCTCTAACAGCCAGGTTGCCTTCCAGGAGCCTAAGTGCCTGTCCTGAGCTGAACAGATTGTGCCTTCAAATCTGGTCTTCCAGTTCCTGGGAAGGAGCATCCATCAGAAGAGAGAACAAAGCTTGCTTTGTGGTTTGTTAGTTGTGGGCGGCTCTGTTTTCTACCTGGACCGTGTAAACCTGTGGCTCAGCAGACACCTGTTCTCCTGTTCTCTTGTCCCAAGCTTTAAGCCCTGGAGCAACTGACTCCCCATTAGACTCTCTGAGAGCTCATTCCAACTGGAATACAGTGGTCAGAGCATGAGTTCAAGAGAATGGCCAATCAGGACTGTTGCTCTGACGACAGATATCTCAAGTGGAAAGGTTTAGACAGTGGCTTCTCAGTACCAGTTACTTCTCAGTACCCCAGCAGCTCAGTTCTCCACAAGTTAGTTACCCAGTCAGAGACCAGCCTGACTCACCAAGATGATACAGGATGCTCAGACTCTGATTCAAGCACTTGGGGATAAGGCTTGCCCTGAGCCAGGGACTGGCTCTTAATCACTCAGCTTGTCTAGGAGCCAGCCAGACCCACTGTACTAAGGTATTGTCTGTAGTGAGGGCTTGTGGGGGAGAGGACCCCACAGACAGATGGCCTTGCCCAAGGCAGATGGGATTCATCAACAAAAAGACATCTTGAGATGTTTTGACACCCACACTGGACTGAGACACAAACCCACATCAGCATGCTGAGCCGCGTCTCCCTGCTGAGAGAAATACACTTATCTAAAATTGTCTTCTAGAATAATCCATCACAACAGAGACCCATAACAATTTTAAAGGAGAAAAGGTACCATTAGCACACAAAAGATAATCATTTGGAAAAATGACATTGTAATTTGAAATTGTTTTATTAACACAGTGGGTTAGGAACTTATCAGACTCAAGGCTTTTAATTGGTGATCAGATATTTTGAAAATACAACCAAATATGCTACAAGAAAGCACTTTAGCTTGTTCACTGTAAAAATAAAGCCCATTTTGATTGCACAGTAACCATAACAGTTCGACTTTTAAAGGGAATAATAAGCAAATAATTTCCCAAGTGTTAAAATAATAGGCGTCACACTTAGGAAGTGACTACTGATTCATATTTTCATATGTTGCATTTAAACACTGTCAGCAGGTATAATTTTACATGAATAGCGTATTTTCTTTTAGTGTTTAGTATTTAGGGGTTTTTTGGATAATGTGGGTTTTTGCAATAAAAATGTTTCATAATGAGAGTGTGTAGGAGGCAGGGTGATGGTTCAGTGAAAACAGTCTCTGTTGCATAAGCATGAGGCTTGAGTTACGACCTCCAGGGTGGATGTCAAGAAAGCCAGGTGTGGCGATGTGAACCTGGAATTGTGGCACTAGAGGAGATGGAGACCCAGGGTCTCACTGGCCAACCAGTCTAGCTAACTGATAAGCTCCAGATTCAGAGTTCCTATTTCCACAAACAAAACGGGGAACTGTAGGAGTTAGATAAATTAAATTTAGGAAACTTTCCCAAGAATTGGCCAATATCTCAATTTTTGAAGGGTACCCGAAAATATTTACACTCCATTCCCAAAAGATGGGTTGGAAGTTTTTTATGTGTGTTATGTTATGTGTTGTGATTGTTTGTTGTCATCTGAAATGAATGGATATATGTTATGTGTTGTGAATTGGATTTGAGGATTTTCTTTTTTCCCTCATTCTATTTTTTTGTCTCTTTTATTATTAAAAGCTTAAGATTATTTTGTTATATTGGTAGAAATTTAAGATTCTGTTTATTGATGCAAGTTTAAAAAATGTTTTGTATGTAATAGAAAGTAAGTTTATTGATAAGAATTTAAGATGTTTTGTTTGCTTTAATGTCTTTTGTCAAAAAAAGTAAATACAACTATGTATTGTGAGAAGTTTAAGGTTATTTTAACACTTGCTTTAATGTATATTGATAAAAATTTAAAGTTAGTTTATGTATTGTACATAGACAATTTATTTACATTGTATATGTAGATATTATGTAGATTTATTTTTTATTTTACTAGAAGGGGGATATGTAGGAGTTAGATAAATTAGATTTAGGAAATATATAGGAGTTTCTGATATGTCTCTTAATTCGGGGCCTGAAGAGCATTATCAGCATGAAGTCAGCAAAAACAGGAAAGACTTAATAGACTAAAAAACAAGTTTGAAGTCAACAAAAACAGGAAAGACTCAATAGACTAAAAAACAAGTTTGAAGTCAGGAAAACAGGAAAGACTCAATAGACTTGAAGAAACAAAGTATCTGGCCTGACATTGTTTTCAGCTGCTAAGTGGGCGGAGCCCAAATTAAGCTGAAACAGAGTTCCTCCTATCTGAGGACAGTGCGTGGAGCCCAGAAGAGAAGAGGCCCCTGATGCTAGAGAGCTCCAAGAGTCCTGCTGAAAAAAGGGCTGGCCATTGATGGCCAGCTCTCTCCCTGAAGCAGAAAGAAGCTGGTGAGCAAAGAAAGCCTGAGTAAGACACCAAAAGGCCAATGACTGGACCCTGTGGCTCAGCTTTTGCCTAGAGGGGCTTGATCTGTCCAAACAGTGGCCTAAAGGAAATGGTGCCTGGCTTTAAGGACTGAGGCAGAGCAGCTGAGTTCCTGATTCAAAAGAAGTAAGTTGGCCTGCATATGGCTGGGGCTCCCACAGAGAAGAAAGCATGAAGCCTTATTTAAGGTGAGACTGCAATAACCAACGACCCTGATGAACCTGCATCTGAGAGATCCAAAAGAAGGACTGCTAAGTGTGTTAAAGAATCTACAACAAAGACTGTGTTCCTGACGACTGAGGACCTGCCCCAGAGACTGTATCATTCTAAAAGGTTATGAAAGTAGTTGTTATAATTATCAACAGGTTTAGTGGATAGGTTAAAGGGGTTGTAGGAATTTATAGGATTGATAGTTAAGAAATTGTTGGTGTTTGTTATAAGTGAATTTAGTAATAAATAAATAAGTGTTAAATAATAACTTAAAAGTTCGGTTACAGGGAACAGCAGAGGGAGACACCTGACATCCACCTCTGGCCTCCCTGTTGCCTTCATGGGTGTGTGCACTAAGAGAAAGGCACAAGCACACACAGACAGATTTCACAATGGATTAGGGCTATAACTCCATGTCAGGATGCTTACCTGCGATATACACTTACATGCATCCTCTGTACTGCAGACAATTATTATTGTAATTAGTTATAAGACTAGCTTTAAAGGCTGGAAAGATGGCTCAGTGATTAGGAGCACTTGTTCTTTTGGTTCTCAACACCCATGTCAGGTTGTAAAATTATCTGTAACTGTGACTCCAGGGTATCTGATGCCCTTTCTTGATATTTTGGCCTCTGTGGGCAGCCACACACATAATTACATAGGTAGACATACATATGTATCAATAAAAATAAATCTTAAAAAATAAAAATAAACTCAGCTTCCTTGGTATTAAGAAAGTTAGTATTGAAGTTTTCAAGTACTTGATCTTATTTTATTTTACTGAATTTTAAAGTTTATCTTGGGTGTATACATGTGTGTAGGGGACACTCATGTGCATGCACACATACAGAGGTAAGTGGTCATTTTGAAGGAGTCAATTCACTTCTTCTGCTTTGTAGATACCAGAAACTGAATGCAGCACATCAATCTTGTCATCAGGTCCATATATATCATATATATGACACATATGTATATATGTATGTTATGTAAACCGTATAAAATAAATATAAATATAAAATAAATGATAGTTTCTTCTGTTTTGTTATAGACTTAGATAATAGGAAGTTCAAAATGGATAAAGGTGAAATTGTACATATGAAAAAATGCCACTGTGGTTTACAGATTATTGTATGATATCATTGGCCTACAGTATTATCTTGAGTAGTATTAGTGATGTCTTCTTTTGAGAATACTGGAAAAAGTGTGTGTTTATGTGCTCCCAGATGATCTGACTTCTAACCACTTCCATGCACAAGGCTGATCCTTCAAATGGGGAGCATGGAGCCAGGGATGGACATGCCACTGAACTTAGAAAAGCTCTGAAGCCTAGCAACTGAGGATAAGGATGGGTGGAGGTCTCGGATTCACCTATCACCTCTCCCCTGGAACGAGTAACTGCTTGTAGTTACACCTTCCAGGGGAGAGCCCAGTTGACTCTACATGCTCAGGAGCCTAGGTTGAGCTTGGCCATGATGGGTGACTTGATCTTCTATAGCATTTACTGGGGTGACTCAAAGAATTAACTGGGTGCCTGCCCACAGATGGGCCCTGGCCGTGGTCTAGGCCCTCCATCTGATGAATTTTTTTGGTAGACCATGGACGCTAGATATGTTGGACTCATAAGAGAACAGCCAGAGAGAGGGAAACGTTTGCCTTCCACATCACTCGTCATCTCTCGGGTCGTCTGGCTTGTGAGAAAACTGACTTCTGGACATAAAATCAGACTCACCTTTGGGCAGGGCAGTATCAGAATGCCAAAATGGCATTTTATTTAATTTGTAGCATAGTTATCATTTCAGTTTATAAAATGTTGTAAGTAAATGCCTTAAAAGTGTATCAAGCAATCCACTATTAAATGAGTTTATTCCTGAAATCCTCAAATAATTAAGACATATACTGATTAAAGTCAATGAGGTGACAAAATTAGTGAAATATGTGTTATATCTAGAAGAAACTGGTATAGTTCATTTTATAGCTGTCCCTAGTTAAGGGTGAAATGATATTACACATGGAATAAATAGATCGATATTTTTAAAAATTTTAAATGACCAACCTAGGGTGTTGTTTAGGCCCCATCCACAGAGAGAAAAGATCTCTCACTGGCTTAGAACTTGCCAAATGGATTAGGTTAGGGGTCTAGCAATCCTTAGGGGTCCCTAATCCTACCACAGCCTCCCCAGAACTGGGGTTACAGGTGTGTGCCACCATGCCTACATAGTTTTAAAAATGTGATTCTGAGAATTGAACTCAGGTTTTCATGGCAAGCACTTTACAAACTGAGTCAGCCCCTTATTCCCAATTTTACAGTTACTGATGGAGGATAAATAGCTGAAAGGATAAATAGCACTCTCTGTGTACAGTCAAGGTTGGATCTCACTGTGAAGGCGATGTTTCTCCTCGTTACTCTGCTTTGCTCACAGTGTGACCTCAGCCTGACTCTCACATTTTTTTATCTGGCCAATTCAGACCTTCCTTGGAGGATGCTCAGTGGAAGACATCAGGTAGCATCTGTGCATCAGTTATCTGAGAAACCCCAGCAGGCTACATCCATGCCTTTTCAACTCAGCTCACAGCAGATGCTGCCCGGACACTGGGCATGTGAACACAAGCTCACAAAGGGCAGCATACTGGACCAGGACTTGGAGGCAAGGTCCCAGGAAGAGGTCTGGAGAGCTGTGCTCTACCTGCCATGCATCTTGGCCAGCCCAAGCTTCCTCTCCTCGTCTGGCAGGAATGCCCCAACATCTCCACTCTGTGGCTCATGCTTCATTTGTTGCTGTCCCTTGCTGTCTGGTGACTTTCCCTCCTGCATAGGATGCTTGCTGGTCTTCTACTTTGGTTTTCCTCTAGGCAGTGTCTGGAAGGCTTCATGTGGAACTTCTTGAGCATCTTAAAAGTTCAGTAGAGCACAAGGATTCCAGCAGATCCCCGTTTATGGGATTTTAATCCTGAATGAGATAAAGTGGGAAGGGATTTTGAGAGCAGACCACCATAAACAACGACTTTTGGAGGCTTCCCACCCCTTGCTCTCTAAGACTCAGCATTGTAATTCGAACCCTAGTTTACACTTAAATGTTTGGTTCCTAATAGTCCCAGACACCAAAGATTTACAAATAAATAAATAAATGTATTTCCTCTTCTTACTCTATTTGGAAGATCTTTCCAAGGGCCTGAGAATTCATTACAGGTCTATTCTCTAAAATCAAGATGTTAAAAGTGGGTGAGGATGGGAGGGCCATGGGTAGAAGCAGGTAGATCCTGAGTCTCCCTGAATGCTCTATAGTGTGGTGGGTGTATTGAAGGACAAAGACTAGGACTGCTCCCAAATGTCCTGTCACTAGCAAAAGGGGTATCTCAACCTGGCCTACAATTGCCAGGCTAAGTGACATGTCCCCAACTAAAAGACTGAAACGTGCAAATATCATTTTGTCTCTCTGGCATTGCATAGCCTTTCTATGATGGTTAATCTTCATTGTCAGCTTGAAACACTTGGGAAGAAAAAATTTCATTTGAGGAATTTCCTCTGTCAGCTTGGCTTGTGGGCATATCTGTGGGGTACCATATTATTGCTAATTGATATAGGAGGGCCTGCCTCCCATTGGGCAGTGCCATCCCTGGGCAGGTGGTCCTGGGGCATATAAAAAGTTAGCCAAGCAAGCCAAGAGAAGCAATCCAGTAAGCAGCATTCCCCCATGGTGTCTGCTTCAATTCCTGCCTTCAAGATTCCTGCCCTGGCTTCCTTTCATGATGGACTGTGACTTGTAAGCTGAAATAAAGCTTTTTATCCCCAAGTTGGTTTTGGCATGGTGTTCATTAGAGCAACAGAAAGCCAATTAGAACATGTTCTTAAGACATTTTTTGAGATTTTTGTGAGTGTTATTGTTCTCTCCTTTTGTAACTGGGTTATTTGGTTCTTGAACATAAATGTTGTAGGTGACGATGTCTAACATAATGTCAAAGTTTGGACACTCCTGGCTGTAGTCTATGTTGGGAATAAGTTGTCCACAAAAGTTCTGTTAGCTACTCAGTACACTGGGATTTCACAAGCCACTGGCACCAGTAGCTCCCCTGGGAGTAGAAGCTGGCTGCCTTTGGAGTCTGATGGCTTTCTTTACATTTAAACAACAGCTTCTTCCATGAGACAGGAGATCATTTAAAAAGTTATTCATGCCTGCAAATCAGCTTCTTGGTGGTCGTCAGCATTAGAAAACCACCCCAAGGTGCAGTTCTCCAGTTTTTTCAAGATTATTGGGTCTTGAATTCTCTTGCGTATTATCTTCTACATCATTCATCAGACAGATAGACTCTAGCCATATTCAGAGAACAATGGTCAGGGCTTGCAATCCTGGAAGGTGTGTGCGGATGTTTTTGTGACTCTGAAAATCTTGCTTTTCATTCTGTTCATGTGCTGGGGGGATACGTGTGCATGCCATGACATGTATGTAGAAGTCAGAGGACAATCCTCCATATAGATCCCCACTATATACTTAGTTTGAGGCAAGGTCTTTCTTGTTCATCACTGCACATGACAGGCTGGGTGAATTCTTTTGTCCCTGCATCCTATCTCCCCACTGTCTACTGCCTAAATGTGAAAATATTACCAGTGATTGTGTATAACATGCCATCCCATTTGAGTGAATAAACCGAAGTTCCTTTGGATAAACATGCTTACCAGACATTATGATTTCTTTAATTATCTGTCATTTTTCAAACGAATAGCAGCAGTTAATAATTCATATAAATGAAAACACTGTTCAATTTCATTTTCCAAAACGATCCTTCACTTTACTAAAACACACACTTCTAGACCTATTGGTGCCCACTAGGCCTCAGGAAAGCCCGAGAAGGACTCCCTTATCAGAGCCCAACAGCACAAGAACCATATCATTAGAAAGTGTCAGGCTCTTGCTGCCAACCCTCCCATTTCTCTGACATTTACACCATCTTTTTTCTTGTTTGCTTTGTTGAGTCCTGTGAGGACTAATGAGTCCCAGCAACATGAGTCCTACTTGTCCCAAGAGCAAATTGTGTGTGAGCTATTCTTCATACTCTCCTTCATTCTTTCCCTTTCTTCCGAAGGGGACTCACCCTGGAAGCTAAGCTCCTCTCCCCACCTGACTCTATATCTCCACTGATGCATGCTTGGCGTGGTAAATGCCATCTTATCTCTGTTTACACATATTCACTGAAATACAGTATGGCTCTATCTTGGTTGTCATAGTGGCACCCACTCTTGGGCCTCTCTCAGGCTGGCTAAGACAAGCTTTCTTTACCAGGCTTCTTCTGATCTCCACCACAGAGCTAAGAATGGCTTGGTTCTCTTTTAGGGACAGTCAATCCCATCCCAAGTCAAATAGCTTCTTTCTGATATTGTTTCACCATGAACTATGCTAGCCCTTGTAACTTCAGGCATCTTTCTTTCTGGTATGTAGAGGTCAAGCCCATAGTGTAGAATTATACCGAGGCCTAAGAGAAGGACCCAGTATCTTAAGAATGTCATAACACTGCCCTGGTTCTACCTGAATCTGGGATGTCAAATGACTCCCATTTGGATTAAATTTTAAAAACTGTGAACTTTTAATAGAGCAATTAAGAAGCAATACTTTATTATATGACAAATTATGACCTAAGAATGGCTGTGGTTAGTCAGTCAGATCTGTTACCTCACAGATAGCCTGGAAGAACTTGTCTCCTATAGTAAATTCCAAGGGAATGGTAGAATTCTACATAGGGTCTCTTAGGAGACCTTGCCTTTCTGGACTATCAGCTCACATAAGACACTGTGTGAAAAAAGCAAAGGTCCCACATGGTCAGACAACTGGTTCTTGTTATAGAGGTTACTGGGGACTCTGAGATGTCCAATGGTATGCCTGGGTA
>CAJQZJ010004760.1:9728224-9743076 GCA_907164525.1 Lophiomys imhausi
TGTCCAATGGTATGCCTGGGTAAGTGTTTGGAGGATAAAGACAGGGTTTTTGGAATATGTTGGATTTGTTTTGTTTTGGTTTTAGTGCTTAGAATGAAACCCAGGCCCTTGCACATTTAGGTGAGTGTTCTATTGCCAAACTAAATTCCAAATCCCTGGGTTCATTGATTTTTTTTTTCACAGTCTCAGAAGCACTGTGATCTTGTGTTTCTATAAATTACAAAATAGAAGATAATCATAACTAATTATGACATAAGTGGAAACTCAGGAAAATAACATTCCAGGTAACTGCTTTTGTTACAGAGAACACCAGTCAAACCTCTTAATGGTTCTATTTCTGCAAAATAGATCTTCAAAAACATTTAAACATATTTTCCTAGCATCCATGGAATATTTTTTAAGAAAGACTTGATGGCATGTGAATACAGAAGCCCTTTGGGGGCAACAGTTAGCTCAGCAGCAGATAGGAAGGAAGAAAAGTCCACGGTGGGAGCTGCAAGTTGTTCATGTATGTTACAGTGAGATACGATGGCAGGTTAAAGAAAGTTTAAGAATTAATATTTTTAAAGAGTGAGAAGGAAGAAAGGACATGGAGCTGAGTGGGTGGGGAAGTGGAGGAAGATCTAGGAGGAATTGGGGCAGGGGGAAAAACATGATCAGAACATATTATATGGCTGAAACCCTTTTCAATAAAAAAGAAGAGTCAATGCAACAGGGATGACACAGATGGCTCAGAGGTAAATGGTGCATTTTGCTCTTGTGGAGAACTTGGTTTTGCTTCCAGGCACTCATGTGATAGCTCACACTGTCTCTCACTCCAGTTCCAGGGGATGCAACACCCTCTTCTGGTCTCAGCCACAGTTAGTATACACATGATGCACATGCATACATGCAGTCAAAACACTCAAACACACAAATAAATCTAGAAGACAAGAGTTAACATAACAAAGTGTGGAACACTGAGGAAGAAGAATATGAGAACTTATAGTTGGATATATGATAATCAACCTCAGTAGATGAGAGGAGAGGTAGGGTGATGGTGTAGAGTTAAGCATTCTAAATGTTAATTCATTGGTCCTTTTTGTTGTCTGTTACTTATATTGACTCTGATTGGTTAAATAAAATGCTGAGGCCTGAGATTGGGCAAAGACAGAGAAAAGTGGGATTTCCTTAGATTAGAACAGGAAGCCTAAGCTTTAGACAGAGGATTAAGGTATTCCAGCCAGGAGCAGCAGGAAAGAAGATGCACACCATGGGTTAGAAAAAGGAACCTCATTCCACATGGCCAGGAACATCGGCATAGTGTGGAGAATGACAGTCCAAGGGGACGTATGTATGGGGTCATATTTGGGTAATAGAATTACGAGCTAGCTTAGATGGGCTATGATTGCACAATTAAGGCCTAGGCTTGTTAAAATCCATGTGGTATCTCTGTGTGCTCATTTATGATGAGACTGACGCGCTACCTACTGCGCTAACAAGGCACCTTTGTGTGCTCATTTATAATGGCTGCTTAAAGATTAACTGCTGCCAAACCAATTAACAATAATCTAAATACTGGTTAAATAATTTAATTAGCCATATTTCTTTTTATATATGGCATCCAACTACAGCAATTAGAATCCATGCTTACAGCCTGAGAAGGCCCGGGTGAAAGCCAGTTTCCTAGCCAAAGAATGGGGAACTGAACTCAAATGCATTTCAAAGGTGCAGTTACTTAACAAAAGCTGTTGCCTTGCAGCAAAGGCTGAGAGCTAAGGCCTTAGCTCTCCTTACATACTAAAAATCTGGCAGCCTTCTAAACAGAATTTGAGAGTGGAATTAACCGCCTAGATTAAAAATGGAGGAATTCATAATGCCTCAATACGTTTGTATTCTAATTGAGTTTGTTCCTCTTAGCATACAAATGACTTTTACCCTGACAATTGTGGTTCTGCATATCATTTTTGATAAAGTTCAGACTAGGATAGTCTTAAAGGAAAGAATTTACAGATGGAATGCTAAATTGCCAACAATGATAATGGAGGAAGGAGCGAGGCCCTTCACGATAGATAATACAAAATTGATAGCAGCTGGAGCTAAGAGCTCCCTGGCTATGAGATGCTTCTCAGAGCTTTCTGGGAAGGGTCCACCAATGAAATACAGTTGCAACTAGATTCCAAGTAAAAATGAACAAAGCTTTAATTGCAGCATGGGATGGCATGGTTAGACATGCCAAAGCTTTTGGAATGTTGTTTCTTGCGTGATTTTTGTTCAGATGTCTTTGACTTACCTATATTGGGAGGTAGAAAGGATATTCTTCTGGTTTGCCATTGCTAAAACATAAGAGATTTTTTGAAGATTTTGGTCAGATCTTTAATTGTCATTACAGTTCAATGTTGCTCTCTGGGTTACAGAGTTACTAAAATCTGGGATTTAAGTGAAATATTTAAGTAGGGTGGTACTGGCACACACCCTTAACCCCTTAATCCCATCACACTAGAGGAAGAAACAGGCAGATCTCTGGATTCTAGACCAGCCTGGTTTGAACAATGAAGGTAGGGGAGGAACCCTGCTGATAAGACAAGGCTGCTTACTAAAGACAGTCTAGAATTCAAAATGACACATTTTTCCTTGATATTAAGTTTAATAATGTCCTTACTGGTATAATGGATAAATGCACATGATCTTAAATTTACATAAAGAGAAAAGGGTCACAAGCCAGTCTCCTTAATTGTGGGGGTCCTGCTGGAAAACTGATTTTAAGAGACATTTTGCCCCTAAAAGAGATCTGTTAATTGCTGGGTGTGGTGGTGCATGCCTTTAATCCCAGAACTTTGGAGGCAGAATCAGGCTAATCTCTGTGAGTTCAAGGCTAGCCTGGTGTACAAAGTAAATCCAGGAGAAGGATACACATATAAATCCTGTCTCGGGGAAGAGAGGGAGAGGGAGAGAGAGAGAGAGAGAGAGAGAGAGAGAGAGAGATATTCTGTTAATCAATGTAAGGACCCAGTTAGGCTGGGGAAGAACATGTAAACAGCATGCCTCCCATAGCCAACAGTTAAGAAAAGCTAACATAAAATAGCATATCACACTATTCTAAACCAATCTCCTTAAGAATGGGGTTTCCATGGGAGAATTAGAATTCAAACTAATACAAAATGGTTTAATTAATGTTATTGTTTAATAAGGGTAATTCAATTATTCATACCTTGATCTCAAAACTTGGGAGACAAGGAAAAAACAAGTTCCTCATGTGTTAGAGGCCAATCTAATCTACCGAGCTCTACAGAGCAAATCAAGACAGCCCAAGCTACAAAGAGAAACCCTGTCTCAATAAGGATAGATATATCCACATAGAAATTAAATCTCCAAAGAAAGGAGAAAAGGAAAGAAGAAATATATAAATGCATACCTTTGATCACAAAACATGGGAGACAAAGACAGAGACAGATAGGTTCCTTTTGAGTTTGAGGGCAACCCAGTGTACAAAAACAGAATAAACCTGTTTTAATCAATTAATAAATTTATGTCAACTGTAGAGGAGAATACTTAAACTCCATACAGTCTTATGCTCTATTTTCAATTTAAAATAGATTATAGATACCACATATATGTAATACTATTTTATGTCATCTTTTTATATGGCATGAATGGAGACTTAAAAATGTCTTTCCTCGTAGTCTCTTTCCCTAAATGACAAAATTTTCTATTATCTATCTAATAACCAAAGGGAGGGGGGACACCCTCCCCACCTTCTGGGCCTGGGATGTCACTCTCATATATGACTTCCTGTGATTTGGGACATAGTAAACCTGTTTGGGGCCCAAATAGGGATGGAAAAATGGTTAAAAATGTTAATAGAATCATTTGATGTTCAGTCCTTTTGTGCTCAGCTATTTAGATGTCCTAAGAAGTTTGTAGACAGAAGCTGATCTTCAGGCCTTTACTGAAGTTCTGGCTGGAGCAGTCTGTGGAGCTGAACGATCTTAGTGATTTTGAGTTGTGGTTGTAGACTTTTGAGGAAACAGCTATTGAGGGAGTCTGAAAGGCTGGATCGTCTGGGCCGCTCGTCTTCTTCGGTGTCTGATCTGTTTTCTGCTGAGGTTTCCCTTGTCCAGTTGTCCCTAGATTCCTAGAATGGATGCTTTAAGTCTCCTGGAAAGATAAGAACGGAGCCCTGCCCTAATCCTAACTCTGGGGAAATTACCTTTTTTTGGGGGGGGGGGTGGTCAGGTAATATTTTTCCTGGAGCAAATTTGTTTTTTTGACAATATATAAAGTATTTTCTTTCAATCTGGATTAAAGAAGAAATTATTTTGTTATTTTGGAGCTAAACAAACCTTTAGTGAATATATTTTGAGATCTCAAAGGACAATTTGTTTACATTGAGCATGCCTTTTGTATGTAGCTGTTAAACTTAAATCCTTCCAGATCCTATGTGCCTGTCTCTGCATACTAAGTATTGGGATCAAGACCTGTGGTTCCCAACTGAAGGGATTAAAGATGTTCTCCCCCACCTCTGGATCTAAGTTTTTCCCTATGTAGAGCTTGTTTTGTATCAGGCTGACCTTGAGCTCTGGCATCTGCCTGTTTCTGTCTCTAGTGTGTTGGGATTAAGGGTATATTCTTCTCGAATGATGGGATTAAGGGTGTGCACCATCACCACCCTGTTCCTTATAACTATAGAATTTATAAGATAACTAACTCTATAGTGCTCCTCCTGTCTCTGCTGAAGTTAAAGGTATGGGCTAACCTCACGCATTTCATGTATTTTACCTTAGCTCTAAGTTCTTTTCAACTCTTGGTGGTTTATAAAGCAAGGCTGAACAGCTGTAACTTTTAATTTATTTACAGTGTTTTAAACCTGTTTCCTGCTTTTTTTATTTAATAAATGTATTTATTGGTTGCTTCAGGTTACATCTCCATCATATTGTCCTCTTTCCCCCCTTCCAAGCCCTACCTTCCCATCCTCTACCCCCTAACCCTTCCATCTTGCCCCTCTGGAGTGGAGTGACCCCACATAACAGTCCCTCGCCCCAGTTTAGACGTCATATGAGGGCCAAGAGCCTCTTCATACACTGGGGGCCTACAAGGCAGTACCACCAATGAAAAGTATCTCATTGCTGGGGAGGGAAAACTAAAAAACAGACCAACAAACAAACAAACCAACAAAAACTAACAACAACAACAACAAATGAAAGAAAAAAAGTCTATGTCATGTTCCCTTTGGTGTGTTGGTTGAAGTACAGATATCCTGTACGATATAGCTAAAATCCTACTATAAGTGAATAGATGCCATGTGCATCCTTCTGAGTCTGGGATAGCTCACTCAGGATGAGCTTCTCTAGTTCCATTCATTTGGCTGAAAATTGCATAATTTCATTGTTTCTGATAGCTGAGTAATATTCCATTGTATAGATGTACCACAGTTTTTTAATACATTCTTCAGTTGAGGGGCATCTGGGTTGTTTCCAGTTTCTAGCTATTACAAATAAGACTGCTATGAACATAGATGAGGAGACTTCCTTATGATTCTGTGAGGAGTCAATTGGGTGTATACCCAAAAGTGGTATGGCTGGGTCCTGAGGCAAAGCTAGTCCAAGATTTCTAAGATATCACCATACTGACCTCCATACTGGTTACACAAGCCTGCACTCACACCAGCAATGGAGTGTTAAATGGGTTTT
Organism: Lophiomys imhausi; assembly: GCA_907164525.1. NCBI lineage: Eukaryota > Metazoa > Chordata > Mammalia > Rodentia > Muridae > Lophiomys > Lophiomys imhausi. The sequence continues at coordinate 9,733,894 of CAJQZJ010004760.1, forward strand.
GGAGGTTAGACCTAGGGACTTCTCTCTGTTTCTTTTCTGTATCCTTCTTTCTCTCCTATGTAGGAGTGAGTAGACTTGAGAAAAAATGGGACATAGACATAGTATAGAAAAGATCAAGAAAAAAGGACAGATTATTGAATAAACCCTTATACCTTTGTATATTGATACAAAATTAATACTATATTCGGCTAAATTGGTATTGATCATTGTATATTAATGCAAAATTAAGATTGTATTGGACTACATTGGTACTGATCTTAGTATATTGATACAAAATTAAGAGTATATTTGGCCACATTGGTATTGATCTTTGTATACTGTTACAAAATTAAGGGTAACACTTCTTAAAGGTATTGTACCTAGTAATGCTTAAAAAGGAAATGTGAAGTTTTGACCTTTTGCTACCAACCATCATAAACTGTTTAGGATAATTAAGAAATACAAACTAACAGTCATGCAAGCGTGTCATTTTGTTAGTTACTATGACAGTCTATCACAGCTCTTTTCTAAGCTACTCAGAAATCAAATTGTTAAGAGAAAGCAACATTTGCTTATCTAAACATAAGAGATAGACAGGGCGTCTTCAAAAACCCCAAGAGATCTGCAGAGTATGGCATTCAAAGATGTTTTCTTAAATTAAGATTTTTTTTGATATCGAGACATGCCAGCTCCTGACAGCATCCCCTATTCCACTCCAAGTAGAAGATGAGCATCGAAGAATCTCCAGTGTGAGATGGTTGAATTAATGGCAAGCCTATCTCTTGGCAAAAAAAAACCCAAAAACCCGTGCTTCAACTGTAGACAGACTGCTGTCCAAAAAGGACAAAACTTGGAAGCAGGTAAGTCGACAGCCTAGCTCTGCCAAGACAGGGTAGGTAAGTCCTTCATAATTCCTGCTCTACAATCAATGTATGTCAGAGGAATGGGGCCAAACAGCTGAAGATTGATGCTGTAATGTATGGAGAGAAAATGGGAACTGTCGAGGCAGCCACGGGTATGTCATTTCTTAGTTTTGGAAGCTGTGGGCCCTGCACTTCCTATATAATCAGATATATTTATCCCTCTCAGGTCTCTGAGGTGGTTGAAGAATAGATAGCTAGAGTCTCATAGTTAAATTTTGAGTTGTTTAGGAATCAAGAGGGCGTTCTGGATCTAAGAAGATGTTTTTAAAATTGTGATGCAAGTTAGTATGAAAGCTGAGTTAGATAGAGAACTTTAAACTCATGGAGATAGTTAGATAGTAGAATGTTAAAGTCAGGGGCCAAATACATATGGACTGGACATTGAGAATGTATGCTAAGCCATATAACTCTCATAATTGTGGCCTATTTCTTTCAGTTGTTTTGTACTGTATCTGTTGTTATAAGAGAAAGAAGCATTTGTTGGACTGAAAAAAAAAAGAATTATGCATTCGGGGGGAGGGTGAGAGGGTAGGAGGATGGGGCTGGGAGGGGTGGAGGGAGAGGGCTGTGATGGAGATGTAACTTGAAGTAATAAATAAACATTTAAAAAAGCAAAAAAAAAATGCTTTCCTCTGTTCAAAGAACAGAAGATATTCCTTAATTGATTTGTGCATCCTGCACATCCAAGGCATTTTGGTAATTGCAGAACTATATGTTACTTGTGAGAAATTATATATTTTCAGCACAATGGGACCTGAGTCCAAAGAAGACAAGAAGAGTAACCCAAGTGATCCAGCCTCATAGACTGCCTCAATAGTTGTTTCCTCAAAAATCTGCACCCAGAACAACTTCAAACAGGTCGCTGATATAGTCCAGCCTCAAAGACTGTTCCAGACAAGGCTTCAATAAAGCTCTGAACTTTCCTACCAAAGTCCAGCTTCAAACTACAAACTGCTCAGGACATTCAAATTGTTGAGCATATAGAGAAGGACAACAAGTGTTACTATTAAATTGATCAACCATTTTTCCCATTTTTTTGGGCTCCAAACAGGTTTTCTGCATCCCAATTTAGCAGGAGGAAGTTTTAAGAGAGCGACATCCATTCCCAAAAAGTGGGGTGAATGACAGATGTTGTTTGGGGGAATGGTTACAAATTGTTATATGGTCTTGTTATGCAAAGTATAGAAAGTTAGACTTGGAGATCTTTCTTTTCTCTATCCTTCTTTCTGTCTTATATAGGGGGAAAAGAGTTTAAAAAAAAAGAGGGGGAATATATGTTTATAATATAGAAATGATAAGATATAAAGATAGATTATTGAATCTGCTCTGAAACTCAAAACTTGTTATTCTTTTTTTGACATTGTTTATATTTATTCCTAAAGAAATCTCTCCAAATATGTTGAATATATTTTTCTAGAGAAATGCCTGCAGGATCAGTTTGAAACCTTTGTCATTTGGAACATGGTAAAAAATTTATATAACAATTTAATACATGGTTAAAAATTACAACATAAAATAATTTCTAATGTTAATGAACGATGCAATTTTCCACTAACTACAGTAAGAATTATTAAATTTAAACTTGTATTCTAAAATATATTCTGAAATATGATGAGATATTATGCTTCTTAGATGTCACAAGTAACACACACTAATTACTTCCAAATGTCTCCCCATCTCATCCTCCAGCTCTGTCACTTCCGGTTCTGAATACAGAGGGCTTCCTCCCTGGAGGATAGAGTTTTTTTTTTTCCTTTATTTTTTATTTCTTCAAATTACATCTCAATTGCAGTCCCCTCCCTATTCCCCCTCCAGTCCCACCCTCCCACCCTCAACCCCCCATCCTCTACCCTTTTTTTTTTCTTTTAAGTTTAAGGTATATCTTATTTCCCCCTACAGTTTCCCCTTTCAGTCTAACAAATGGCTCTTTCTCTTATAATAATAAATACAATACAGTACAACAGAGGTAATTAGGCCACAGTTATGAGAGTTATTTGGCTTAACGTACATTCCCAATGACCACTCCATATGTATTTGGTACCTGACTTTAACATTCTACTATCTAACCATCTTCATGAGTTTAAAGTTCTATATCTGATTCAACATTCATACTAACTGGCAACACAATTTTAAAAGTATCTTCATAGATCTGTAACACTCTCTTGACTCCTAAACAACTCAAAATTTACTTATGAGACTCTAGCTATTTGTTCTTCAACCACCTCAGAGACCTGAGAGGGATAAATATATCTGATTTTATAGGAAGTACAGGGCCTGCAGCTTCCCAAACTAAGAAATGACATACCAGTGGCTGCCTGGACAGTTCCCATTTTCTCTCCATACATTACAGCATCGCTCTTCAGTCGTTTGGCCCCACTTTTCTGACAGACATTGATTGTAGAGCAGGGGTTATGAAGGACTTACCTACTCTGTCTTGGCAGAGCTAGGCTGTCGACTTACCTGCTTCCAGGTTTTGTCCTTTTTGGACAGCATTCTGTCTACAGTTGGAGCAAGGGGCTTTTCCTACCAAAAGATAGGCTTGCGACTAATTCAATCATCTCCCACTGGAGATTCTTCGATGCTCATCTTCTACTTGGAGGAGAATATGGGGTGCTGTCAGGAGTTGATATGTCTTGATATAAAAAAAAATAAAGTTATGAAAACATCTTTGAATGCCATATTCTGTAGATCCCTTGAGGTTTTTGAAGAGGCCCTATCTATCTCTTATATTAGGGTAAGCAGATGTTGCTTGTCTCTTAGCAGGTTTATTTCTGATTAGCTTAGCAAGTAACTATAATAGGCTGTCATAGTACCTAACTTAATGACCGGCTTGCATAACCATTAGTTTGCATTTCTTAATTATCCTAAACAGTTCATGACAGTTAGTAGTAAAAGGCCGAAACATCACATTTCATTTTTTTTCTTTACCTCCTAACCCTTCCATCCCATTTCTCTGGGGTGGGGTGTCCTTATATAACAGTCCCTCTTCTCAGTTGAGAGGTCATATGAGGGCCAAGAGCCTCTTCATTCATTGGGGATCTACGAAGCAGTACCATCAGTGAAAAGTGTCTCGTTGCCTGGGAGAGAGAACTACTAAACAAACAAATCAATAAGCATACAATAGATAAAAAAGACTAAAAAATAGAAAAAATATAACTAATATATAAAAAATAAATAAAAAATAAAAATTAAAAATAAGAAATCTATGTCCAAGTTCCCTTTGGTGTGTTAGTTGTAGTATCGATACCTTCTACTATATAGCTAAAATCCTACTATAAGTGAATAGATGCCATATGTGTCCTTCTGAGTCTGGGTTAGTTCGCTCAGGATGAGCTTTTCTAGTTCCATCCATTTGGCTGCAAATTGCATAATTTCATTGTTTCTGATAGCTGAATAATATTCCATTGTGTAGATGTACCACAGTTTTTTAACCCATTCTTCGGTTGAGGGACATCTGGGTTGTTTCCAGTTTCTAGCTATTACAAATAAGGCTGCTATAAACATAGATGAAGAAACTTCCTTATGATTCCGTGAAGAGGCATTTGGGTATATACCCAGAAGTGGTATGGCTGGGTCCTGAGGCAGAGCTATTCCAAGTTTTCTAAGATATCGCCAGACTGACCTCCATAGTGGTTGCACAAGCCTGCATTCCCACCAGCAATGGAGTAGGGTACACCTTTCTCCACACCCTCGCCAGCATGTGCTGTCATTTGAGTTTTTGATCTTAGCCATTCTGACAGGTGTGAGATGGAATCTCAGAGTCGTCTTGAGTTGCATTTCTCTGATGATTAAGGATGTTGAGCATTTCTTCAAGTGTCTCTCAGCCATTAGGGATTCCTCCTTTGTGAATTCTCTATTTAGCTCTGTCTCCCATTTTTTGATTGGATTATTTGGTTTCTTGGCATTTAATTTCTTAAGTTCTTTGTAGATTTTGGATATTAGCCCTCTGTCAGATGTGGGGTTGGTGAAGATTTTCTCCCAGTCTGTAGGCTGCTGTTTTGTTCGAATGACAGTGTCCTTTGCTTTACAGAAGTTTTTCAGTTTCATGAGGTCCCATTTATTGATTGTTGATCTCAAGTCCTGAGCTGTTGGTGTTCTGTTCAGGAAGTTGTCGCCTGTGCCAATTATTTCGAGGGTTTCTCCCACTTTATCTTCTAGTAGATTTAGTGTGACCGGCCTTATGTTAAGGTCTTTGATCCACTTGGACTTAAGTTTTGTACAAGGTGATAAGTATGGGTCTAACTTCATTCTTTTACAAATGGACATCCAGTTGGGCCAGCACCATTTGTTGAAGATGATGTCCTTCTTCCATTGTGCCGTTTTGGCTTCTTTGTCAAAAATTAGGTGGCCATAAGTGTGTGGGTCAATTTCTGGATCTTCAATTCGATTCCATTGATCTACTGGTCTGTTTCTATACCAATACCATGCTGTTTATACAACTATTGCTCTGTAGTACAGCTTGAAATCTGGGATGGTAATACCTCCAGATGTTTTTTTATTGTACAGGATTTATTTATCTATTCTGGGCTTTTTGTTGTTCCATATGAAATTGAGAATAGCTCTTTCCAAGTCTATAAAAAATTGTGTTGGTATTTTGATAGGAATTGCATTGAATCTATATATTGATTTTGATAGGATGGCCATTTTTATTATGTTGATCCTACCTATCCATGAGCATGGGAGATCTTTCCATCCTCTAAAGGCCTCTTCCATTTCTTTCTTCAAGGGCTTGAAAGTTCTTGTTGTACAGGTCCTTTACTTGCTTGGTTAGAGTTACCCCAAGGTATTTTATGTTGTTTGTGGCTATTGTGAAGGGGGTTGTTTCCCTTATTTCTTTCTCAGCCCATTTGTTTGTTGTATAAAGAAGGGCTTCTGATTTTTTTTGAATTAATTTTGTATCCAGCCACTTTGCTGAAGGTGTTTATCAGCTGTAATTGTTCTCTGGTGGAATTTTTGGGGTCACTTATGTATACTATCATATCATCTGCAAATAGGGATAATTTGACTTCTTCGTTTCTGATGTTTATCCCCTTGATGTCCTTTAGTTGTCTTATTGCTCTAGCAAGAACTTCAAGTACTATATTGAAGAGATATGGTGAAAGTGGACATCCTTGTCTTGTCCCTGAGTTTAGAGGAAATGCTTCAAGTTTCTCTCCATTTATTTTGATGTTGGCCACTGGTCTGCTTTATATTGCCTTTATTATTTCTAGGTACGGCCATTGTATGCCCATTCTCTCCAGAACTTTTAGCATGAAGGGGTGTTGGATTTTGTCAAATGCTTTTTCTGCATCTAGCGAGATTATCATGTGGTTTTTTCTTTCATCTTGTTTGTATGGTGAATGACGTTGATAGATTTTCGTATGTTGAACCATTGCTGCATCCCTTGGATGAAGCCTACTTGATCATGGTGTATGATACTTTTGATGTGTTCTTGAATTCGGTTTGCTAGTATTTTATTAAGTATTTTTGCATCTATGTTCATGAGGGAGATTGGTCTGAAGTTCTCTTTCTTTGTTGGGTCTTTGTGTGGTTTAGGAATCAGGGTGATTGTGGCCTCGTAGAATGAGTTTGGCAATGTTCTTTCAGATTCTATTTTGTGAAAGAGTTTGAAAAGTATTGGTTTTAGCTCCTCTTTGAAGGTCTGGTAGAATTCCATGCTAAAGCCATCTTACCCTTGGCTTTTTTCGGTTAGGAGATTTTTAATGACTGTTTCTATTTCCTTAGGGGTTATAGGGATGTTTAATCTGTTTATCGGATCTTGATTTAGCTTTGGTAGGTGGAATCTATCAAGAAAATTGTCCATTTCACTTAAGTTTTCAAATTTGGTGGAATATAGATTTTTAAAGTAGGATCCAAATATTCTCTGGATTTCCTCAATGTCTGTTGTTATTTCTCCCTTTTCATTTCTGATTTTGTTGATTTGTGTTTTCTCCCTCTGTCTTTTAGTTAATTTGGCTAAGGGTCTGTCTATTTTGTTGATTTTCTCGAAGAACCAACTCTTGGTTTCATTGATTCTTTGTATAGTTCTTTTTGTTTCTAAGTTGTTGATTTCAGCCCTAAGTTTGATGATCTCCTGCCTTCTGCTCCTCTTGGGAGTGTTGTTTCTTTTTTTTCCAATTCACCCAGTTTAGCTGTTAATTCGCTAATATGAGCTGTCACAATTTTCTTTTTGAAGGCACTTAGTGCTATGAACTTTACTCGTAGCACAGCTTTCATTGTGTGCCATAGGTTTGGGTATGTTGTGTCTTCATTTTCGTTGAATTTTAAGAAGTCTTTGATTTCCTTCTTTATTTCTTCCCTGACCCAGTCGTCCTCTAGTAAAGAGTTGTTCAATTTCCATGTGAGTGTAGACTTTCTGTTGATTCTTTTGCTATTGAAGTCCAGCTTTATTCCATGGTGGTCTGATAAGATACAAGGGGTTATTTCAATTTTCTTGTATCTGTTGAGGCTATCTTTGTGTCCAACTATATGGTCGATTTTGGAGAAGGTTCCGTGAGGTGCTGAGAAGAAGGTGTATTCTTTTGTGTTTGGGTGAAACGTTCTGTAGAGATCTGTTAGGTCCATTTGGTTCATGATCTCTGTTAGACTCATTATTTCTCCGATTGGCTTCTGTCTTGATGATCTGTCCATAGTTGTGAGTGGGGTATTGAAGTCTCCCACTATTAAAGTGTTTCGATTGATGTGCGATTTAAGTTTTAGAAGCGTTTCTTTTATAAATGTAGGTGCCTTTTTATTTGGGGCATAGATGTTCAATATTGAGATGACCTCTTGGTGTATATTTCCTTTAATGAGTATGTAATGCCCTTCTCTGTCTTTTTTTATTAACTTCAATTGGAAGTCTATTTTGTTTGATGTTAGGGTGGTTACTCCAGCTTGTTTCCTGGGTCCGTTTGCTTGGAAGACCTTTTCCCAGCCCTTTACTGTGACGTAGTGTTTATCTTCAATAGTGAGATGTGTTTCTTGTATACAGCAAAAAGATGGATCTTGTTTACGGATCTAGTCTGTAAGTCTGTGTCTTTTTATTGGTGAGTTGAGTCCATTGATGTTGATGGATATTAGTGACCAGGGCTTGGTATTTCCCATTATTTGGTATAGCTGGCTGTCTTGTGTTTCTCTTTTGTTTAGTTGCTGTGGAGGTTTCTATTTCCTCTGTTTTCTTGGGTGTAGTTATCTTCTCTGATTTGAAATTTTCCTCCTAGGATCTTCTGTACAGCTGGGTTTGGGAGGAGATATTGTTTGAATTTGATTTTGTCATGGAATATCTTGTTTTCTCCTTCTATGTTGATAGAGAGTTTTGCTGGGTATAGTAGTCTGGCTGGGCACCTATGTTCTCTCAGGGCTTGTAGGACATCCGTCCAGGCCCTTCTAGCTTTTAAAGTTTCTGAGGAGAAGTCAGGTGTGATTCTGATGGGTCTGCCATTGTATGTGACTTGGCCATTTTCTCTTACAGCTTTTACTATCCTTTCTTTGTTCTCTACATTCGGAGTTTCTATTATTATGTGGCGAGAGGAGTTTCTTTTCTGATCTAATCTGTTTGGTGTTCTGTAAGCCTCTTGGATTTTTACTGGCATCTCTTTCTTTAGGTTTGGGAAGTTTTCTTCTATGATTTTGTTGAAGATATTTCCTGGACCATGGAGTCGGGAGTCTTCTCTTTCCTCTATGCCTATAATTCTTAGGTTCTGTCTTTTCATTGAGTCCTTGATTTCTTGGATGTTGTGGGTGAGAGATTTTTTAGCCTTCTCATTTTCTTTGGGTGTTGTACTGATTTCTTCCATCGAATCTTCCATGCCTGAGATCCTGTCTTCCATCTCTTGCATCCTATTTTTCATGCTCACATCCATCGTTCCTGTTCTTTTCTCTTGATTCTCCATTTCCTCGTTTAACTCTGACTGTGTTTTCTTTATTGTTTCCATTTCTATTTTCATGTCTTGAATGGTAGTGTTCGTTTTGTACATTTCCTTCTCCAATTTGCTTGTTTTTGTCTGGAGATCCTTCATTGCTTTATCCTTTTCCTGTTCAAACTGGGTCACCTTGGCTTGGAGCTCTTTAATGATGTTATTCGTTGTTTTGACTTGTAGAATTGTGGCTTCTTTGAATTCCTTCATAGTTTTAAGTTCTTCTTGAGGGGACTTTATCACTTTCCATACTGTAGAATTTTCATCGTTTTCATGTGTTTCAGTTGTGGTGAGGTGGTTCGGGCTGGACGGAATAGCATTGCTTTCTTTTGTTGGAGACATTTCGCTCTTTTTTTTTTTTTTTTTTTTTTTGGTCTGGGGCCTCT
>CAJQZJ010004760.1:9743476-9813718 GCA_907164525.1 Lophiomys imhausi
TTTTTTTTTTTTTTTTTTTTTGGTCTGGGGCCTCTGGCCATGTGGAATTTGCTGTCTTCTGGACTTGGGTCAAAAGGGGGCACTGTGGTGTAGGATTCAAGTTGCCTTACTCCACCCCTAAAAGGTGAGTCATTCAGTCCCGCCTCCCAGGTGGGGACCTAATTAATTCAGGTGGCGGAGCTGTGCACACGTAAGCTCTGAATCCCCACCGGAAGGGCCCTTACTAGTACAAAAGTTCGATATAGGACAGTTTCAAATATCTCACAGTTTGCCCGGGGTTGGTTCCTGTAGGGGGTAAATCTGCAGTTCAGCTCCAGTAGCCTGGCCGCTCCCGAGGCTTGGAAGCTGGCCAATGACCTCACAGACTGGGATCTGAAAGCCCTTTGCAGCAGAGCTACTTCACTTCCAAGGTTGCAACCTTTCCCAGATAATTGGATCGTCTGTGTGAGACCTGGGAGTGCCCAGCATGGTGGGGATTATCTCTGCGTGGTTTCTGAATCTGCCGGCTGGGTATTAGGTTGGAACTTACCAGGGATTTCTCCTTTTGAGGGGATGGGTTATCCCGATTCCTGGGTCCAGAGGCTTCCTAGCGTGTCTGAGAGTTGGAAGGGGCGTCCTGCCCAGGCATCTTCCGTGGTCCCTGTGTAGCTGGGTGAGATTTAGAAGGGGTCGTGCCCTTTGTACAGCGTCCTGCAACACTTGCCGCCTTGTGACTGTTGACCCTGAAATCAAAATACGTCCGCGCCGGCTGCCACCATCTTGGATACTCCAAATCTTGTTATTCTTTAAATAAGGTTATCTTTTGATAGACTGGTATTGAATTTTGTATATTGATACAAAAATAAGGTTATCTTTCAATACATTGGTATAGAATTTTATATTTAGACACTTATTATGTATATTTCAACTTATAGAAGGTATTGTGCCTGTGCAAATCATTTAAAAGAACAGGTTAACTTTCGACCCTTTTATGGGTTGCTATTGCAATCTATTTAGGAGTCTGGATAATACAAGTTGACTGGCCATTTGAGCTTCTTGTCATTTCAAATACTATTCTTAATTTATCACAAAGTAGGCTTAATAGGTTAAACAGATACAAAATGGATAAAAATATAGTTTGTTCATAGATAGAAGACAGATGATAGATAGATTTATAAATAAATCAATAGATGTCTTCAAAACCCTCACGGGCATACAGAAAATGGCATTTAAAGATGTTTTTTATTATTTTAAGAATTGTTTGACTTAAGACAGTCAGCTCCTGACAGCTCCCATTTGACTTGGAAGAAGACAATGAGCATCAAAAAGAAATCTTCCATCAGGAGATAATTCCTATTAGGCAAAAATGCCCCTGCTCTCTCAACAGACTATATACAGTCCAAAGATGGACCACAGCTTAAATGCAGGTAAGTTGATGTACTGATTCTACAGAGACAGAATGGGAAAATCCTTATTTCCTTCTGCACAATTTAGTCTGTGAAAAATGCTTGACCAGAGGCTGAAGATGATGCTCCAATGATATCAAGAGATATTTGGGACTGTCTAGGCAACAAACTGTCATATTTATTTTTGGAAACTCCTTTCTATGCTTCCTACTCACTCAAATAATAACTTTATCCTTTCTTATGTCTTTGATGGGTTTGAAGGCATAATACTTATAAAATTTCAATTGAACTTGAGTTGTTTAGAATTTAAAAGGATATTTTAAAGTCTAAATAAAATCTTTAGGTTTACATATATAGGATATGATAGAAATTATTTAGGTTCAGAACTTTAGACACACCAAGATAGATTTTTTTTTTCTTCTTCAAGATTGCCTGATACAAATAGGCTAAACACTATTTGTGTACCTTTTATATATGGTTGTCTTGATTGCTTCATATTTATTCTTATTGTTTTTACTATATGAGTTAAAAAATTTCGCCTTTTTAGTAGACAAAAGGAGGGAATTGATGGTGTAGTGTTAAGTATTCTAAATGTTAATTAATTGGTCCTTTTTGTTGTCTGTTACTTGTATTGATTCTGATTGGTTAAACAAAATGCTGAGGCCTGAGATTGGGCAAAGACAGAGAAAGGTAGAACTTCCTGAGATTAGAACAGGAAGCCTGAGCTTTAGACAGAGGATTAATTCATTCCAGCCAGGAGCAGCAAGAAAGAAGACGCACACAATGGGTTAGAAAAAGGAACCTCATTCCACATGGCCAGGAACATCGGCATAGTGTGGAGCATGGCAGTCAAAGGGAACGTATGTATGGGGTCATATTTGGGTAATAGAATTACAAGCTAGCTTAGATGGGCTAGGATTGCACAATTCAGGCCTAGGCTTATTAAAATCCATGTGGTATCTCTGTGTGCTCATTTATAATGGCTGCTTAAAGATTAACGACTGTGAACCAATAAAATATAATATAAATACTGGTAAATAATTTAATTATTTCTACAAATGGCACCAACGTAATTTAATTAATTTTTTTTTCTACAGTAGGGCTCTGGCCACTGACAACAAGATAGCTGCCCTACTGATCCCCAAGGCTTTTGAAGAACATATGTAATGTCCTTTTGTTATTCCTGTGAGAGGACAAGAAAAACTGGCTTAGGAATAAAGAAAGGACAGATCAAGCAGGATTTGACGTTTCTATACTGCTTTGTGGCAGTTGTGCACCGAGGGGTCAGAGTGTGGTTCCTGCGATGATTTAAAGTCTATGGGAAGATGTGTGTGACATGCAGGTCATATGTTCACACTACATCACTCTAGTTAAGGGACTTGACCAGTCCTTTAACTAAACATATATTGTTTAGTTAAATATAGTCCAATAACTAAACATATATTGTTATTTTGTAATCCTTGCTTGTGGTATAGCTAATTGAGATAGACTGCATTATGGGTAATAATGACTTCTGGCAAGAAGTTTGTACCTAGAAGACTACCCTAGAGCAAGTCTGAGGTAATGAAGAAAGACGGCAGCTATGTCTCAGGGCTTGTGATGGAGTCAGCTTTCTTCAGTGGTAAAGCTGCAAGAGGGTCAGGTAGATGTGAGAACAGAGTCTTACTAATAGCCAGTTAGACACCTGCAAGGTCAGAGAGTAGTAATGCTGGCCAGAGCTAGCAGACAGTCATGATCAATAACTCACAAAGCTTGAGTCAGAGGTGGACAGAGGAAGGCTTCAACCTACTTTAAGTAGGCTGACAGCCCATGATCAACACAGGATCATCTCTATAGTGGGGAGAAGGTGACATTTGTAGAACATGCACATCTGCCCTTTAGATGATGGTGTCTGGAGCTTTAGGTCTTTAAGTCATTTAGAACTAGGTTGTGAAAGGTCTGGCCACACTCAAACACTGGATCACCATGGCATCTAAAGGGGAATAGCTTCAGGATTCCCACAGAGACCAAAATCTAAAGCTGGTCCAGTCCCTTAACTAAAGTGATGTAGCATGAACAAATGACCTGTATGCTACACACATCTTCCCATAGACTTTAAATCATCGCAGGAACCACCCTCTGACCCCCAGGTACATACACTGCCACATAGCAATATAGAAAGGCCAAATCCTGCTCGATCTGTCTTTTCTTTATTACTAACACAGTTTTTCCTTGCCCTTTCACAGGAATAATGTCTATGAGAGCATTCATTTCACTGGGATTCCAGGCATATCCTAGTTGTTCATTACAGAACAACGACTCGTAGCCTTGTCTCAGTTGCTGTGCTCTAAATGTCACATGAATATGATAAGGGGTGTTTGGGAAATAAGGGCAACATTAGTGTGTACTCACTGGAACATGAGTTTTGATGAGGACAGAGTCTTTGGGGATGGGAGTAGGACAAGCCTGATTCTAACTGAGAGTAATAGCCACAAGGGACAAGAGAAGAACTGGTGACTGAGACACTCTCTCTCCTTGCACAACTTACAGCAACATTGTCAAGGTATTGTCTGCTCAGAGTAACCCAGAATCCTCCCTGAGGTGAGACAAGAAGAGACATTTACTGTTTCTAGATCTTCAAGGTTCTCTTCTAACTTTTCACACCCAAGCACATGCAGAATGCTTGGAGGTTATTGCATTTCCCAATTTCCCAGAATTTAAGTTAACATAATGTCTTCAAGGAGAAATCACATGTTCAAGTTCAATCTATGTGACAATAAGGTCTCCAGAACCCCAAGCCATCCTCAAAGTACAAGAACTCCCACTTCCTGCAAGTTGCAGAGCATCATAATTTTTATTACTGAACAACAAAACAAACTATTCCCACTGTGATTATGAATTTTCCTTATTCATTCCTCTTTGTATTCCTAGAAAATAGCAGGAGGAAATTAGCAGCAACAGACACTCCCCTTTTCAGACAACTGCTGGAAGTCCTCCAAATCCTGTAGAGATTTGCATGAAAAATAAATGTATTTGGAGATATCATATTAATTGAATTAAATTGGTCTCAGAAAGACAATACAATGTATGTCTTTTCTCATTTGTGACCTCACTAAGACATAGACTTTATAGATCATAAAATTATGTGCATAAAATTAAAGTGGATGTGAAACTATCTACAGAAATAAGGCAACTAATTCTACAGGAGAGGGATGAGAAAGGGGTGGTTCCAGTATGGGGAGGTAGACACAAAATACATTTATACTTACCTGCCCTCTATGTACCACAGTATAATACAAATCTTGAGAATGTTTTAATTTATGTGAGTGTACACATAATCCCCGTGTGTGTGTGTACCCTTGGAGGGTAGAAGAGGGCTTTGCATCCTCCAGAACTGGAGTTTTAGGCTGTTGTGTTTCATGTGACACAGTGTTGGAAACTAAACTTGGGTGTTCTTGAAGAATAGCAAGTGTTCTTAATCACTGAGACAATGCTTTAGCTCCTTGTATAATAAACTTCAAAAGATGTTTTAAAACTTTAAATCTTTTTGTCAAATCTCTTAATATTAAATATTGGCAATGGATTGTTTGACAGTACTGATATCTGCTTGGGGAACAGCACATTCATGATATGATTGCATTTTAGCTCTTTGCAATTCTTTTAAAATCAATCAGAACTTGGAACTCATTAGCTTAACTTGACCCATTTCAGTTTTGTCCACTAATGATATTTTGGGTCTTCAGGAAATCTTCATGCTGAGCACAAATTTGTGCACCATCAACACTTTTCTGGTGACAAGTGGAGAGGAAAGGAAATAGTCATATCCCTGGAACTACAGGAAGGTGTGTCCGGCAGAATAGCCAGTGACTTATGTGAGCATTTCCCCTTCTTCTTGGACTGTGTCTGTGCTCCTGTGGACATTCTGGTGTAAGCAGATAAATTTTTGTGTATGCAATTGAAAAGGGCATCACCTGTCCTGCAGGTAAACCACTTGTATGACATCAGAAGGCAGAAGCAGGGAAGGTAGGGACCTCAGTGTTCTCACTGTTGTTCCCTGAGCTTCTCAAGAAGGGGACATAAACTTCCAGGTTCCATGTCACAGCCATGTCATGACCCAGTACCCCTTCTCCCAACGATGTCCTTATAGATGTCGGTCAGCTGGTACCCTGCCTCCAGGGCAGTGAGGGATGAAAATGAAGCTTCACTCATGTTGAAGAATTGTCTTAGAGCTGTGTGTAATAACACCAGTGCTGGGCATCCTGTCGATCACTGAGCTGTAAATAGTTAATCAAACACAGAAAGCCACCTTCAGACTGATGGGTGTCAGTCCCTGGGTACTGGCTACATTTAAAATAGCCACCTGAGTGGATGGAATCTCCATGGGGTTGTGTTTCAGGAACTCTTGAAAAAAGTTCAATGTCTCCCATCTGCCCTAGATACGAGACTGCTGAGCATACACTGAGTACACCAGGATCCTAGGCTGTTGGTAACCCATTATCCAAAACACTGGAGAGTGGGAGAGAAGATGTTTAGAGAAAGAACACTGGAGAGTGGGAGAGAAGATGTTTAGAGAAAGAACTTATCTCAGTATTTCTGATGTAACAAATACAAGAAAAAGTAGACTGAGTTGGAAATGGTTTTTAACCTTTATTCTTGCATAAATCAAGAGGCTCATTTTTCAATCCTTTCCTATAGAATTCAATTAAAGGTCAGATTTGTAATGGCGATCCTGGTTATTAATGTGTTGCCATTTTAATTATTAATAAGCTGAAATATTTGCATAATGGATAAAGAAAATGGTGAAGAACAACTTTGATAGTCTCAGAGGGGCCTTGCAGCATTTTGTCAGTATCCTTTCCATGAGATCAGGTGTCAGCAATGACTGGTCAGCAAATGTGCTGGTCACATGATGTCCATTGCGGATCTGAAATACTCTTTCATAGTGATTTGTATAATATCATCAAAGAAAGCAACAGTAAAATATCTTATGTATATGTTCATCTTTGTATACATGTGTATGCAAGTGCACACACATGTACACACATATACACACACACATACACACACTCACACTCATGTACACATGGGTATGTAGAGTCCTCAAGTTGACATTAGGTTTCTTATTTAGTCTCTCTCACCTTAGATTGTAAGAGGATGTCTTTCACTGAACCTGGAGTTTAAGCTGGTTAAATTTCTGGATGAAGATTAAGCCTTAGGGATCGATCCTCCTGTCTACCTTCCCAGCACTGAGATTGTGCACACCACGATGCCTGAAAAGTATATGTGCCCCTTGGAGTAGATCTTAGGTCCTCATGTTTTTGAGGCCTTAAAAATGATATTTTTTTGTACAATCCTTGCAATGAGCTAATGTAGCATGGCCATATCCAGTGTCCACTCTACAGAACTGTAGAGCTGTGCCCTCTGCTCAGAACAAAACTGAATCCATGGCTGGGTTTATGCACAGACACAAGCCAGACAAGCATTTGACATCCAACCTGTGTGCTATGGGAAGACCTTTCACCCCCAATCTCAGAACCTTGACATTTTTTCTTTGGGTATAAAAACAAAGCAGCCAGGAAGAGAGACAAATGGTTTCTTTTAATTCAGTTTAGTTTTGGTGGCATTGGGGATTGAACCTGCGGCCTCCCAATTAGTAGGCAAGCACACTACCACTGAACTACATTTCTAGCCAAGGACAGCAAGCAGATCATTAAAATAATTGACCATGAGATGATGGAGCCCCCATCTGATCCCCTGGCAGCTCTCTCTTTTCTTCTAAGGCAGTTTTATGGTAGAATAAAACCTTCCTTTACATCATGACTACTATTTTCATAAATCCATTTTCAGTCCGATTACATAATTGTGATGAAACTATAATCTCAAGTGTCAAGAATAGTTTAAAATGTTATCAATACAAACATGGAAAAAATGTTGCCCCTCATAGCCTATCAATCCCTCCCCCCACTTTAAAAGATCAGAGGAAGCAAGAATCTTCCAACCCTAAAGAAATAATTTGTCTGGAGGTGTTAGAGGGGTATGGGTGTCACTGACCCCACTGAACTTTTCAGTAGCTAATGTGATTATTTATTAGAGTTCGCTTTAACCAATGTTAGTAATTATAAGAGACACAAAATTCACTATTAATTAGTTCTTCCTGAATTATTTAGGCCTGGATCTTTAAAGGACAGCTGTGCTCAAGCCGGTTGTATAGCTGTGGGGTGGATTCGGCTTTTCCTGCCCCTCCTCACCCAATTCGCTCTCACTGAGTGGAAACCAGTTTTGTTGCTGACTGCAGCTTGCACGAAAAACATTATGTTCTTCTGGAATTCTTGAAAAGTTCCCAGTTTAATTTTCCCTGATGAACACAGAGCACACACGAGTCAGGAGAGATCATGGCCTGCCAAGCCTTGTCTTTCAGAACACCACTGTAACCATGGTGCCCCTTGTAGTTTCTCCCCTCATTTGATTCCTTGAAATAAACACATATGAATGTCACAGGGGTGGCAGGGTTGTCCCAACTTTTATAGGGATAGCAGGAGTGAGATGATTATGCCAGTGCTTTTTAGGGAAACAGCTATCTTTCCTTAGAAATGTGTTAGTTCAATATACTGTGTTATATCTGTCTATGTACTTACTAGAAGAGCTCACTGAGTTTACTTAAAGAGTTTTAAATGGCAAGTTGCACTTGGTTGCTTGCAGGGAACGGAGGAACCCCTGAATGAGTTAGAGACCTGAGTGAATGTGTATTATTTACATAGGCAGAGCCCTTAGAAGGATCAAGACCTGGGACTCATGGGAAATTGGCAAAGCCTTTTCCCATGTGAGTCAGGTTTGAAATTGGCAAAGCCTTTCCCCATATGGGTCAGGTTTGAAATTGGCAAAGCCTTCTTCCTTCTCCTTACTAAGATTAGCTGGCCCCTCCTCCTGTGCCTGCACAATAAACATCCTGAGGCTCTGGCTGTGGTGCAGGAAGTGCTGCTCCTCCAGAGTTTATGCCCACCAGGCTTTTCTGTCCTGCCTGTCAGTTTTCTCACTTGCCCGTGCCCTGGTCAGGTTCCCAGGTCCAAGCCACGTGGGTCAAGGCAGACATTTTGACATTGGAAATCGGCAGTGAAGTGACTAGGCATGCCTGCTGGAGCCCTTCCTCTGGCACTGGAGGATGTTTGCACCCACTCTTCAGGATGGTGGTGTGTTTTTAGCGAAGTATATTTCTTGCCATGTTCAGTATTCTTCAGAAGAGTGTTGCCAGCCATGTCTACTCTCACTAATTCTGCAGTTGCTGGTACATGGACACTTCCATGACGTGAAAATATTACACGTCGTAACTTCAGGCTGCTCGAAATGATTAGAAACAGTCGAAGCATCGAGGCACCTAAAGCAGCCACTAGACATTGTGCTTCATGTGGTGTCACTGTCCTGTAAAGTGAAACTGCTCACAAGGCACTCAGAGGCCTTCTGCTCTGCACCTTGGGGCAGTACCATAGCCCTGTAGCCTCTGATTTCTGTAATGAGCCCTCCACCATTTATGGGTCATTTCCATTTGCACTACTTGCTTTCCAACTCTCAATAAAACGTGGCAGACAGAGCTGGTGTAAAGCAGCTTGCTAGAAGGTAAACAGGCCATTAGTCCACAGAAATGCTGCCTGAAGCCACTCAAGAGATTGGGTTCTGTGGTTAGTGTCACCGAAGACCACATCTGTCCTCAAAGACCAAGCTCTGCAGAAAGGTCAAGGTCAGGGTGAGAAGTAGGTGAAGAAGAGAGAGGCTTCTCTATGGAGAGGGAATGTAGGGAGTGGCTCCAGATGTATGAGCTACAGCCTTTAAACTCAACATATCAAAGTCAGCTTCATCAGGGAAAGCCAGGAAGATGAGACAAACAGAAAATAAGATATTTGGATTTTCTTCTGCAGACAGTTTTACCAGTTATGTGTTTGATTTTAAAATGTTTACTTCGAATGTAAGCCACATTTTTAGAGACAAAGAAACAAAAGAAAGGCAGTAATATTCCCAATTTCATCCATTCTGAGAGCAAGCAGAAACGTGACTCTTAGGCTAAAAGTCTGCAAGAGGTTGTTAAGACATCCAAAATACGATTTCTTTCGTAATCCAGGGCTACCTGCTACTGTTTTAATGACCCCCTTTACACTTACTTGTTCTAAAATCCCTCCCTTCTGTCTCTCTATCCTCATGTACTCCTTCCTTCCTTTCTTCCTTCTGACTCCTGCTCCTCACCCTCCTTTCTCTCTCTCTCCTTCTGTTCTCACACTTTACCATCTTTTCCATCTATTTCTCCTCCCCTTGCCTCTGCCCTTTTTCTCTCTTGCTTTGTCTCATGGTGTATTGCAAAAAAAAAAAAAAATTAGAAATAGCTGGGGAAAGAAGTCCATGAAGACCTATGGATAGGCCATGAAGACACAGGACCCAAAACTCAAGAGGAGCACACTCATTTCTAGACGAGATTCTTTATCACGTAGCCTGTGTCACCTTGAGAGCTGCATGCTTCAGAGACATGGCACTCAGCCCATCATCTGGGAGGATTTAGCTGAAGGTGAATAACAATGGCGGTTTGGAATGCTTATCTTAGTGCAACTTCATGAAGAAATTTGTGACAGAAAGCAGATCTGGGTAGAAGTTCTAAATTATAAATATGCTTAAATTATGGGATGATTTCAGACATCACTCAGTATTTTTAAATCCCAAAAAAAGCAGTGTTAGCTACATGCTATTGGATGGCGGTTCAACATTTGCCAATGCATGGAAATCAACAATTTATGTATTTCATTCACTTTTTTCATATAACATTTGAAGTAGCCAAAAACAATATTTACAACTTCCTCCTGATTAAAATTCATGATGTACAGGGTGTGGAACATAAAAGGCTTTGAGTACTATGCTAGATTTGTAAAACTAAGGAAAATACTGGGATGAGCAGGTGTCAAATGAATTCTTCTCAGTCTTGATATTAAGACATTCTATATATTCTAACACCACTCTTTCTTTAGATGTAAGACAAACAGAACTTGGCTGTTGACCTCCGGGATTCTGTGTGTGCAGAAAACTTTGCTTGGATTGTCACACACAAACAAATTTGATCTCTGATCACCCCAGTGGGAAGGCTTAGCTCTACTAGTGACTGTTAGAAGTAGCCAAGCCTCTCCACTCCCAGCTTCCCACCTGAAATCTCCTGGGAAACACGCTGAGCACAATGCCAGTTGACTGCCACAGCTGGAGATCCTTGGAAGATAAGTATTAATTCAACATATTTAGTGCAGTGGGAAGCTTAATACCCATTTGTGACCCTCTGGGGAATAATTCGTAAAGCAGGAAGAAGAATGCACATTCTTACATATTCCACAGAGAGCATGTGCAAGGAGTAAAATGAAATTGAGGTTATGCTGCTGTCTAGAAAAACATTAGAATATTTCAGAAGAAAACAAAGGAAGAGCCTGTCATTGTCACAGAAGCCAGTATCCGGGGAGGTTATGATAGTGTCCTGTGTGCACAGCCGTGGGTCTTTGAGTGGAAACATAACTGGGCTCAGGATCCTTAAACCAGCTTCTCAGTGTGTGCAGTGTTATCTAAAGGCAACTGACAAAACATCTTAAATAAAACTGGGAAAATGAAAAGAAAACCAGATGCTACAAAGATGTACACATTATGAAGTATGTTAGAGTAAAGCCTTCTCTCCCCGCTTTGACTCCACAGAGTGACTGGTATTGAATTAATTGATTAAGTCAAAGTGAATTTCATATACTGATTTTTTTTTATAAAAAGAGTATTTCAGGCTTGCATTTGATTATTTATTTTTATTTATGTATATCTGAGTGTGGGTGTGGGTGCCTGAGGAAACTAGAAGGCACTGAATCCTCCAGAGCTGGAAGTACAGGTAGTTGTGTGTCATTTGTTGCCCAATATGGGTGTTGTGAACTCAACTTGGTTTTCCTGCAAGAGCAGCAAAACCTCTCGAATACTGAGTCATCTCTCCAGTCCTAAATACTGATTTTTAACTTTCTTTTTGTATGTCAGATAATGTGTTTATAATCTCAATTTCTAATAAAAGTATCTCAGGCACAGTAGTTAAAACACAACTCTTTTGAGGATGATGTTATTTTAATTGGTATGCTTGTGTGTGTGTTTGTTTTCATGAACACAGACATGAGGGTAGCTGTGGAGTCTAGAAGAGAGGATAGGACCCCTGGGAGCCGGTACTTACAGGCATCTGTGAGTCAACTCTTGTGGAGGCTCAGAACTAAACCCAGGCCTTTGGATGATCAGCAAATGCTCTTTACTACTGACTCATCACTCCAGGTCCACAATTCTTTCAAGTGTTTGTAAAATTAATCCCAGAGTGTGCTGTGAAAGACACTCCTTAAATCCTTTGTTCCTTAATATACAGATGAGAATGCTTATGGCATTGCACTGAAACTGTGAAAGAGACAATAAAATTTCAAGTTATTTTTAGAAACTGGCTAATTTGAATGTCACTAGCATCCATTGAGGAGACATTTCCCCACACAGCGACAATGGCTAAGAAACAAGAGATAGTTACCTTTTTGCCCTCTGACATTTACATGCAAGCTGTCTTTTAACAATATAGTTTGAACTGGAAGAGAAAAAGCTAACATGTTATTTTAATCAAAAACTTTCTTCATTATGCATTATTTATTTCTAGAAAAGGCAATAAGTTCCAAATTACAATTAAAATAAGGTAAACTAAAATATTAACTCAAAGACCTTCTGTGAAGGCAATGGCCTTCCTCAACTTTGCTGTTTGGGACTCACTGAATGACACACGGGGACAATTACCTTTGGAAGTACATCCCACCAGTAACATACGAAGATAAGGGTCAGCATGAAAAACAATGAAAAGTTTGAAGCCTTTCCTTGGGTAAGCTAGGGGCACTAAATTACTAGGTTCAGAGAGAAGTCACCCAAGTGTCCCAAAGGGACAGACATGGAAGAAAGTAGATCTATGCTTCCAAGAATAGAAACAGTTTCTCTCAAAAGATGGAAAGATACCAACATGGCCACAAGGGAAGACCTCCATAATTACAAACCTCTGAGACAGGAAAGTGACATAGTATAATTAAGGACAGAATAACCTAACACTTGTCTAGAGCACAAATTAATAGGACCATGTCCCCCAAACACAGCTAAGATTGAAAACCCCAGAGAAGGTCAGTAGAGACAGCTATGGCAATCCTAGTGGGAGAAGTTTCATTTAACTTAGAAACAAGTAGCCTACAGAGATGAGTATAGTGATAGACTGTGCAGTTAACAGAAACTGTCAATCATTCCCCAGGCATGAGTAGAACAAAATCAAAGATGGCAAGTTCTTAATGTTAGTATATCCTACTAATCAGTACTTCAGTGTATTTGATAATTTCATCTTCCTGTTGAGTGTCATATGGACCAGCCACCATGAATCCCTGCAACATCTCAGGAAGAAACAGCAAGGTCTACTTTATAAGAGAGTTCTTATCTACTATGTGTGTGTACGTGTGTGTCTTCCTGTGTGTGCAGGTGCACATGTGTACACGTACAGATGGGAAGCAGAAGATAAGCTAGGTTGTTGTTCCTCGGGTGCAGTCTACTGTGGCTTTTGTAAGACAGGACCTCTCACAGGCCTGAAGCTTGCCAAAGAGGCTAGTCTGACTGGTCAGTGATTCCTAGGGTCTTCCTGTTTCTGCTTCTTAAGCACACACCGTCATGCCTGGGTTTGTGTTACCTGGATTCTTGGGATTGAACTGAAGTTCTCAGACTCTCAAGGGAATTGCTTCACGGGCTGAGCCAGCCCTCTAACAAATCTCGGACTTAAACGGCAGATGATTTTAATAAAAGTAGTCAGGTACATTGTGCCTGTTTGTGTCTCTGGGTTCCAACTCCAGTCTCTGAATCTAGAGCCTATATCTTGACAGACTTAGAAAGATGGAGAGTGGAAGTTCATATCAGATCCTGTGAGCTGGTCAGAATGGAAGCTGGACAGAGAACACTGAAGTTTCTATATTTCTCAGAACTATCTACTATGCAATTTAAAATCATTTTTATTTAACCAGTAGAAGAATCCTTTTTTGTTACATTTAGAGAATGCTGTATTTAAAACAATATCTTAGTTCTAGAATTATTGATGTTGGACTGCTAAAATACAGACTTTTTTCAGTTCATTAATTGAAACAACAACAAAACAAAACAAAACAAAAAAACATGTTCTGTGTCTCTTGACAGGTCAAAGGGCCAGATTAAACTACCATTAAATTCATTCCAGTTATGGACTGTGAAAATACAAATTCTGAACTGCTGAAGAATGCTGAAGTAAATCTTCATGCAGTGCCTGGTCACCCTCCTCACATAGCTGACATTTGACCTTTCAAATCTTTGGGGAAGGGGTGGGTAACCACCAGTAAATCTACCTTCTTCCTAGTCACTGAGCTGTAGAGAAGACTGCTCACACCTGAGCAGGTGTGCTTTGGTCCCAGGGGACCTCCTGTGTCCTTGCTGCACTTCTTGTGTGGTTCCTCTGGGAGGAAGATATGGAAATGATCAGAACCCCAGTGTCACAAGGCACTATCTCTGAGGAAACAGAGCTAGAAGAATTTAGAAAAAAAAATGAAAGGACTCACACTGTTTTTTAAAAATTGACCTAAAAATTGAAAGTGATCTTTAACATTGTCTTAGGGAAAATTACTGAAGCGCACCAAAGTAAACAGGATGTATTTAAAGCAAAATAATGATGAGGAAATGGGTCTTGTTGATAGCACGAGTCATAAGACGTGGAGAAATGGAAATGAAGAGATTCCTTCCCAGGGCCCTCTGTTCCTGGCCCACTTCATTAGAGGCACACACATGCTTTTTTACACCTGTGTGAGGATTCCCATGCCCCACGAACACTGGAGAGATGCTCGTGATTACTCCTGACTTTGTGAGAGTGTGTTTAGGGATTACAAACAATCTTAGCAACACAGAATGGAGTGTCTGGTGGTTTAGAATAATTAAGCTTTAATTCATCTCTTAAAAATTCCACACACAGGGACTGAAGTTATGACTGTGGTTAAGGGAGCATGATGGTCTTGTGGAGGACCCATGTTCAGTTCCCAGCACCTATGTCAGATAGTTCACAACTGACTGAAAGTCCAGCTCCCTCTACTGGCCTCCATGGGCACCTGCACTCATGTGTGCACACCCACATTAATTATTAGTCATACAGATAATTAAAAATAAAAAGGTTTTAAAAATCTTTAAAAATATCCACCCATAATTATACGTTTTTATAGGCCACCACAAGATAATTCCACACATATACTCAAGTAACATTCTTCAAATTCGTGATTCAATTTTCCATTTCTATGAATTCTTATCCTTTCTCCATACTGAGGACATTGGAAGACTTCTAGTTTATTATGAGGTGAATCATTGTACAGTAATACAGGATCACTACCTCCTGACTGCCTACCTTTTCCAGCTTCTAGAAACAACTAGTCTATTCTCTAGCTCTATAAAATCTAGTCTACTGGATTCTACATCTGTGTGAAAATACGTACTAGTTGACCTTTTGTGCCTCTCTCACATCTCTTAATATGTTGTCTTCCATGTTTGCCTATGATATTAAAATGACAGGATCTCACTCCTTTACATGGGTGGATAATAGTCCATGGTGTATATGCACCACACTTCCTTTCCCATCTATTCATTCACAAGTACAGTTGGGGCCATTATAATGGCTGAAAAGAAAAAGACAAAGCTGGTGAAGATTTAGAGAAAAGCCAGCTTCTAAAGGTAGTAATGTAAACTTGGCTCATCATGAAGAACAGTAGGGGGGTTCCTCAAAACAAAGTCAGATCTTCCAAGGCACAGTGTGGTCCTGCAATCCTCCTCCTCCTGAGCAGGTATATAAAGAAAATAAAAGCAGCACGTGAGAGACAGCTATGGCCCATGTTTAATCCCTATACTGTCTTAAGCAATTAAACTGTAACTGTTTTAAACTAAGCCAATGACTGCAAGCAGACATCAAGTGCAAGGCATTGAGATTAGAATATGAAGAAAAACATTGAGTGTGTTTGACCTTTAAGTGGCTTGCTGCAAGATGTTCTTGAATTTTCCTCATGAGAGATTTAACATCTGATTGCTGTACTGAACGCTGATGGTTTAGTTCAAATTCGTTTTTTTTTTTTTTTTGAGTTTGGGGGTAAGCATGGATTTTTCTCTCTAGCTGTGCTGTGGGTATTCTACATGAATTGAAGTTCTTCTGTCAGCCTCAGGGTAGAGCATGGGGGGTGTGCCTCATGCCGGTCACTCAGGGAGAGACCAGATTCACTTGTCATCTCACATACCTGCCGGCACTGAAGACCCTGGAGACATTTATTGCCATATATAATGGAACACTCATTGTTTTGTTGAAGGAACAATGTGACAATTATCTAGAAATTAGTGCCAACCTCCAATTCCGGGATCTTCAGTTGACTCTGGAACAATGAGTCACATTAATTCTCCTGCAATCTCACAAATTATTAAATGGGTGAATCAGGGCCATGCTGCTTCCATGCATGCAGGGTATTCTAAATAAAACTACTCAAAATGACTCACAGTTAAGATCTAAGGTCATAATTAAGTTAACGAATAAGGCCACATCATTATGATGACAGAATAAATATAGAAACTCGACTAAAGAGCCCATGAAAATAATCAGCAGGAATGTATAAAAATGGTGAAGTTTGAAAAGCATTGCACAACCGAGGTAATAGATGTAGAAGATAAGGTGGCCTTGTGCAGTGGCTTTATTCCATGAGCAGTCCCGGAACTTCAGCAAGTGCTATTAAAGTCAACAAGGAAATTAGCAGAAACAGAGCTAAGAAAAGATGAGCTAGCCCCAAATTACCAAATTGACCATAAATGAAGTATGGAGGCAGGAAGACGAGTCCCAAGAGAGAAACATTTCAATGCTGATGTTCAACTGTCAAAGAGTTAAGTCACTTCCAATTGCACAGGGCTTGGCAGCTGCTTTTGGGAGCTAATTTTGCCTTTTTCTTCTTATACAAGAAATTATCCTACATCTAGAAGGAGGAGTGAGACTGATGTAGAAAGACATGCAATAGTGTCTCATTCATTCTTGTCTGTGAGACAAGGGTAATTGCAAAACTCCAGTCACACACACATTTAGGCATAAGTGTTTTCCATCATAGAAGCTATGATAAAGATCTTATGGTAATGATAGTGGCTCATATGGAACTCTTATAAGTGGAAAACAATTGCAACAACCATAAGGCCCTTTAGAGTCATGTAATAATAGTAGTCAGTTGGAGGCACGGGGCTCTGGGTCTGAGGTGATACAGGCTCACAGGATGAGACCCTTTGATTGCTAAGAAGACTCTTCACTGGTAGAGGCCCTATCTTCACACCATTCCCATAGTCCTCCAGGTCTGCAAGAAACATGAGTGGGTTGAAGAAATGTTTGAAGAGCTACCTCTAAGCAAATGACTAGTTGAGAATTTAATTTTGGGTATGCAGTTGGAAGGAAAAACAATCTCTTAAAGAGAAGACATTATAGAAATGATCCCATATAAGGAAAATGGCTAACCTAGACAATAATGGAAGCTCATGTCCAGGTGCGCCTGTGTGCTTCTCCCATGAAACGCAGCTAACGAACTGTGAGGAGGCTCTTGGGAAACGAGTTGAAGCTGTGCATCTGATGGGTATAGTTGGGGCTAATGCAGCCACAGAAAGCACTGACCTCTTGAAGCTCACAGACAAATGCTTTGTAGTGTATCAAGGGTCATCAGCATTTTAAAGGGAAGTAGACGAGTTAACAAAAATATTGCGTATACAGGCATTTTATCCCTGGTTTCACATATTCTCTAAATAAACAACAACAACAACAATCTTCAGTATTCCTTATAAAACTCATTGGCGGTCACCCCAACATAAGGAACTGTATTAAGATATCCAAGCATTAGGAAGGCTGAGAAGCACTGTTCTGGAAGGTTGTGGCTCGGTAGTCAGTGTGGGGACATATGTAGGGGAGGCAGGTTGAGTAAAGTGGACTCAGTGTAGGTGGCATTCTTTTTTTTTTTTTTTTCAACCTGAACTATTGGGTTTTATTTATCCTATGTTTTTTTTTTTTTTTTTTGGTTTTTTCGAGACAGGGTTTCTCTGAATATCTCTGGCTGTCCTGGACTCACTTTGTAGACCAGGCTGGCCTCGAACTCACAAAGATCCGCCTGCCTCTGCCTCCCAAGTGCTGGGATTAAAGGCGTGCGCCACCACCGCCCAGCTTATCCTATGTTTTTTTTTAAATACTTTATTATTTTTTTCTTCAAGTTACATCTCAGTCACAAACCCCTCCCTATTCCCCCTTCCTATCCCGCCCTTCCACTCTCTTCCCCCCAGAAGTTTCCCCTTTCAGTCCAACAGATGGTTCCTTCTCTTATAACAGTAAATACTATACAAAACAACAGATACAAATATGCCACATTTATGAGAGTTAAATGGCCCAGTATACCTTCCCAATGTCCAGTTTATACATATTTGGCCCCTGACTTTAACATTCTACTATCTAACCATCTCCATGAGTTTAAAGGTCTATATCTGATTCAACATCCATACTAACTTGCAGCACACTTTTAAGAGTATCTTCTTAGATCTATAACACCCTCTTGATTCCTAAACAGCTCAAAATTTAACTATGAGACTCTAGCTGTCTATTCTTCAACCACCTCAGAGACCTGAGAGGGATAAATATATCTGCTTATATAGGAAGTGCAGGGCCTGCAGCTTCCAAAACTAAGAAAAGACATACCAGTGACTGCCTGGACAGTTCCCATTTTCTCTCCATACATTCCTGCATCAGTCTTCAGCCTTTGGGTCCTGTTTCTCTGACAGACATTTGTTGTAGAGCAGGGATTATGAAGGACTTACCTACCCTGTCTTGGCAGAGTTAGGCTGGTGGCATTCTTTTAAACCAAAGACTTGGTAGTTAGAGAAGACTGTGTTACTACAGGAGGGCTTCAGAGGGACATTGAGGGCTGGTAGATCCATGTGACTGGGGTGTTCAGTGTGGCCACATTGGGTAAGACGAGACCAGATGGTGGAGGTCAGAGAAGGGATGCTAGCAGGGTAATCTGAAGATATTGAAGACAGCTGAGCCTGAAGCTATTACCTGGGAATCTAGGGTTCCTTTAGGTACATTGATATTTTTAATACAAGAATTTGAAAAAAGACTCAAAAGGAAGCTCAAAAACAAGTTTATGAGAGTTTGAGAAAAACAACAGAGTAAAGAAACTGTAAATCTTGGCATTTGAAACAAAAGACTTAGGAAGATACAGAAGAGAAAGTCGTGTCTTTTGTTGTGGAAGTCGATAAACAGCTACATGGCAGAGGAGAGGGGCTTTGGAGAAAAAGTGTGAAAGCTCAGCATGTCACATAAGGCATGCGTGGGCCTTTGATCAGCATCCACAAAATGGATAAACAGAAAAAAAGTGGCAAGCTTACTGCTGAACCACAGGTGTGAGTTGAGAGGACATATGATGCTAGGCTCTTGTATTCCTGCACAAAGGATTTCATCAGGAAGACACATAACTAGAAAGGGAAATAGTTGATTAAGAAAGAAAAAGCACTCCTCAGGATCAAAGCATCTAGTGAGCTGAGAAAGGAGCCCAGAAAGATTCTCTAAGGCTGTATACACTAAGCACTCACCTCTCCCATTTGTATGTGAGCCCACCTCACTAGGGTTACAAGTACACACACCATCTTGCTGGGCATTTTACGTGGTTTTGGGGGATTGAACTCACATCTTCATGTATGTATGCCAAGCACTTAACTGAGTGACCTATCTTCCCAGCCCCACTTTTAGTTTAAAAAACAAAACATAGTTTTAAGATTTACTTGCATTTGTTTGTGTGAATGTTTTTGCCTGCATGTGTATATGTGAGCTTGGTTTAGGTGGAGGCCAGAAGAGGACACTGGAGCCCTTTGAATTGAAGTTGCAGGTGGTTGTGAGTTGCCATGTAGGGGCTGAGAGCTGAATCTGGATCCTCTGCAAGAACATACACACTTCTGTATTCTGAAGCACCAAATCATCTCTCCAGTCCTTAATTTTTTTTTTAAAAAGAAGCATAAATAAGTGAACACTGGTGGTAATGAGAGCATGGTCAAAGATCATTTCATCCAAGAGAAGGGTGAAAAGGAAGAAAAAGAAGCCCACAACAGTTGCTTAGACAAAGCAACTAGAGACAGATTCTTCTCCAATTGTTATGCATGTCCAATGAGGGGAGTCCAATCGGGGTAGTCGCAATATGAAATCATCAGTGTCGATCAAACAATAAAACCAACAATTCACATGAAACTCACTTTAAAGATGTAGATCATCTTATGGCGATACCGCACTGTTCTTCATTCCAGACACAGGACAGTTGTGGGCAAGGACTGAGGCAAGAGGCAATGCAGACATTGTGTAGTGGAGAAGTCAGTTCCTGGACACGGAGAAGGAAGGTCCACTAGGCTCCAGGTCAGGCATCAGACACGTGGTACCAGGACATCCCCATGCCCCCATGCCTACTCCTCCCCCAAGCTGCTCTTTGCCCTTGGGGACAGCTTTTCTGCCTTTTTGCTTGGTATTTGCTTGTATAGCTGTGCGTCTAAAATTACAATTTATTTAGCTTGATCTGTTTCTTGGCTTGAGTAGAATAATTAATTATTTTGCAAATCATGTATACATTCCTATGGTTATTGGATGTAGCTATGGGTAGGTCTTTCTAGAAGAGTGACTCCCATGTTCCTGTACTTTTCTGTGGATTTTGTGACCTTAGATTCAGCCCCTGGCAAGTATGTAGATTAACTTTTGCTTATAAGCAAATATATCTCCATTGCAGATTCAAAACTAAGACTATCCAAGAACAAAATGTAAGCATCCATTTTCATCCATGAATGGAAATACACACTCATATGTTCATACACACTCATACTCAAGCCTACACACACACAAACATACACACATCTACTCATACCGAATCATACATCATTCATACACACACCCATCCATATGTATATACTCACATGAGTTCTCACACACAATTGCACATATATATTCATACTCTCATACATACTCCTCTCTCACCTACCCTCTCCTCACCCTTCACATGTGCATCTGCTTTGACACCCTCTCCCCCCATTGCTCATATCCCGTCTGATCACCAGGCCTCGTTTCTGGCATTCTTGGAGTCCTCTTCTTATATGAACCAGCAGACTGCAGGTCATCAGCCATTGCATTCTTTCTGCTCAGGGTTGTATGGACCATGATCTAAAAACAAAAGCCGAGAGCCAGAGAGGCCATCACACTGGAGCACACCCATATCTTCTGAGTCCCTTCCCAGTCATTACCTTTTTGAAATTATTTTGTGTTAAGGCTTTTAGTTTGGGCTATGTCCCCAGCTTGGCTTATTGGATTGAATTTATTCATGTAACACATGATAAGACTTTTAAAAATTTTTTTGAATGCTCTCACCATTAAAAAATAATCAGTGTTAGGAGAGATAAGCATTTAGCCTGATTTGAACTACATGATATGTATACTTGTACCAAAGCATCATATGATCCCATTAACATGGTCATGTTCCTGTATCATTTAAAGGAATAATCTTTTGTCAAAAGTAGTGATCCATTCAGTGGAGGGACTATATTATTCTTGCAGACTTTCAGCAGAAAGGAAGCATTCTCTCTATATGGCCCCAAAGCATTTATAGTATTCTATAAAAAGAGAATGCCTCAAAGTGTCCACTTAGAGGGTCTGGTACAAAGACAGACTTAAGAAAGGCAGGCACCAGCCGGGCGGTGGTGGCGCACGCCTTTAATCCCAGCACTTGGGAGGCAGACGCAGGCGGATCTTTGTGAGTTCGAGGCCAGCCTGGTCTACAAAGCGAGTCCAGGACAGCCAGAGATATTCAGAGAAACCCTGTCTCGAAAAACCAAAAAAAAAAAAAAAAAAAAAAAAAGAAAGGCAGGCACCAGTTCTGCCTCCCCCAGAGTCTCTGCAAGGAGTGGCCACCAGAGGGCGCCAGACCCCAGGTCTGTGTGGAGGATTCCAGACCAGGACCATTTACTGGCTGTGGGTAACTGACACTCGTGAGCCAGATAAGCATATGTTAGAAGCCAGAAATCATCACAGATTGTGCTGTCTTTTTAATTCTTGGATAGAGGCCATTATTAAACAGTAGCTTTAATTTTATTAGATGTTACTAAACTTGTAAGAGAAAATTATATTTGAAGATGTAAGCCTTTTGTGTGTATATACACACTATCTGTACACACATACTATTCTTCTAAAAGAAGGAAACCCACAGCCTGACGCTTTCCCAGAAACCAGGTGTGTCAGGTATGTATGTGTGTGTGTGTGCACATTTACTTGTGTGTATGTGTGCTCATTTGTATGTGGTGGAGAGTTTGAGAATATTGTTTTCCCACATTTGAATCCCCTAAATACAAATGGAGTTGGAAACAGGAGGTGCCAGTCTAATGCAGCAGGCAGGTCTACCTGGCAATCAGTGCACAAATAACTTTGCAAGAGGCCCCAGGCTGGATGGGCTGTGCATTCTACTTCCCAGTGTGTGGCAGCTAACCACTCCACAGCAGGTCTGAAAGCAGGAAGCAGGCAGCTGCTGAATGCTCACTTCATTTTCCCAGTGCTGAGGCACAGTTATTATGTACCATGTTAGCTGCTGTTCTTGCAATTATCAAGCTCCATGAACAAAACACACCGCACAGTGGTCCCACGCCATCACCCTGAGTGTGGCCTAGAATGCAAACTGCTGTCCAGATGTTTTCTGCCCAGTGAGGGGGTGTGGCACACATCTGACTCTGAGCATCTGCAAGTGAATTGGCAGAAAGCACAGGGCCCTGCCATGGTGCTCAGGCAGCAGCCACTCAGACCACATGCAAAACTCCAATGTCCTGTGTGGGTGGGGAGCTGGATAGGGAAATGTGTGGAAGCTTTCTCAGTTTTTATTCTTACTTTTATTTATTTATTTTTTGTGCTTTCTTTGTGTTTTGTTATTTTGAGCCAGGGACTCATGCTACCCTAGCACTTTCTGTGTAGTCTAGGAAGGCCTTGAACTCTGGATCTTTCTGCCTCCATCCCCAAAGTACTGGGAATACAGGTATGAGCTCCACATGTACCCTTCAGATTTTTATTTTATGTTACTTTTTCCTCCTGGGGATTGTAAGCAGGTCCTTATGTATCCTTAAGTGCTTTTTATGTCACTCAGCCACACCCATGCCCCCTAAAGGTATTTTTAAGCACACTGTGGCTGTCATGCAAAGCTTTGGTAAGCCACCCTGAGAGTCAGAGCATAAGCTAAGGAAGCAGAGGGAAGTGCAGAGCAGCTTCAGCTGCTGATGTGCACACTGGATTTTACTATGCTACATTTCAATACTGTAAATTGGCCTTTGCCACTTAACAATACTGATGATGTTTGTCAATATGAGAAGGCATCTTTATGAAAAATGCTAATCCCCAAAGAAGGCACCATGGAGGCAAAGAAGTATGAACTGCAGGCATTTGAAGCCGTCCAACCATGTGAACATGAGCTCCCACCTGCTAGAAGATGCTGAGCCTAAAGCAGCTTCATTCCAGACAGAAGAGTTAAAATCACAGTATTTTTAAATGAACACAAACACACCTTGTTTAGAGACCGCACATGGCACAGCATCCAAGGATGGCCATTCCCAACAATGTCCATGGCTCTACTTTTGGAAAGCGCAGGGTAAAATTCAGGCTTAGCCTCACACAACTATCTTGTAAATGAAATATATGTCATAATTCTTTCCCTCAAAATTAGAGCCTGGGGACAAAGTCTCCCGACGAGTTCCAGGCTGTGAGGTTGCCCATATGGCATTGAAGTGGGGAAAGACGATTTGTGGTTACAGGGTGTATTATTAATTATGCCAGAGGCTCCTCCGGGACATATTCCTCGTGATTTACATGGATCCAATAAAGAATTTCAAACAAGGTCATCCTATGAAAATGTGAACAGCTTAGTGGGACGATGGCCCTAGTGGCTGGCTCCCTTTTTCTCTCTGGAAATGGACGTTGGGTGCACAGAAAGACCTGTGGAGGACCACAGAAGGAGAAGAAGTGACTAAATTTCAGAGGAAACACACAAAGGAGGGAATGAGACCCAATCTAGGGTGAATAGTGTTTCCCAAGTCCTCGTCTATCTAGAATCCCTAGAGAAACCATGACCTCCTTTGGTGTTATAATCCTCTCTACGTTAATATGAGGTCATACTGGACAAGCGAGGACTCTAATTTGGATGATTGGCCCTGCCCTGTCCTTGGCCAGACGCCCATGTGTACATATGCACAGGCTGAGCACTCAGTTTCATGGGGTTCAGGACACAAGTACAGCCTGTGTCTTCCTTTCAACTGGCCCTGGAACACCTATGTGGCCTTTCAGGTGGGCTAGGCACAGGTGACCTGGAGCACTGGAGTTCACCCTCCTGTTGGAGATAACTGTTAACTTTCACAGTATGTGTATGTGTGGTTCCTCGCTCTCATATCTCAAGACGGTTGCAAGTGCAGGCAGACAAGTGTTCCTCTTCAGGCTCCTTTAGGGACCCTCAGGATTGAGGCTAAGTGAGAATTCCAAAACAGAATATGAGTGAGTTCATGCCACACATACTTTAGACAGTGCAAAAGTGCCCAGAGGCATCAGTGTCAAAGCTGAGGTGTGACTCGGACTCCCGTCCTTTGATACTTACAGTGTCTTTTTAGAAAAACTGAGCACACAGATGGCATTTCCTCTTTGACACTTTTAATCTTAAACTGGATGCTGACATTTTTCAATTGCTGTTGAATAAGAATATATATATATATATATATATATATGGCAACAATTAATTAATATGAAAAGGTAAAACTGTCCTGACCAGAAAGTGGATGGAAACCCCACTTCAACACTGGATTTTTCTTCCCTAATGCATCTGTATCCATCTTTATTGTCATCTCCCTCTCACTGCCCAATAGGCTCTTCTGTCATTCTCTTCCACGTACAGCATCCTGAACTTCAGCACCATCTCCATCACTAGGTGCAGCCTTCTCCAGTTGCAACAGGGGTGTCAGACTGTCTAAAGGAACTGTAAGAGGGAGTACAACAAGGAAGAGACTGGAAGGATAGGGCTGCATACAGAATATGCTGAGGATGTACACTGCATGCATAAGGCATTCTCTGGTACTGAGACAACCTTCCCCAAGGCATGACTAAAACACACATCCTTCTCAGTCACAGTGGAAGCAGGCCTGCTTCCGTGACAGCTGCCACAAATGCATAATGGAGGACCAATGAAAAAGTCTCTTATTGCACCTGTGATATAAGTACCTCCATACACTCACCCTACAGCAGCCAGCAGCATGGGAGATCTCTCTGTGGGAACCCAGCGCAAGCCTCCCAGGCAACCATCTCTCTGCCTCAGCAGCACTCTGAACACTGCCTCGATGTGTTAATTCATCCTAGCAGCCCGAAGAGTCAAATGACAGGCTGATGCTTTGCATTGGCAGCTATTTCAAATCAGTTGTTGAATGTTTGTTTTGTAAACAAAGGTTCTTATTATTTGAGCATTTCTGATTCATTCTACCTTCTCCCCTTCCACCTTTATATCCTCACAACTTTATGTCCTTTTTCAAAAAATTAGTGACTCATGAACTTCAGTTTGTGCTGTCCATACACATCTGGGTGTCGGACCATCTACTGGAGCACTGGAGCATGGTCATCCAACAAGGAACCACGCTCTTAAAGAAAAATGATTCTCCCTTCTCAAGAAGCCATCAATGGCCCCTTGCTCTTCAGTTAGGGCTGGAGACTCATGAAGCCCTTCCCACTCCTTGCTGGAATGTTGACTGGCTTGGTCTTGTGCAGGTCTTGTGTAGGCTACCACAGCTGTTAAGAGTTCGAGAGTTCAGCCATCCTGTTGCATCCACATTTTGCTCTGGTCCTCCCCCACTTCTGGCTCTTAAAGTCTTCCTCCACCAAAGGTGAGAAGCATGCAAATGCTTTATGCTCAAAGCTCTTACAAGAGGAGGTGTGGTGATCCCAGAGGAAACCTTATCTGTGTGTGCAAACGGAGCCCTTGAAGCATTCACTCGCCTGTCACTCAACTCGATCACTTATTATGTGAAAAAGTTGTTAAAATTGTTTCCCATATCATCAAGGTATCCCAACACTCAGTAGATTTCTGGCTCCACGGCCCATGGAAATTAATAATGCCATATTGCCTACATGGCCATAGGCAAGAGGGAGCTCCCCACTCCAGGCAGCCTGCCTCCGAGCTTCCTGGGTGCAACCAGCACTTTATTGGCAGGCAATTCAGCTTCAGTGGAACACATTGCAATGAGCCCACATTGTGATATTGTATTTTAAGTGATAGCTTTTAACTCTTCACAATTATGTCCACTAATTAGAAGCATATGACTGGGCTGCTTGTCTCCCAGCTACAAATCATAACACATATTCATAGTTGCACAAGTTTTACCTTCTGTGGAGCAGTCCTTATGCAAACAGTAATATTTGGTATGTCATTAGCATATAGAGGCAATTAATTCTCCACATGATCAATGGGAAGAATGTCCTTTCCCTCCATATCTGGTTTATTTATGTGTTCCCATTAATTATGCCTAATTTTCTGTTGGCACTTCTCTTCCTAATGTAATTCAATTTAAGCATATCTTTCTGGAGACTTATTAATAGCTAGGGTCATTTATATTGTGTAGCACAAATATTTTATACTCCACTAATCTTGACAAAAAGGCAATGGCTTCCTAATAAAAAATGTATGAGGAGTAATGGTCCCCTATTAATAACTTATTAGGTCAGATCACACAGTTTGAAGTGTCTTTTACACTTTAATTTTATCAGATTTCCTCCTTTGGAATTCTCCGTGCTCATCTTATCTTTTGATTGTGATTAGTTTTAGCCTTGGTCCTGTCCCAGTGACCCAGGTGATGATTCCTGGGCCTGCCCAGGCAGGAGCAGGTAAAGGTCCCAGACTTGGGCCCCTGAATTTCCATGGAGAAGAGAGAAGCCTCCAGTTCACCTTACAGTACTCTTCCTTTTTACCAGCAAGGCTGGTCATTGATCAATGTGACCTTTCAACAATAGACTCCTTCCCAGAAAATACACCCACAGGAAATTCAAGTATTATTCCAGGAGATTTGTAGAAATCCCATAGTGAATCTACAGAGTTTGCAGGAGTCAGGGGAGCAGAATATATGGCCTGGGGTTAAAGCCCACTATTTGTGTGTTCTGTCTGCATTCCCTAACTAAAATGAGAGCTGGGCGAACCCCATTTTTTAAAAATTGCTGTGCCATGGCCAGGATTCGAAGTAACCAAATCGACTAGATTTATCATTTCAAATGATTGAACTTAAGGCTGGGGTGACACCTCAGTGGCCGAGCACTTGATGCATAAATGGAAAGACTAGATTTTAGAGTCTGAGAGTCCACATAAATGATGAGTGGGCACTGTGGTCTGTCTATAATTCCATACAGGGAGAGACAAGGGATTCCTAGAGCAAGCTAGAGAACATGTTGAGACTTATCTGTTGACTTGGGGTTTGATTGAGAGACCCTGCCTCAATGAATAAGGTGCAAGAATGATTAAGGATGGGTTCTAACACCAACCTTGTGTTTCCATTTTCATGCACACTCATGCTAATGTGCAACAGAGTTCACATGTGCTCACAAGCGTGAAGCATCTATAGGCATAGCAACATCACAGCACTTGGGAGGTAGAGGCAGGCGGATCTTCGCGAGTTCGAGGCCAGCCTGGTCTACAAATTGAGTCCAGGACAGCCAGGGCTATACAGAGAAACCCTGTCTCGAAAAGCCAAAAAAAAAAAAAAAAAGAAAATGGAATATAAGGAAGAAATAATTCTTTAATCTAGGCCTAATTATATTTCTATCAGAAGATCTGATGTGGGTAAAGCAGAGCCATTGCCTTCTGATGATATTAGATCTAAAGAGAAAGACAGGATGTATTCAGGGACAGTGATGGACATTTTAAGAGACACGTTAAGAATCTTCCCATCTTTTACTGAGGGAACTGAGTTGAGTTAATCT
The DNA here is from genome assembly GCA_907164525.1 of Lophiomys imhausi. NCBI lineage: Eukaryota > Metazoa > Chordata > Mammalia > Rodentia > Muridae > Lophiomys > Lophiomys imhausi. The sequence continues at coordinate 9,770,936 of CAJQZJ010004760.1, forward strand.
AAAGTCCCTTTCAAGTTTAGTTTTTTGTGACTGTGAGTCTGACAAAAATGTGTGAATGCATAAAAGCAAAGTAAAATACTAAAACTTCCCCATATTTGTCTGTTGGTGAGAAAGGCTGCTTGTAAGGAATGGATGATGAAGTAACCCAAGTAGGAGCCAGGAGAAAGAAACTGCCTGCCTTGTGCTGATGACCAGGATCCCTGAAGTGTTCCCAGAAGTCCACATATGAATTGTGGGTACCAAGCCTGGAGGACTACTTACAGCAGTGTGAAGCTTACACCACATTGTTATCTGACAGATAACATGTAGACTAAGTATAGACTCATATACACATGTATGTACATGCCATGTTTAACACATGGAGATGAGAGGACAGCCCATGGGAGCCAATTCTCTCCTTCACCTTAGACTCAAGGCACTGAACTCAGGCCTTAGTGCCAGGCACCTTCTCCCACTGAGCTAACCCACTGGCCCCAAGAACAGTTTCTGAAGATGGGTGATTATTCATAGCAACTCAATTTGTCTCTAAAGCTTTGTAACAAAAGATCGAAAAGAATATTGTGATAGTTAAGCTTCACTTTCTACTCAACTGGATTTTGGATCTCCTAGAAGACACATCTCTGGGCATCTAGTGAGAATTAATCCAGCCTGAGAGGATTAATCCAGGAGGGAAGACCTACTCTGTAGCCATACCTAATGTTAAGGCCTAATTAAAGAAAGGGGGAAGAAGAGAGCTAGCCAATAGCCCATATTTCTGCTCTCTGCTTCCTGTTCTACTGAGATGTGAGCTGGTCCTCCATGCTCCTGCTGCACAAGAGACTGTGCTCACAAATCAAGAGCCAAAATAATTCCATCCTCTCTTACACTGTCCATAGTCAGGTATTTGGTTATAAGAATGAATACAGGTACAACATTACGCTCAACACTCAACATTACATTTGTTCATATGATTAATATCTCCTTGATAGACCACTACTAATTTGGGATAACATGGATCAGACTTCCTCATAAAAACAGACCCAATTTATTCTATTACCATATTAGTTGGTCTGAAAAGAAGCCTTTAGCAAAATATTTTCCCTAAGATCAATTTCTATATTCTTTAAAGATATTTTACTTTGGTTTAACTTTAAAACATTTTTGTATTATATTTACTGTCTCCATTTTCATTATAAACCCAGCCTCTGAGACTGAAAATATAGTTTTGTGGTAGAATGTCTGCCTGCCTGAGAGAGGCCCTGGCTTCAATCCTTAGCATTACAATAAAAAAATAGTGAGGAAACAAAAAGCAAGTACTTAGCAATAAATATCATGATGTTCTAAAGAATTTGTTAAGTTAAATATATTATATAGTATAATATCCATAATATGATATAATAATAATATTAATAAAATCAATAATGTGATAAAAGTCTGTTCAAGGTGTACATATTCCACTTGATATGTGTGTGTATGTGCATGAGTGTGTGTGAACATGAGTGTGTCTAAGCATGAGCGCATGTGTGCACATGCGTGCTCAAGTGTATGTGTGTATGTGTGTTTCTTGCCAGCATACTTCTTAAGGACATCATGTGGACAGAGGCATCCATATTAATAATCCTTCTAAGATTCTATCACTTTGGATTAGGCCAACAGTTATCTACATTATTCAGTCACTCAGGAAGTAAGCACAGTGGGTCCAGGTCACGTGATGCAGAAGAGAGGAAGCCAGATAAGGTCTCAGTCCCAAGAAAAGGGCCAGGACTCCACTTTGATAAGCACATCTTTTGATAAGGACCTGTAGCCTTTTTGGTGATACCAACACGACGTCAACCAATCTTTTACCATGGGAAATGGCTGTTTCTGTGCTCAACTCCATGCTGTTAGAATACAATCACAGTCATAATTCAAATCAGGTCAGATCTCCTTGGTTGATATGATGCTATCTTTTATTTGCAATAGAACAATTGAGCAAAGGACAGCAACAATGCACAACAGTGAGCAGGCAGAGAGTCAGAAGACAAGTTGCTAGTCAGGGTGGAATGGGCTAGTCAGCTGACTACAGGACCTCCACATACTGAGACAAATTTACCAAAGGTCAGAGGTCACCAGATGACCAATGTACAGGCTGGGGAAAGGCAAGTAGGTTTGTTATTAGGAAGCCACGAAAGAAGTGTGAGATGCACAGAATTCTGAGCTAAGGGACAACAAATTTCACTGTAAGTCCTACAGGTTTGTGGGGCGGATTCTTGCCTGGTCATGCCTTGAAACAAAAAGAGATTAGTTTCCATGATGCAGAGTGAAGTTGTTGGTCCCATAGCAGAGGTAAAGACTTATGAAAAACTGTGTGTGGTTGGTCATTGCTCCCTGGAGAGAAAATAGTGCTGTGGAAAGTGTTTTGAGGAAACAATTTACTTGGAGTCAGTAGAGAGGGTATAGCATGGGGGGGGGGAATGGATGCCAATGAAGATTTCAGCATGGTATGGGAGGGCAAGCCAAAGTTTCCCTGAAACAACAACATTGGAAAGGGGATCTGGGAGTCTCAGAATATGACTGCTGAATTGGGGCAGGGACTGATATGTAGGGACACTCCACTCCAGAGGAGTGGGACGGAAGGGATAGGGGGTAGAGGAAGGGAGGGCGGGACTGGGAGGGGTGGAAAGAGGGCACTGTGATGGAGATGTGGCCTGAAGTAATAAATAAACATAAAAAAAGAGAGAGAGATGGGGGCTGGAGAGATGGCTCAGCGGTTAAGAGCACTGCCTAGTGCTCTTCCAAAGATTCTCAGTTCAATTCCCAGCAACCACATGGTGGCTCACAACCATCCACAATGTGATCTGGTGCCCTCTTCTGGAATGCAGGTGTACATGCAGATAGAGCACACATATGCATAAAATAAATAAAATAATTCTTTAAAAAAAAAAAAGAGAGAGAGGGTGAGGGTTGGAAAGCAGGCAGTGAAAGAGAAAGGAAAGAACAGAAAGGGAGGGGGGAGGAGGAGAGAGGAAAAGAGATGAGGGAGAGATCCCAGATCCAATCACCAAGTCACTTAGTAGGTGTACCCCAGAGGAGAAGTTGCCCCACTTCTGGGGAAACACCCCTACCCCCTGCAGTGGGAAATGGTTGCAGTTGGAGCCTCAATTGCTTCTCCTTCACAAGGGGGCTGGTTTAAATCTTCACAGCAAATAATTGACCTGAAAAGAAGGAGGGTTGTCAATAAGTGAACTGTGAAGAATGTCATTGGTCGGAGAACAAAAGACAAAGAGAAGAGCACAAGAGGAGAGAGTTCAGTAGACCCCAAAGATCCTGGTTGTTTTTGGTCATCTTAAAATCAGCTAGAGTTATCTGGGTTCAACTGGGAAAATACCTGCAGCAGATTGCCTGTAGCCAAGTCTGTGGAATGTTTTCTTGATTAAGGCTGATATGGGGAGCCCAGTGCACTGTGAGCAGTACCACTTACCTGTAAGTAGTCCTGGAGTATATAAGAAAGGAAAATGCCACTCAAGATGATTCTGAGATTCCATCTCACTCCTGTCAGAATGACTAAGATCAAAAACTCAAGTAATAGCACATGCTGGCAAGGCTATGGAGAAAGGGGAATACTTCTTCATTGCTGGTGGGAGTGCAAACTTGTACAACCACTATGGAAATCAGTCTGGTGATATCTCATAAAACTAGGAATAGTTCTACCTCAAGACCCAGCCATATTATTCCTGGGCATATATCCAAAAGATTCTTCACCAAACTGTAAAGACATCAGCTTAACTATATTCATAGAAGCTTCATGTGTAATAGCTAGAAACTGGAAACAACCCAGATGTCCTTCAACCGAAGAATGCACACACACACACACACACACACACACACACACACACACACACACACGGAAAACAAAACTATGATACGTTTACACAATGGAATACTACTCAGCTATCAGAAACAAGGAAATCATACAAATTGCTAACAAATGGATTGAACTAGAAAAGCTCACCCTGAGTGAACTAACCCAAACCCAGAAAGATTCATGCAGCATGTATTCACTTCCAACTGAATGTTAGCCATATAGTACAAGATAACTATCCTACAACCCACAGACCCAAAGGAAAATGAACCTAGCATAACTATCCTGCAAGAAATTCCACCCAGCAGCAGAACAAAGCAAAGGCTGAGACACACAGTCAAACATTAGGTGGAGCTCTGGGAGCCCTATATAAGAGATGGGGGAGGAACAGAGAGACCCCCGAAGGGTCAAGAGCAACACATGAAGATCAACAGAACCAATCAGGCCCCTAGAGGCTTACAGAGACTGAAATGCTAACCAAAAAAGAAGAAAAAAGAATAGACTAGACCTAGTCCCCCCTATACAAATATAGATGATAGGCATTTTTTGTTGTCATACAGATCTCTTAGCAAGGGGGTGGGGCAGTCTAAGTGATAGACTTTGTTACCTGTTAGTGGGATACTTTACCTGAGCTGCCGTGTCGGGCCCCAGAGCAAGAGGAAGCTCTTAGCCCTCATGTGACTGATGAACTCAGAGGGCCTGATATCCTTCCCCTCCCACATTGGAGGAGAAGGATAAATGGGAGAGGGAGCAGTGGGTGGGTGGGTAGGACTGGGGTGGGTGGGTAGGACTGGGAGGGGAGGAGGGAGGTAGCTGTGATCAAGATGTAACTTGAATTAATAAATAAATGTTTAAAAACATGAAAAAAAGAAAGAAAGAAAAAGGAAAGAAAGCATGTTGAGCAAGCCATGGTGAACAAGCCAGTAAACAGTGTTCCTCATGTCCTCATGGTCTTAGCTTCAGTTCCTGCTTTCAGGTTCCTGTCTTGAGTCCCTTTCTTGACTTCCTTCAGTGATGGAGTGTATCCTGAGAGTTGTCAGCTGAAATAGACCCTTCCCTCCACAAGTTCCTCTTGGTCACAGTGTTTTATCACAGCAGTAGAAGCCCTGACTGAGACAGCAGGGAGCAAGATGGTTCAAGGGGCTGATGCTGATTAGTTGAAGGCAGGAGGACTGGAGACAGGAATGTTTAGCCGACCTTGTAGATCCTGGGGAGGGAATTTTAGAAAAAGAACCCAAAGGCCAATCTAGACAGAGAGAACTCAAGGGATCCTGGCTGGTGGGTAAACAGAATCCTAGACCCGCCTTCTGTTTTGTCTAAAAGAACAACGTGTTAAAAGAAGGAACAAGATTGGACAGTGATAAGAAACAACCAAGCAAGGAAGTGTTTTCCATACTATCCTCACAGTCTTGAAGATACGGAGCTTGAAAGTGAGTACCAAGTGGGATGGAAAGAGCTATGGATGGGAAAGAGATTCTGACACCATACAGAGCATCAGGGGAAGCTGCACTAGGGTATGTGTTTGTAAACTTATTCCCTGGGCGATAAAGATGGTCATTATTGCAATGTCCCATGGCAGTGTGCCTCTGCAAACTGGGAGGAGGAGTCTCACTAATCCCTATGTAGTAATGGCCTACTATGTAGCAGGTGGGAGGAAGGCTTAGCTCTGGAAAGCTGGACTTGCTTCCTGGAGCATTTTACAGAGGTAAATGGAAGGAGTGCCCTGCATGGTGACAGGAGCAGCAGGTTACTTGACACAGTGTGGTTGACGCCCAGGAAGAGGAATGGGTGGTTTGTCTGGGCATTGGTTTGCAAGATGGGACAGAAGTCAAGTGGCCGAGTCTTGAACTTTATCTAGGATATTACTTGAGTAGTTTATTACAGCATCTGATTGGTAAAGAATCTACTATATGCAGCAGGTGCTTTTGGACTTACGGAGCACTTGTATATCTTTTATCTCAGAAAATCAAATGTAACTATAACGAGGCTAATGAACTGGAGAAGTTGCTCTATTAGGTAATTTGAGATCACTGTGAAAACAGTCCATTCATAAGAAGTGAATTAACTGGGTTTTGTTGCAGCCCAGTAGACTGGTGGGTCCTGTTAAGACCTCTCATGTGAGCCAGGCAGGATGAGGGTCTCAGGGCCTCACTGTTCAGGGTCTGTGTGGCCACCGGCCTCAATGCATTCTGAACTGTGACTTGGGATGGGCACAGAGAGCACCCTGTCACTGACTGAGTATCCTTAGAGCTCAGTGTGGCTGTGTGAAATCAGAATGAATGAAGGAAGGACCACCCCAGGTATAGGCTCCCCCAGCACGGCTTGTTAAACAGGTAAGGTGGTAGGGGCAGTCCTAAAGGCTTCCCTACTTTTTGGGTACTCAGAGAGTGGCAGTAGCTTTCATTTGTCTCTGTAACCATGAGCTGTTCTCAGTCCAAAGTTGTGAAGTGGCAGATAGGAAACTAACCACCTTTCCTGTCTGAATGGTGAAGTCAAGTCACCAGGAGTGGTGCATAGTAAGGCACTCCAGCTGGCCTGCAGACTGCTAAGCAACACCAAGGACTGGAGGAGGGTGGACACATATTTGGTGAGAATTTACACAAACGTCTGACTAACATGTAAGGATCAAAGTCCAAAATGGCTGGGATGCCTAACTCAGTCTCTCAGCTCTGCTCTGAAGAAAGAGACATTGTTGTAGTCACTTCTTCATCATTTCACACGATAAGCAAGCTAGAAGGGCAGCAAAGGACAGATGTGACTTTCTTTTTTTCTTTCTTTTTTTTTTTTTAAGAACACTCATCATTACTTCCAAAGGAAAACAGCCAGTACGATCTTCCCAACAGACATGGTCTGCTGATTGAATTGTGATACTCCAGGAAAGAGAACATTTTATTTAGTCAAATAATCCTCAGTGTTGCATGCCCCTCTGCTGCACTAGTCCCTGGACATATGTTTAAGGTCAAAGGAAGAAATAATTCCTCTGATTTATGGAGAGCAGGAACCTGGTCATTTCCCAATAATTTTCCATTAATGTTACTTTATCAGATTAAGTTGTACCTGAAAAATGTAATTTCCACTAAAGATTTGTAACTCACAAGTATGAACATTTTGTAATATAAAATAAAAGATCAGAAAGAGAGAACACATCTCTCTTCGAGTGAGTTTTTCAAGGGACACAGCACCCACTCACAATACACTCCTTAAGCATCTGGACTGCAGAGCCTAAGCTACTACACATAAGGTTTTTTGATGATTTTTTTAAACTAAATTTCTAGCTGTGTGAACATGTACAGGATATCCACAAACCAGTTTTTACTGTGACCTCTGTTCAGACCTGCTGGAGCCTACCCCCTGTAAGAACCTGACAGTCCTCAGTATATCCTACTGTTAAAATGACACCTCCCCCTCTATCACAGGAATATCCAATAGAGTATACACCAATCTGGAGATGGCACCAGGCAGCACTCCCACAACACCGTAGGTGGGACAATAACGGGTTTTGGCATTGGCAGCTTCAGCAGCTGCAGGGTGAGGCATTTGGCTTTCTGTTACGTAGAGGCAGGAGTGTAAAAATAGACATTGGTATTTCTTTGAAGCTGAAGCATGTTGAAGTTTTACAAATTTAGAAGGTTCACTAAACGCTATCAATTAAAATTCCTGCCTCTCTGTTGAATAAATTATTCACAATACTGCACACAGAGAAAGGCTTTACAAAATGTTTGTGGTGGATGATGTTGAAAATTGTGGCATTTAAACTGATAAAGATTTTTAAAAAGAGTTTCACTTTGGGTCTGCTAAGAAAATAATCACTCTGTCTCCATCACTAAATTTATCATTAAACAGAGAATGACACTGTTCTAAAAATGTTTGCTTCCTTTGTTATATTCCTAACAAATTTTGACCATAGCGTTTTTTAGTATATACTTTAAAATTAAATAAATATTAATTAATTAAAAGGACCAAAGCCATACAGACACAATTATGCAAATAGCTACATACATGAATAAACAAACCCATGGGCATTGCTTCATAAGTAAGTGAACATCCATCAACACTAATTACTTTTTAAAGCCCTAAAATTCTATTGAACATTAAAGTTGCTAATTTATACTCCTTCCAAATTCTCCTGAATCCAGGTTGAACTGTTGTTATATTCATTTTTTAAAAAGCTGTTGGCTGTGTATGCTTGGCATGTTGAGACCCTTGACTTAGTGGAGTCCCCTGGCCCCCTCTGTTCTGCCATGAAGGCTGTGATATTCCCACACCTCCACCAGCAGTGTCAGTAAGTTGCCTCTCTAGAATTCCAAGTGTTTCTGCCCCTTAAGCTGCGGATACAAGGTGTTTTATGACTCCTGAGAATAGAGTACTGTAATTCCCTTTCCCCCCATCACCAGCATCCCTATAGTCTCTGGAAACGTTTTGTAAGGAGAGCCTGGTTGGAGGAGCACATCCCACAAGGCACAGCTGTCCTTAGATTGATGAAGACTCCCTGTAGTGAGCACCCCTTTCCTAGCTGCTTCAGTTAGTTCTAGCACCATCCCTGAAGCACTGGTGAAGGTTCCTCAGGCTCATAAAGATTTCCTCAGATTCAAGTACAACCAGTTCATTTACCTGTCAGTGTCATGCCTAGATGTCCTATTCTCTCTCCCTAAGACAAATACACATGTACACAAACACACATAGACAAGCACACACACACCCACATACATACACCACCACCACCACCACAACCAACAACAACAACAAACTCCCTAAATTGCAATAACATCATGAGTGGTTTGAATGAACCGCCTGGCACCAAGGAGGCTGGAGCCTTTGATTTACAGTGTTTACAATACTTTTCTGTTGCAGGAAAATCCGTGCTGTGCTGCCTGCCCATCCTGCCTGATAATGCAACCTCTGAGAATGAGGGCGCTTTCTCTCTAACGATTATGATATCCAATAGCCCACAGCAAAGTTGAACACACCCGTAATTGAAAAGGCTCCAGCACGCTTGGCTTAAATTGAGCAGGATCTGTAGCTGTGTGAACCCATGGTCAAATGCATTATCGGTATTTTGTAAATTTTAAAGGAAAGTTTCAAATCTATGGCTACACATCCACGTGAACATAAGAAAGTACTTTGAATACATTATCCCCAGTTTAATGTCTTACGAACAGTATTTTTAATAGAAAATTAAACATTTAGCTTGGGAAAATTAGTTACACATAATGCTTATAATTTGCATTGATATCATCTATGCTTGCATTTCTAATTTTCATAAGTAGCCACAATAAATTAAAATTTATACTAAAAAGTGTGTATATTATGTTTTAGTTTTTCTAGTGGTGGTTTATTCATAAGTAAATATAATCCATAATCATTAATATTTTTAAAAAGTCTCCATTATCCCAAGTCATTGATGATTAATATATTTTTAGCTTTTGGATAAATTAAAAAATGCACTTTGTTTATATTAAATATTCAACGAATAAGGTCCTTAGCTGTGAAAATTTGATAGTTCTATACTGAGATAAATTCTACGACTTATAATAAAATCATTTTTAAAATTTGTTTTATTTAAAACGGTCAGTGTAAGTTTCATTTTCCTTGGCGAATGTTTGCTAAGCACACTAGTGAGTCCAAAGGTGTCTCTGGCGGTTTGCTCCAGGGCGGTGAGGGTGTTGGTGCTGAGCTTTGAAGCAGGGGGCTTCTGCGGCAGAAGGGACCCTGCTTCTGGAATTCTCGCTGGCTGGCGGCAGTGCATGGCAGGAGCCTGGAGGACGGTTCCCGAGCGAGCGATCACCACTTGGTAGCTGCTTTCAGCGCTAATTAAGGATGCGGTTGTTATTGTTATCTGCGCTCACAGCTTCCACACAGGTTTCTGCCTGAAGCGGCCAGGGGTCGGGCTCTGAATGTTGAATTTTCCTAAAAATCTGTTTCAATGTCATTGTAACAACAACCTTGTGTTGGGGATTTTCGGTCCACTGTGCTCGGTCAGGACAACGCTGGCGTGGTCCGGGCCCTCACAGCCAGGCCTGCGGGTAGGCGATGCTCCGGGGGCCAGCTCAGCACTCGTTCTAGAGCCACATGTAGTTGCTGAGACCCAGCGGTGCACACAAGGTGCACGCAAGCTTCAACGGGCACCCATGTGCCTGCCCTCTCTGCCTTTCAAATCTCTAGTAGAAATTCGATCATTCTGGAGGGCAGCCTGATCCTCCCGTTAGGACTTCTGTCACGAGGTGGCAGCATTGCTCCGAAATGTGCAGCGAGCCTGTGGGGCCTGTGGCCAGGTGTCCAAGTGAGTTTCTGGGGTGATGACTTCAGAATTGCAGCAGTGGGGACCCTGCGGCCCCCATACAGAGAACGACTTTAAGTGTGATCCACCTTAGGAGCCCTGTCGCTAGTTAACAAGATAGGTGTGAATCTCCAGTTACAAAAAACCACGAAAATTACAATCGTACTATATTCATCTCAGTCATACATTAACTTGATGTTCCAGATAGTCCAGTAGCTGCTGGAACAGAGCTTTCTTTATGATTTGGCTTTCCACTCTCCTAGGTGTTGTGAGTGTCCTGAGTTTCTGCAGCAATGACTTTGAAACCTCCAACCTGGGTCTTGGTGCTTTAGTATATATTGTTTGAAAAAATAGTCCTGGGGGGTGGAGGGGAATGAAAATCTAATTCAGGTTCATAAACATCTAAGGATGTGCCTACTACAAACAATAGGATTGAAGGTATGTTGGGGGTTAAATGCTCGTTCCTTAGTGAAATCCATGCATTTAATATTTGCTTTAATGAATGACAGATGTGCTTCAGACACAAGTGTGAGAATGATCGCATAGCTCCACTCTCCTCCCCAGAGCATCATTAATCTAAGATATTTTGACTCTGAAAATTCACTTCCAAGTTTTAATTTTAAATTGATACCCTGGCATTTATCTGAAATCCCAAAGTTGCTTAGCATCAACAGCAAAATCTAAGTGCCTGGGGTTTATTTTGTTTCAGAAGACGATGAGGCAGAAGGCAAGTGACCCAGGCCTCATGCCAGCAGAGGGCAAAGGACCTTTGGTCTCAGGACAGGAACCTGCAATGTCCAGGCACAAGTGGGAAAGGGGGTGACAGCTGGATGGGGGACTCTACCTGCAACAGGTGCCTCCACTCTTCCTGTCCTGTCTTCACACATGCACACCTGCCAGTTGATTACTAAAAAGTGGCCTGAAGAAGCAGAAAACAAACAGTCGGTGTCTTAAGCAATGCTTTGTTCAGGACCACCCGAAGTGTAGGCAAAAGATCACCCTTCCCAGTTCTGTTCTCTAGGACATATTTGTCATCAAGACAGTGACCTCTCTTTAAATGATTCTCAGTCCTGGATTTGCTGTTGCATTAAAAAGCGGTGTTGGGTACCATCATTTTATCAGATATAATTGCAAGGGAATAAAGTTTGCAAAACCCACAATAAACTGTGGTTCTGTAGAACATGTTAATATTTTGCATGACAGAGATACACAGTAAAAAGATGATCTGCAGGAAAATTTGAAAATAATTTAATTCAGCTTCTGCTATTAAAAAAATACTGTAGAGCCATGGATGGAGTTCAGTTGTAGAACACTTGCCTAGAATGTGCAAAGCCTTCTGAGGCTTAGAGCCTCAGAACTAAAAACAGAGCAGCAAACAAAGAGAAAAAAAAATCCAAGTCATAGACCCATTTTCTGGGATTTAATGGAGAACGAGTAACACTAGTGGTCACTTAATGTGCATTCTTCAGGTCTGCCTTAAGAAGGTGCAGCTCCTTTAACCTGCCCAGCATTCATAGTCCTGTGCACAGGAATCTGAGTGAAGGTGGAAGCCAGCATGATTGTTGAAGGTTTTTCTACCCACTGGAGTCTGACCCAGTCCTGGTCTACACTGGAGCTACACTTGAGGTCCCAGCACTTGGGAGTAGGGAGACAGTAGGGTCAGGAGTCCAACGTCAGGCATCCTAGGCTGCATAGCAAATTTGAGGCCAGCCTAGGTTACTTGAGATATTGTAATTAAAGACTAGGACAGAATGGGAGAGAAGGGGAGGGAGGGGGAGGGAAGGAGAGGGGAGGGGAAAACTACTGATGTTGTAAGTTGTTCCTTTGACCAGGGGTGGCCCTGACTGGGTGTCTCTACACCTTGTCAGAATGTTTCTATACTGGGTCTTTCTTTTTATGAAGGAAAACAGTGCTTGGAGACCTCTTGTTAAGGTTTCTGATACTCTCTGCTTCCCCATCTTTGGCACATGGATATTCTTCAGTTTTTAAGTAAAGGAAAAAATGGCAAGTGATCATATTAAATATGTTGAGAATAGTATAGTTAATGTACTATATGCAAAACCTATTGCCTACACATGAATTCACATGCATGATTAGAGCAATGAGAACCACTCTCTCATAAACACATTGGCTCATGAATAAATGACAAGTGTATTTTTGAGTTTATAACTGTGTATGTGCATTATATATCTATATATATATTACATAAAACTATATATATGCAATGCATTATGTACAAACATTACACACACACAAAGTAACACATCATATATATGGTACAATGGTAATATAAATAAGAAAAAGAATGGTAACCTGAGACATGGAATATTTGGAGAAAGACTATAGAAGTTAATTTTATTCATGTGTTCATTGAGCTTGTCTTGTATATCTATTCTTTTCAGGTCTTTGTGTAAGAAGTTAAGGATAAAATAAAAAAGCAAAAATGGTCCCTGGATGCATCAAGCTGAGGACTTAAAGGAACAATATGCAAATCATTTCACAAGCAATGCTTAGATTATGAATTTGATCTGCATTAAACTTACCAAATCAATAGTATATTAGAGATGAAAATAGCTAAAATGTCTTTCTTTTTGTTGGTTGGTGACTGTTCTGTTTATTTGCGTAGGATCTCGCTCTCCAGCCTGTGCTGAGCTGTAAATCACCACACAGTCCAGGTTGGCCTGGAGCAATAGAAATTCTCCTTTCTCACTCTCTTAAACTCTGGGAGTACAGAAGTGAGATGAACATCTGGCTGCCAATTTTCTTTCTGAATAGTCTGGCCCAAAATTTCATGATGATATCCCCAAATGAGCTTAGTACAAAGGCAGCCATGTTTGACAAGCCATACTACAGTCTGATTATTTCTGCAAGCATAATGTAACGGGATCAGGATGAAATTCTAAAACTTTAGCCTGTGACGCTAATACCTCAACATACCAAAATATTGAGGGGGTAGAGATTAATAAGTGGAATTCTAATCAGATTGCCTTTTTATTTCTTTGTGTCTAGCATTTACTGCAAGGATCACTTATCTAAGGGCTGGCAAGAAGGCTTAGAAGGTAAAGGGGCTTGCTGCCATACCTGAGGACCTGAGTTCAATCCCTGGAACCTTCAAAGTGTAAGTAAGGAGCCAACTCCAAAGATTGTCCCCTGTTTTCTACATGTGCATTGTGGCACATACACACACCCACCATGCACACACAAAATAAATAACCATAATGGTAATTTTTAAAGACTGTAAAAAAAAATCACTTGTCTAGAAAGTAAACAATTGTGGTTTTTTTTTTTTTGAGTCCACACAGTTTTTCCTGCTGCCTGATTGAAGCATTTGCTTTCAATTTCCATTTTCACTTGCTTCCTTTCCACCTATGTTGACCAGAGTGAGGATGCTGTACAGAGGTGGGGTATTTGGAGATTCAATCTTACAGGGTACTTAGTGTTAAAATCATCCTGCCCTGAGTTCTGAGTGATTTTTGTCTTCCTTGACATTCCAAGCTCTCTTTTGAGGGTTATTTTTTGGTGTTGCATTGTTCCTCATGTCCAGTTCCTTAATTGCATGACCAGCAGGAAGGTGATATACAGTATATTTAAAGATCCGGCCTTGCTGTAAATCTCCGGCCTAGTGATGTGGTTTATAAGGCAAATTACAATCTGATCGGGCCCCTTTAAAGCAATTAAGATTGCACTTTTTGTTGACTCCTTTTGGCCACAGTAGGCAATTATTAAAAAAAATAAAAACACACAGATATTACTTTTGATTATAAAAATTGAGGAATGAGGAAATAAAGGAGCTCTAAGATGAAATGCCCACATTTATACAGTTTTACCTGGGAGCTAAAGAGATCCTAGGACAAGAATCCATTCCTGAGTCCTGTTCTATGCACCTCGCACTCTCCAAACAACATGGAGCAAAATTAAAGAGTGTCCTGCCCTTGACGGAGTGTGGTTTCCTGGGGCCTAGCAATCTCTCCCTGTCTACCCTAGTCAGCCTGGTTATTTTACAGCTCACATCCATCTGTGTTTCTTCCACATCACCCAACCTCCCTCTTGGTTCTTGCTAGATAATACTGATTTTCCTCAGGTCTCAGATCTCAAAAGCAACTTTTCTGCCACTGAAAATGCTGGGGTTTGTTCTCCAGCTCACATTCTGCAGGGAGAGAGGTTGTCCTCAGAGCAGGTATAGTGCCCAGGACTGACAGTTGCTGGAGGTGGCCCTTTAACTTTGAAGTTGGACTACTGCCAAGAACCCTCCCATTCTTCGAGCTGTCTTTATAACAGTTCTCTCAGCAAGCCTGGCTTTCCTTATGCCTGTAGCCAACACAGGTCCTGACATCCACACTCCTCTCAGACGTACCTTGGTCCTCCCTGCCTGCATTGTCCTCAACTCTTCTCACACTTTGGCCTTTCTGGGCCATGCATATTTTAAAGGCCCCTACAGTTCCATTGTTAGTCTTACAGGGGGATTTCACTTTGTGCTGTTGCCTGCCTGGAAAATCATCTATTTTATGAAGTTTACATTTTCCAATTTTGAGACCAGTAAATTAATTTCATTTAAAAATGTTTATGACTCCTTGAAAATTTATGAGTCATATGTAATTTTTGTCAATAGGTATTTTTAAAACCAGTTTATTCTCTTTGACAGATTAAAATTTATCACTGATATTTTGCAGTAGTTTTCAGTGCTCTGGCAATTATAACAAGAAAGTTAATAGTGTTCTTATTCTGTTTTATTTCATAAGAAAAGGAAAAAGTCAGATATATTTATCCCTCTCAGGTCTCTGAGGTGGTTGAAGAGTAGATAGCTAGAGTCTCATAGTTAAATTTTGAGTTGTTCAGGAATCAAGAGGGTGTTCTGGATCTAAGAAGATATTTTTAAAATTGTGAGGCAAGTTAGTATGAAAGCTGAGTTAGATATAGAACTTTAAACTCATGGAGATGGTTAGATAGTAAAATGTTAAAGTCAGGTGCCAAATACATATGGACTGGACATTGGGAATGTATGTTAAGCCACATAACTCTCATAATTGTGGCCTATTTATTTCTGTTGTTTTGTATTGTATTTATAGTTATAAGAGAAAGAACCATTTGTTGGACTGAAAGGGAGAGCTGTTGGGGGGAACTAAAAAAAAAGGGTAGAGGATGGGGGTTGGGGGGGAGGAAGGTGGAAGGGTGGGACTGGAGGGGGGGAGTAGGGAGAGGATTGTGATTGAGATGTAACTTGAAGAAAGAAAATATAAATTATTAAAAAAAAGATATCTAAAGATGTAAAAAAAAAAGAAAGAAAAGAAAAGGAAAAGGTACATGATTCATACAAACTGAGACAGTAATACCGAGATTCATTTCTTTAAAGAGTCTAGGTAGAAAATAAGCAAGTAATGTGAAGTAAGTTTGTGATGTAAAACCTCTAGTCCTCTTTAATTCATTAGTAATAGGTTTTAAATTTTCTTGATTTTTGTTAATTTTTCCATTTCAACTCAAAATGAAAAATTCAATGATAATTGACCAGCTCAGTAAACAATGGATGTGGGATTTCAGAGGGTTGATCAATACACAGGGTCCTCTCCATCAGTTTTCCTGGAATCCAGGCAGAATAACTAATGCAATTAGATATTGACGGGATGTCACACACTTTTTATGATGGGCAAGGATGCCCATTGCCTACAGCTTTTTGTTTCAGTGTGTGAGTGTGTGCTCAGAGGACACGCTCGGGATCTGGGCAAGTGAGATCCAGCTGGCTCTTCCTAGCTCAGAATCAAGTTTTGTCAATCCACTCTTCATGAGTCTTTTCCCCTTTCTATGTATCTTTTGATTTTGTTTATTGAAGTTAGGGCCTCACTAGATTTAAAATCCTCCGGTCTCAGGGTCTTTTGAGCTGAGATTATGCAGAATTCCATTACTGTACATCTCACTGCTTCTAAGCATTTTTGAATTCTGCACTTACTGAAATGATGTAAATGTGCCCTTCATGGTGCCAAGAGCCCATTTTTCAGGAAGGTGTCTTGGCACTTGTTGTGGACACAGAGCTTATCTGTCATTCCAAGAGGTACATGGATGTGGGAACATGCATGAATCTGTGCCAATAACACTCATGTTCTCAAACCCACCCGGTCTCCATGTGGGTACCCTGAGTAGCTCAGTCCTTTGCGATGTAACACAGGCCTCACACCACACAGACCCCAGGTGCTTCAGCCATATCCAGGTTCTGAGAGTAAATATCGAACCAAAAATTGGAAATTTTGAGCCCTGCTGAAGGCACCTGCCAATATTGTGAATCTTGATTGAGCTAGGCACTGCAGCTGGCTCGCTGTTGTGGATCAGCCTCCCCTGTGGCTGGAGGGTGGGATGAGGGGGAGAACAGCATGTCCGCCTTGTGATGACACTCAGGCTGAGGACCCTCCAAACCAAGAACCAGCCCTTCATCACAGCCAGTGTGAAAACTCTAGTGCCCAGTAAGGCAAATTCGTGTCCACTGAAGAACACAAAGGAGTCTGGGAACCAGCAATGTTTTTATATAACTAATTATGGATTGGAAATAAAAATGAACACGTGTGTTTTCTGTTGTAAAAATTTAGTATTCAAGTCTCCAGCCATACCACCCTGAACGCGCCCCATCTTGTCTGATCTTGGAAGCTAAGCAGGGTTGGGCCTGGTTAGTACTTGGGTGGGAAAATTTAGTATTCAAGAACCAAAGTCTAGTTCCGAGCTAGAGTACCAGCTAGATGTGTACGGGCCCGGTCTAGACACCCCAGCACTGCACAAAATAAATTAACTGATAAGGTGCCAGATCCCTTTAAATGCAGTGTTTAGAATGATTGTAAAAAGGTTTTTAAGTTGTCACAGACTGTGTTCACAGAACACTCCAGGCTTTGTGATGAAGCTGCCCCATCGGCTGCTGCTTGCTTTCATGTTGTTTTCCGTGTCTGCTTGCAGAAAGAGTGGAGTGGCTTTCAAGGATCCTCTGCTCTAAGCAGGTGCCTGCACACCCATCTTCAAAACTTGCCATGGCTGGAATTTTAATACCAAGGCCATCATTTCATTGCCTCCAAAGTGTTCGTCAAACTATCCTATTGCTATTATTGTATATTACAAAAAACCTTTTACTCTACTTTTGCAGCAGGTCACATATAGGAGAGATTGGCTGTGGGGCACCTTGGGGGTGGGGAACATGTAACAGGATGATATTGGGAATGGTGGCAGATGATCCATGTGTGCCAGACCCCCAAGTCCAGCAAGGTACCCGGTGACCAGCAGCCACTGAGACTGTCACCATAGAAGCATTCACAGTATTTTATACCAGGGTGATACAAATGGCTTGAGGCTGCTATGCTAGAGAACCAGGGAGAAGGCACAGCTGGAGTATTCTGTCTGGCCCTTTTTGTCTTGTTTTGTTTCATTGTGTCCTTCTAGTTTCAGTGGCTTCGGTTTGTTTTGACTTTCCTATTGAATTCCTAGTACTGTCAACACACACACTGGAAAAGCATTCAAGACCCTTCCTTGGCACTATGTATCACTGCTTTTGAGCTACGGGCTCCATTCTATGTGATTGTGACTACTGAACATGAGAGACTGGTCAGGTCAGTAGGAGGAGTGACGGGCAGACAAACACCAATTATTCCTCCCTCTTTTGGTAAGGCAACTTTTCACTGCATAAGTATTCTTTCTTGCACTGTTACCTTTCTGTTGGTGTTTCATGGGTACCCATGGTCTGCCTTTGCTACCATAGCGCTCTCATTAACCCTCTCCTGAAGAATCCACTGAAATGATGGGATGACTTGGCCTCAGCCTCCCCAGTACTACTTGGGGCTCTCCACCTCTCCCCTCAATCCATTGCACACTCAATATGGCACTACCATGGAAGTAATTGGTGTAGACCCTGTGAGCAGCCAGCATACAGAGGCAGCCCCATCCTGTACTTCTCCATGTGGATTTGAGCCCAGGCATGTTGAACTTTGTGTGTTTGCACTGGAAGGACTCAGCTTTTTAGTTTTGTGATCATTCCAAAGAACTGTGCTGACCTAGTACCAATCTGGTTTTCAAAATTGGGCCATGATTTACATGCATATGCAAAATTTCTCTGCAGAGAGAACTCTCGTGAATTCTTTTATTAGTGGGGTGAAGTATCTAGTGAGGTCTTATGTTTGATGAGGGAAGAATCTTGCTGGTTATGGCAGTGGGAAGATGGATCCCCTCCTTAGGAGGATGGGAGAAGCCGCTGCTGCTGAGCAGAGAGCATCAACATTACTTTTATCTCTTAGCCATGGAGGTGGCATGTCCAGGATGATCCCACTTCAGAACTGCATGACTCTGATGAGTCTCCCTCTTCCTCCCTGTCCTTCACTGGCTCTGGCCACCTGAGTGCCTGACCATGGGCCTGACACCCAGTATCAGTTTCTGTTAAGTCCATTATTTGTTGTTATTGTTTTTAACGTTTTTTTTGGACAAAGTCTCTGTTAGTGCACACTGGCTTCACACTTGCTATGAGACACTATGAGACACGGGATGACCCTGAACTCCTGATTTCCCTGTCTATGTCTCCTAAGCGCTGGAATTTGAGGCCCCCAACCCTCTCTGTGTTTAACTTAGAGTCCATTCATTCATATTTCAATTAGTAAAATATTTGGACAAGTGTCATTTGTTCTTTTTCTCTTACTTTCCTTTGTCTTCTTTTTAAAAAATTTCTTTCTAAACTCAGACACGTTAGGCTTCAGTGAACTTTTGAGACTTTGGCTGCCTATGCTCTGTGACTGATATTCTGTGGCCAACGGAGCCCCACAGCAGTCACTTGGGTGTTCATTGCTGGAAATCTCTTTAGGGACAGTAAGAAGGAGGAACCTGGGATATTCTTAGGCGAGCAGTGAGCACATTGTTGGGTATTCTCAGCTCAGTCCTCTCCTAAAATGGAAAGGCAGATTGTCCACCCCTTCCCTATGGACACACACTTGCTGGGCTTCCAGAGTCTGCAGCACTGTGAAGGTCCATGGGCCACAGCCACTACAGGTGCACCACTCACCCAGGTTCTTAGTGTCCTCAGTGGCTCCTTTCCTGAGGAACTGGGTGCTTTTCACAGTGTCTTTCTGCCTGTGGGTAGGAGCAGGGGTGAATAACATGGTGACCCATATTCTGAGTCATTCAATATGACAGAAACTTTAGGAGCTCTATGTGAATAGGAGACTATAGCTCTGGTGTGGGCATGGACCAAAAAAACCCAGCTAAGCCCATTGCCCCCTTTACCAACATTTGTTTCCACTTGAAATTCTTTTTGTTGGTGCCTTTGTTAATTAATATATCTGAACCATTTTATTTTCCCTTGACAGTTTGAGATTTCCTAATATCTTAGTGATTTAAAATTAAATATAAATACTTGAGCCATCATTCAGATTTAAAGTAATGTGTACACACATTATAGACATATAACACAAAAATCATAAAAATATAAAGCAAATATATGCATACATTCTACTTTTAATAGTGGAGAAAAGGTTGAGACAAGATAAATTTTGTGCATTCAGACAAACAGTCTTGCTGTTCCCTATGCTCCAGGCTCAGCCTACAGTGCTGTTTTGGGTATTATTTCAAACTCCTTTTTGGAGTGGGATTTTGATGGCTTGCATTTTGGCTGTAGTCAGCTCAGGCTTAGACAGTCCTAAGCAGTTTTCCAACATTCGCTGTAGAAAGGTCTGAATGTGGTGGTCATCCAAGCCTCCTGAGTCAGAGGGAAGTGTCTGTCCTCCCAGGAAGCTTAGCTCTGTGTAGCTGTGAGCTGCATCTCAGTACAGGAAAGTGTAGGCAGGCACTGAGGGAGGCTCCCACTGCTTAATCTGAACTGTGCTTCTCAGATGTGCTGGCTTGTGTTCAGCAATCAGGGCTGCTGCACAAGGGTCCCTAACTGCAGCATGCTGACACCACCCTTCCACTGCTATTCCCTTGCCTGTTCCTTCAAGCTGGATTTCTGTCACCTCACTGACACGCCTGCCACCACAGACCTGTCTTAGGATCTCATTCTGTTAGTGGGGTAAGGGGATGATGATGACACACAGCTCAGCATGTCTGAGGCATAATCAGAGAGAAGCCCTTTAGAAACTGCAGGGAAGACATGATTGTGTCTAAGAGGAAAATTAGGAATTCCTCACCTAGAGAAGGAGGTGTGGGGGGACAATGGAAGATGGAATGTAACCCCTCATACAGCCCAGGTCAAGTGCATGGTAGTGATTAATTGTGGCATGGTGGGAGTGGAGAGAGGTTATGGTGTTCCAACTCTGTAATGGACAGAAGCAAGGGTGTGGTCAGGAGTCAGGTGGCATGTGCGTGGGCTCCCCTGGGATGTGGTGCACATGTGGGAGATCTGGCAACCCTGCAGTACAATAGAGATGAGGGTAGCCATTCTATACCCATGACAATTCACTTGAACAACAAAGGGGAGAGGCCTACTGGCTGGCTGGGGGCTTGTTGTAGGTATCCCTGTGGTGGCTACTTGTGTTTGTGGACTCCACTGAGTTTACAGGCCTAGGACATTAGTGAAACACACTCGGCGGCGGCATGTTTATGTATCATGTTTCTACTCAGGACTAACTGAGGAGGGAAGGTAAGTGGTATCATACCTCGAGTTCAGGGTACAAACTGAATAAAGGGGACAAAGGAGAAAAAAAGACAGATATACGCCAGAAATAATCTTTCTCTGTTTCCCACAAGCTGACTCACGTCCCCAAGCCCCACTAAGCTTTCCCTGCAGCAGTGGACTAACTCTCTCAATCTTTAAGCCCAAGTGAACCCTTCCCACCTTAAGTTTGTTCTTGTAAGTTCACATCAATGAGAAAAGTAACCAGCACAATTCATGATCTGATTATGGCGTAAGCTGATGAGAGAGGTCCTAGGGAGAGAAAGAAGATGACAGACGGGCTAAGAGTTCAGGAAGTGATAACAGAGGCTTGCTGCCATCACTTGCACTTGGAGCCGAGCACCCAAGGGATTTCCAAGTTTAAGGGCACTAGCAGATTGTGGAGACAAACATGGAAGAAAAGAAGGAGAAGAAATATGTGGAGGATGTAGAAATCATGTCAGATTTGAATGTGTCCAGCTTGAACTTTGAAAGGTCCACTCAGCGGCGGCATGCAATAAGCCAGTGCAGCAGAACTGGTGCTTGGAAGAAAGCCCGAGAGCAGTGTGCAAGTGCTCACCGCAGACAATGAGTCCAGGCAGGTGACATCCAGGGGGACAGGGCTGCGGGGAAAGGATGGAGCATCAGGAGAGCCATCATGAGCTTACTGTAGTCACAAGATTGAACATGAAGATGATACCATAAAGCCACAGGCAGAATGGTAATGGTATGAAATTAAATTGGTGCTTCAAAGTGAAGTTCTAAGAGCTCACTGCCTGCATGGTAGGAGTGGTTGGAGCTGTGTAGTGAGGGTGGAAGTAGAGTTCGGGAGAGGAAGGAGTAGTCCACATGCCGCACAGTGAGGTTCAGATGAACAGGAAGTAGGTGGGCTAGCTGCAAGAGAAGCAGACAGAGTGAAGGAGGCTGTGGGAGAGTCAAAGACTTCGAGGGCCTAGAGGAGAGGCCAGAAGTACAGTGCTCATAGTCCAAGAATGCTCCTTTGAGTGAAAGCCCTGGATTAAGGAGACTGGAGTGGGAATTTAAACAGGGCATACTCCTGAGTGACTCAGCACTTTTCCCATGAGGGCATGGGAGAGGGCATACCCACTTGATGTATGTGACTTGCCAGTGAGAAAGAGGTGAATGACAACATTCCCTTCGATTAGAATTTGGTGTGAAATGTCCCCACAAGTCTGTGTGTTGAATACTTAATCCCCAGTTGTTTGGGGGAGGCTGTGGAGCATTGAGGAGGTAGAGCATGGCTGTGTGCCTGACGTGAGGGGTTTAGCCAGGTTTGGCTTCCAGTCTTGGTGTTTTCTGAGCTACTGTGATACAAGAAAGCCATATTATAAACTCCCCTGGCTTTGAGCCAATCCACTGCAACCACCATGCCTTCCCACCATGATTGACTGCACCCTCACTCCACAATATCCTCTCCCTGAGTAAATTATTCCTCCTTATGTTGCTTCTGTCAAGTATTTGGTCATAGAAATTAGAAAAATAATGAACACACCTTATTTCCATTAAATAAAAGGCAAATTACTTGCAAAAAGTTTCATGGGGTCTGTGGTAGAGTCTTGATAATTTGGAGTAATACTAAGAGAACATGAAGAAGGACAAGGGGTGCAGCTAAGTGTTGACTGGTTCACAAGGATGGGACCATTCCCAGGCACAGACTTGCTTATGAGTGATCATTTCTGTGGAAGTAGAATTACAGAGAAGTGCCGCTTTCCACCACCATCGTAATAAAAAAATCATGCATTCAAATATGCTACCCTAGGGCAAAAGGGATGCAGTTGACTTTAAAATGTTAAGAGGTCATCTTGGATTATCTACTTGGGAACAAAATTATCATACCTAACCCCAGACATAAATCAGGAAAGGCAACTGGAAAGATGCCTTGGAAGGAAACATCAGATTTAAAACAGGAGGTGGTTTGACATGGGCCTAAAGATGCAGAAACTGTAAGTAAATGGGAGAAATCAGGTTTTGGAAACTTCAGGTAAACCAAGCTAAGCCCAGGCCTATGAAAGTAAATAGAAGAAAATTCTAAGAACAATTTGAATGAGGTTGAAAGTGTATTCCCTTCTGGACTCCATGTTTGCCAGCAGGCTGACAGAAACTTGCTTTGGGCCTTATGAGACATTGAATGAGGAATCCAGCCAGTCCTTGTACTTCTGCTACATGGATCTGCAAGGTAACATGCCAGCAATATTTGTGGCACACTATGGCAATAGAAAATGATTGCAATGTCTTTTGTGTAAATTAATGACTGTTCCATGGATTTTGTGTTGGAGTTTCTCTGTGTCCAGGTTGGTTGAAGGCTTTACTGTCTGTGCTCAGGATAACAGCCCTGCTGTTCAGGATACCAGGAGAGAAGAGAGATGATATCTTGGGAAATTGGGGGCCTGCTAGGGGTGAAGCTGAAGATATGTTCTAGGAGGATAGGAAACATAAGTCTTATTACACTTTGCGTGTGTGTGTGTGTGTGTGTGTGTATGTGCGCGTGTGCTTTTGTGTGTTCCATGGCACACATGTATGGATCAGAGGAATCTTATATCCTTCCATTGAGGATAGAACTCAGGCCATCAGGCTTGGTGGCAAGTGCTTTACTTGTGAAGCCATCTCCCTATGCCAGGATCTAGAGTGCTTTCTAAGGTCTTGCTCTCCTTAGCCCATTCTCATAAAATGAACTCTTCTTTTTATCATAAAACCCCCAGAACAGGGTAGAGATGTAGCTCACTTGGTAGAGTGCTAGCCAAACATGCACTAAGCTGTGGGTTCTGTCGTCAGCATCGAATCAATGGGGATAAGGAACATGCCTGCCATTTCAGCACTCAGGAGGAAGGAGGATCAGAATCTCAGGGTCATCCTTGGCTACACAACAAATCTGAGACCAGCTTGGGGCACTGGAGACTCTGTTTCAGTAAATAAGCAAACAAACATTCCAGTCTTATTGATAAAATAAAGCCTTTTTGAGGTGATTTTTCATGAGTTTTTGTGACATATTTAGTTCTACACTGTATGTTCTTAAACTGGCTAAGGCACAGTACATTAACCATATCCTCCTTAGCCTCCCATGCAGCATCCATTGAGCTATTCTGATGCCTTTACCTTTTCAGTCTCCTTAATGGTCTTGATCCCACTGGAGTGGGAGGTGTTTTAAAATGGAGGCAGCCAGTTGATTTCCCTTTGGGATCCTGGGAGTCACACAAAGGCTGATGTGCAAATTGCATTTCATTGTTTGCACTTACCTTCCTGAACTCCCCCCCCCCCTTTTATGAAAATGAAATACTGAAACACAGCTCTCACTCCAAACATGATTCTTTTGGTGGGACTCAGTGGGAGGTGGGCAGAGCCCAACAAAGTCATAGCTGAGGCTTCTAAGCTCATCACTGAGATGCAGGACCTGATTTGCTCCCTTCCTTCTCACTTTTACCTTTCCCTCCCAAAATAGCATGCATGCCCTGTTCCTCCATTAGTAGTAACTCAGCCATTGTTCATGTTGCAGATCCCACCTTTTATCACCCTACCAAGAGCTGTTTACTACCAGAATCCAAAGAAAATGCTTCCACCTGCATATTTTCCTCCTCTAATAAAATGAACCCTCATGCATTATCTCATTTGGCCACGAGAGTGATTCTGCTGGGATAAGCAAGATAGATAGCATTAGCTCCACTTGATAAATAATGAGAGAATTAGTGCTCAGTGAAGTTCAGAAACCAAATCCCAGTGGCACAGACTACAAGAGGTGTGGGAGATCCTAGGTCCAGAAATCAGTGTCCTACCTGTGAAGGCTCTCTGGACCCTGTGGCTTCTCCCCTGCTGGATTATGAGCTTCTTCCAGGCTCATTCAGGTGCACCAGCATCTTGTTGTATGGACACTGGGCTCTGCACAGAGCGGATGCCCACTAGATGTTCCTTTCCTGGCACAATGTGAGTGGAAGTTAATGTAATTAGATGCAAATGGCTGCCTGAATACTTTTATAATCTCTGCATGGGCTCTAGGACTTGCTTGCTCTCACTTGTGCTGGTTGAGCCCATGTTTTCTTCCTTATGATGAGTACAGGTCCTACTTTGCTCAAGAAAAAGATGCTTTTTGACTTTCCATGATGCTGTATTGCTACCCATAATGCAAGTGGCTGGAAGGCTGGACAGGCTCCTTCTACTTGCTTTCATACTACATGAACTATAGACATCAATCATAATCAGTTAGCATTACAGGCAATCATTGCCTCCCTGTCTGGATTTGAGGTATTGAGTGGGAGCTCAGAAGATATGACCTGGTGGCTGATGGATGTGCTGGTTGACTATTTATCTGGGAAACTTGAGTTTGGGTGAATTATGAAATGCTTCTGTAATATTTGTGCTCTGACATAAAAGTCACTAAGAAACCCCTCTACTTGTCCTGTGTGATATTTACATGTGACATTCTACTTAACATGTTATGAAAGTGTCACTTTTATCCTTGGCTGTTTTGACTTACAGTCTGTCTGGATTTAGTTCATGTGTCATACTGTTTGCACATTTATAGTGCATTGTCATGTGGCTTTTAGTGTGTTTGCAGGCATTTGGAACACTTACAACTGCTGTGATTTGTATCAAAACCACTGATTCCAGAACATGCTCACCACTCCCCAAAGAACCCACACCAAATTGTATCCACCAAGATCCACATCCTCTTCCCTGTGGTTTTAGAAGTTACAATCACAATTCTGTCATTATGATTTGCCTCTTTTGGACACTTCATATAAATGTGGTCATACAGTATGAAACTTTTACTGATGTATTATATCACACAGTCTTTTTTATCTATACTCCAGTAGACTGATATCTGTTTCCATATATGCACTTTTGTAGATACTCTTGCCAAAAAGCATATATAATCTGTATATGCTTTTGCGTGGACATATGTTTCTACTATTCTTGGATAGATATCAAGAAGTGGAATTTCAGAGATGCACAGCTCTTCAATATTTTGAAAATACCAAGCTATTTCTCAAGCAGGTATACCATTTCACATCCTCCCAGACATGCACAGGAGAGTCTAAGGTCTCCTACTTTTTGGTTTCATTAACCTCTTTTGAGAATCTAATGTTCTATTTGTTGAATGTTCAAATAACTGAGGAGGAGGAGGAGGAGTCCCCTCTACTCTAAAAGAGTTGATGGGAGACGTAAGCTCTGCAATGGTCTAAGGTGTCTTGTCTAAGTCTAACTGCAGTCACTTTCTGTGTTCTCTATTATGTGCTAAGGATGTATGTGTAGTAGCCTGTCCCAACAGGGTTTCCTTCTCCTTTCAAGATCTCCAACTTCAGGGTAACTGACAATACAGGTGGGCAGTTCTATTACAAGAAGCAGCAACCCCCACCCAGTTCCTCAGTGGGCACTATTCCTGAAAGAAAAGTCAGGAGAAAGGCCACTAGGTCCCTTCTTGTGGGATGTTTGAGGTTACACAACCTACACTAAAACTCAGATAACTCCTGGGAATGCAGAGCAGGTGACCTCATTATGAGGTACCACACCCATCCCAAGTTCCCCACCACTTGCTGAGAAATAAGAATGGCTGGCAGCCAGGACTCCTGGGCACAAAGAGCACAGAACACTGTGAGAAGTGTGCTGGCTCCTGTGCTGTGGTTCATGTGTAAATTACATTTCAGATAGTATTTCCTTCAGATTCTTTGTGTGTATATACTTACATATTTGTTTGTATGAGTGTGTGTATATGTGTGCATATGTATGTATGTGTGAGTGTGTGGTATGTATGTATGTGTGTGAGTGTGTGAATGTGTGTGTGTGTGTGTGTGTGTGTGTGTGTGCATGTGCAAGCCAGAGGTCAACATTGGGTGATTAAAACTCAATGATTTATTCATTATGGTTTTTAAACTGAGTTTCTTAATGAACCTGGAGCTTACCGATTTGTCCAGACTGGCTGGCTTTTAAGCTGCAGCAATCCTCTTGCCTCAGCTCCCCAGTGTTGGGGTTTCAAGTGTGAATTGCCATGACAGGCTTTTTTTGTGGGTTCTGGGGATCTGAACTCAGGTCCTCAGGGTTCATGACATGCACTTTACCCACTCACTGATGCATCTCCATGGGCCCTGACCGAGCAGGCTCTGAAATCAGCACAGAACCCTGACCTTAGTGTGGCATCCATGTGAGAAGTTGCCAGAAGGCTCACTCTGTGTCTTACTTAGCAGAATGTATCTCCTTCCACCCTTCTTTCACTCAGATACAAACTGGAGAATAAAGATGTTCCACAGTATCTGCATGTCCATGAAGCATCCATTTCTGTGCCTCATGGCCGGCAGCACTTTCTGTTCAATTAAAGGGAGATGAGCAACTCACAGAGAAAACAAAATTTCTCCCTGAACTTGGAAAGGAAGCTTATGAACGGCTGTGTGGATGGGCTCCTCTTCTCTCAGCAGGGCAGGAAGGTAAGATTTGATATAATACTTTCCTAAAAATCCTGAGTGGATAAAGTGGTCTTGGGAGAAAGTTTTAGATATAGATTACCTATGAAAAGAATAAAGAGAACGATCATGGAAGATTTTTCATCACCGTAAACAAATAATTTGTGACAGGGCTCTCCGTGCGAACCACAAATAGGGCCAAGAATTAGAAGTGCCCCGAGCTGCCGCGTGTACATAGATCACAGAGCTGCCGTAATGAAGATTATCTGATAAAGATCACAATATGACGGCTTTCCTTTCGCACTGGCTGCTGAACAGCCAGAAACGGTTTTCTGCGGCCGGCTGGCTATTGATCCAGCCCTTTCCTGTCAGTGATGCAGTTAATGGAAATTCCGCAGGCAAATAAAAGCTACATTCCATCTTCATTTTCATCTGAAATATGAGCTGGTCCTTTGTACTCCCGACAGTCATTTATAACTCATTTTCCTTTATTGATGTTTATGAGCTGGAGCATAAAATGATTCTCAAATGCAGTTTAATTGAGACAGCGGTTGACACTGTAACCGTGATTACTGATGGGCCATCGGCGGTGTGAGGACCATGAATCAAGGTTTACTTTCCACTGGTCTTAGAAGCAGCACACGATATCCTTAAAAAGCAACTGGGCTGAAGCCGAAGAAATGCTCCCATCTGTCTTCATAGGAGGCAGGCAGGGAGTGACTGGTCCTTAACGGTCAGCTGCCGAGTGGTATCCTGCTTCTGCGTACTTGGCATTCAAGGACTCACTCTCCCTGTATGAGAAAGTTCTTTTCAAATAAGATACCAATTATTATTTTCTTAAGAAAATATCTAATGCAAAATTTTGAATCTGAACAGTCGTGAGAGAGAATGCTGCCAGACACAGCAGCACACAGCACGAGGGGCGGCCCAGGCGCTCAATTCATTCGTAAAATGGTGAGAACAATCAATACTGTGGAGAAGTATTTTTTATATGCAGTTATTAACTCATAAGCTACAGTATATCTCATCTCATTTCGACAACAGCTGAGGTCTCCATCTCCCCCTGGAGACCCCTGCAGGTCCCATTATGAGAACTATAAATAATATGTGCTAATGAGATATGAATTGATTATGTTGGAAAAGCTGACATTTTCATCCATCATTCTAAATGATGTTTAACAATGGATTACCAGCCAGTAATTCCTCTGATATGAGATTAAATAAAATAGCCGGCTGTTTCAGCAGGCTAGCTCAAGGAGACGGCAATAAATCTGCTCAATTACTGTATTACCAATCCGTTTTTCACTGCTAAGGATATTATTATTTCATTTAGACTTGTTCATGCATCATAGATTATTTTATTTCAGGCAGTCAATGAGAGAAACTGCAGCATTTTATTCACTAAGCCTCTGCGCAGAGGGCTTTGCTTGGAGTACAGTAACTGCCGCTCAGCTGGCCCGGAGAACCCCAGGAGAGGCCAGGCAGCTGTACCCCCGGGGCTGAGAGGGCCACGTGTGAGTCGTGTTTGAGAAAGAAGCATTTTGTTTCCAACCCAATTTCCTTTACTTATCTGAAAAGTCTCAACCAAAGGATACTGCCTAAGAAACTGATCGATAGGAATGAGATTATGAGGTCCTCTAGGTCCTCATCTTGGTCCTGTGGTCCTCTGAGAATTAGATCCTGGGGCCGATCCTTTGGCTTGGTAAATTATGTTAGCGACCACCGTGAGACAAAGGGTGGCCTTTCTCGTGCTGAACAAACACACAGCACCCATGCTATCCTGCTGAGAAGCAAGTGGGCAGGAAATGTTCTTCCAACACCCAGCCCTGTAAGAATTCCTCATATTTCCCAGAGGCCTCAGATGCCGTATGACCTCCCAGGCTACTCCTCGATGACAGAAAGCAAACAGAGGAGTGGGTGATCTCCAAAGACCCAAAGATCTGTCACTCACGAAACAGCCCACTCATTAGAGGCGGGAAGAGGCCAAGGACAGCACCTGTCACTACAAGGAAGCTACACCAACTAGAAGATAACTCTGGTGCTTCTCAGGTACACCACAGGCCCCTGCACCTGCCTTCCGTGTACAGCTCAGGATGTCAAACATTGGCTTCCATGTACTCCCTGGGAACACAGACATCAGCCTAGATCCCTTGCCCCCTGCCGTAGGAAATCACAGTGATGCAGGGACAGGATGTACTTTTCAGTCTCCACATGCCTCTATCAGGAAGTGTGCTGCAGCGCAGACTGCAGGTGTGAACTGCTGCCTGTCTCCTCCTCTCCCTAGGATGCCGTTAGATGCTTTCCTAGGATATGCAGCACGTGTTCCAACAAGAGTCTTAGTAACCTGGTGAATGCCATTTGAAGCATATTCTTCGGTTTCCTCTTCTCTTTCCTTTTCTCTACTCTGGCACCTCGGAATTGTCACAGGACAGCAGTCAGTTGCAAGGAAGCCTTTGACCTGGGCCTAGAATCCTGAGACTCAAACTGAATGACTACCAGATCAGACTTCAGGGGACTGGACTGCCATGATGTTCCATTGAGACTCTACTGCTTGTGGTCATGTGGCTGTAGAGGACAGGTACTAGCTGAACAGACGCAGGTGTGGGGACATGGGAGAGTTGTTTCTGCATAAACTCCTTCACTGGCAATCACCCCAGTTGATTACTACTTTTCTGGTTGCATAATTAAAGAAGTTCAGGATAGTTGGGGTAGGTCCAATGGTGGGGGGGGGGGGTGGTAAGCTCCAAGGTTTCTCTGCAGCTTTTGAATTATAAAAAGGGAATGGTGTTCCATACTCATCTGTTCGGGTGTGTCATACAGATGCTAACCTTGGCCATGGATTTCTAACCTACGGCAGGAAAGTCCTATCCTAGCTCAAGCCAAACTGGGAAGCACTGTCCCCATGCTGAGGAGCTGCTGACATACTGAAGGAATGCATTGAAGTGAGGCACATACTAACGGGCCCAGGAGCAGTCCCAGCTGAGTTACCTCCATTCCTTTCAGACCTTTTGCAATCAGACCCACACTTCCTTTAATGAAAAAGTCAGGCTTTACTTTCACTTTGTGAATCTAAGCTAGCCTTATGGATTTGTCAGATAAACCTAGAGACAAACACATACATGGTATAGCTTCTTAAGATAGCATGCGTTTTCAGAGCAGGTATCCCTTAGGTCATGACATGTAACTTCTGTTTAAACATTAGTTCAGATGTTGCTGTGAAGGTGTTATTTTTTATGTGTCAAGCAGTTAAGAAAAGCCTTTGAGTATAGAAGACTACCCCTCCCAATGTGAATGGCCTTGTTCCCATTAGATTGTCTCACTGAATTCTATGGCCAGGGTCATGGCCCAAGGTTCAATATAGACCCAAGGACTCCTGTGATAGAATGCAGAAGAGGCAGGTGGATTTTGGCACATGTTGGTCTCCTTCAAGGGAAAGATGCTGGTATCTGTGAACTGCTACCACATCCTCCTGTTTCTGTAGCTCTCTTCTGTGCTCTATCTATTTCCAGGCCACCAACGCCTCTCTACCCAGTGGTGCCACAATGCAGGTGGGGAAGGAAGTGATACCACCTCTACTCTAAGTAAAACTGGAGACGAAAGCACACCACCTGACACACACATGCATACACACACACACACACACACACACACACACACACATGCACGCACGCACACATGCACACCTCTAGACATACAGAAATAATGGTTTTACTTTTAGGAGAAGAATATACATGCCAGTGAGAATGAGATGAGTATTTATCACTTTACACAGTCAAGCATAGTAATTTTGATTAGTAACTATGAATAGGTTAGGAAGCTATGCCATTGTATTGTTGCTTTGAGGTGTAAGAGGTTTCTTCTCCTTCTGGGAAGTCCATGCTTTGTGGAATTAAATGAAATTAAAACTAAAGATCAGTCCTAAATATCTATATGGGACATTAGACTCTCTAAACATTAGCTTACTCTTATGCAACATGGAGTTTCCTGGTGTGTATGGAGGGAGAGGAAACAGTTTACAGTTTGCATGAATGGGTCATACATCAGTAATGCATCATGTATTGAATTATTGCATATATATTTTATCAGGAGGAGCAGAAGTTGCAATAAACATATCCCTTTAGCCCCCTTTAATATCTGCTTGAGGAACAGATTTCTTCAGTGAATGAATAGAAAGTAGCTTGTCCCAGGAAAGCAGGAGAGGTACTTATTCTGCAATGAAATCTCAAAGCCCACAGAACTTCTTGATTCTTTAAAATAGCCTACCTAAGCTCCTAACCCTGTGCTCAGAAGTGAAAACTAGCCAATCCAAGGGCCTTCTCTCTGTTTGAGAGAAGCCTATGAGATGTCTATGAAAGCAAACACAGCCCACCTCACAAGGAAGTGGATGTGGGCTTCTTCTGAAACCATATAAAATCCTACACGGGACATACCTGTCTTTGCAGTATATCAGAGACTGTTTAGAGTGACTTAAACCTTGGGTTAAAAATTATCACTAGTGCAATCAGTGTCTATTGACACAGCATTTGATAAAATTAATCACTCAAATGTTGATCCATAAATACAACAATAATCGAATATGTATGACTGAATTTCACTTAATGTTACCCATGGAGGAGGGGCTGCTTTCACCACTTTAAAGGCAGAAGCTGTGAATGTGAGGAGAACATTAGCACTCAGATTACGGTTACACAAATGCCAACTGAGAGGAAGATTCAAAGCTCAAGTTTGCAACTTAGTATCTACCATTCCTCAGCTCAGATGCTTTATTTGGGAATCTCAGTTTTTAGTCTAATTCTTTTGATCACCCCAGAGTATAAATGCCCAAAGCAAATGACACAAAGGGCATTTAGTCTCCTGGTGCTGGATCCGCTACCAGGCACTGAAGAAGAGGAAGAAAGTGAGATGCCCATCTTTGAGAGAACCAGCTGGATGGTGACTCCTCTGTGACAGTCTGTCACACTGAGGTCCAGGGAGAGAGGATGGCATACGGACTAGTGGAGATGTCTTTCTCCTATGTGTAGTCAGGTCAGCAAGGCATGGAAGAGGCAAAAAGAGAACCATCTATGAAGAGGAATGGGATATCCTGGAAATGTAATCCTTTGCCTGCAAAGGAAACCCAGGTACTTGCAAGGACGGACATTATCTTTCTATGCCTTTTTGGTCAGCTAGTGAGTCAGTCAAAATGAATAATAAATATATTTCCTCACTCGATACTCTGCACTAAAGGACCTTTGTATTAAATATGAGGCTTGGGTCAAAGTTCACATTTTTTTGCTAGGGAAGTCCGATCGCTACAACATCATTTATTTAAAAGCTGGCCTTCCTCCCTTCAATTGCTTTTTTATCTTTGTCAAAAATCAGCTGGGCATGTTTGTGTGGGTCTGTTTCCAGGCTCTCTATTCTGTTGCATTGATCCATGCGTCTGTGCTGGGCTCCCCGTCTTGATGAATGCGGCCATGTGGGAAGCTGAACATCAGGAACATAATTCCTTGGAAAATTTATTTTGATTGTCTTGGGGGTTTTTCTTTCCAGTAAGTGTTTGGATAAACCTGTGGGTATCTACAAACTGTGTTGCTTGAATTTTGATAGTGAGTACATTTAATTCCTAGATCAATTTGGGAAGAATTGACACCTTTATTTTGTAAACTGTCACAGTCCTTGGACACAGTTTGTCTCTCTGCTTATTTAGTTTTTCTCTTTATCAGCATCTTATAATTATTGCAACATAGATAGCTGTACATGCTTTGGTGGACTCAGATCTAAGTACTCACTTGAATCTGGAGTTATTGTCAGTAGAATTATGCTCTAAGTTTTGTTTCCATATGTCCTTTGCTAGTGTAGAAAAATGCAGTGGATACCTTTGTATTGAATGTGTATCTTCCAATCTTGCTGAACTCAGTTATTAGTTCTGTGAAGTCTGTTATAAAGTCCTCTGTAGTTTTTACCTGAGCAATTTTATCTCACATTAATGGTATTTTACATCTATTGTTTGTTTTATTTTGTTTTTATAGTGGCCAAAGCTTCCAGTTCTGATGAGTAACAACAGTGAGCATGAGTATCCTTCCTTCTTCCTGATCACACAATGAAATGTTCAGTTTCTCATTATTAAGTGTGGCATTAGCTGTAGGTTTTTTAAATGCTGAAGTAGGTCACATCTCTGTCTAAGATGCTGACTTCTTTTCCCTCATGAGTGGGTATTATATTTTTTTTCAAATATTTTCGTGGTTGGCTTGATCTGATGGTGTTATGTTCCTCTTAAGTTTTATGATGGATTACATTGACTGATTTTTGAGTACTGAACCAGCCTTGCACACCTGCAAGCAGTGATTCCTGTCCATTATGTGTTAGACCTTTTGTGTGTATTGCTATGGTCAATCAGCTAATACTTTCTTGAGATTTATGCTTTTTTCCCCATCACTGTGATATAATACATGAAAGAAGTAACTTAAGAGTGGAAGGATTTATTTTGTTTTACTTTAAAGATAGTACATTCCACTATGACAAACAGGACATAGTGACTGGAGCAGCTATGGTGAAGGCAGTGGAGGTGGGGGTGGAGGTTGGGTAGGGTATGACTGGCTAAGAGACAAGGGAAATCATGAGGTAGAGATGAGGAATCCCCCAGGAGCAAGGCTTGCCTATAACCTCTAAGATATGTGCCAACATCCTACTGTCACTAGTGAGGTCCCACTTCCACAAATTCCTAAAAATGCACCATCAGCACCTGGTTACCAAGTAACCAAACACATGAGCCTGTGGGGACATTTCTTTTTTTTTTTTTTAAATACTTTATTTTTTTTTCTTCAAGTTACATCTCAGTAACAAACCCCTCCCTATTCCCCCTTCCGATCCCGCCCTTCCACCCTCTTCCCCCCAGAAGTTTCCCCTTTCAGTCCAACAGATGGTTCCTTCTCTTATAACAGTAAGTATTATACAAAACAATAGATATAAATATGCCACCTTTATGAGAGGAAACTGGCCCAGTATACCTTCCCAATGTCCAGTTTATACATATTTGGCCCCTGACTTTAACATTCTACTATCTAACCAACTCCATGAGTTTAAAGGTCTATATGTGACTCAACATTCATACTAACTTGCAACACACTTTTAAGAGTATCTTCTTAGATCTATAACACCCTCTTGATTCCTAAACAGTTCAAAATTTAACTATGAGACTCTAGCTGTCTATTCTTCAACCACCTCAGAGACCTGAGAGGGATAAATATATTTGCTTATATAGGAAGTGCAGGGCCTGCAGCTTCCAAAACTAAGAAAGGACATACCAATGACTGCCTGGACAGTTCCCATTTTCTCTCCATACATTCCAGCATCAATCTTCAGCCTTTGGGTCCTGTTTCTATGACAGACATTTGTTGTAGAGCAGGGATTATGAAGGACTTACCTACCCTGTCTTGGCAGAGTTAGGCTGTCGACTTCCCTGCTACCAAGTTTTGTCCTTTTTGGACAGCAGTCTGTCTGCAGTTGGTGCAAGGGGTTTTTTCTGTGGGGACATTTCTATCTCACACTTGTGTCTGTGTTCCTGGGGAGTCTTACCTGCTCTAGTCTAGGTCTCTCCTTCTATTCAGCATTAATCAAACTTTAAAGGTTTGATGAAAATATCAGCAAAACCCTAAGGCTGGAGATTTGTTTTCAGGAGGTCTTTAATTACAAGTCAGTTTGCTTATTCTCTTTGAATAAGTTTTGGTACATTTTATGCTTATCGGGGATTGGCAGTCTTCTTCATAGTTGCTGAAAAAAGGCCATCAAGTTGTCAGTTTATTGTTTGAGTGACAGGAGAGTCTGTTTGTACTGTGACTGAGATTTGTGATTTATGTATTTTTTTCTTCCTGACTTTGTCAGCTCTGCTGAAGTTTAAATGATTCCAATGACAATTCTCCCAAAGAATAACCTTTTTGTTTGTTTGTTTGTTTGTTTGTTTTAGTGATTTTCCTGGTTTCTTCTGTTTTCAATTTCATTCATTTCTACTCTTACTTTTATCAGTACCTCTGCCCTGTCCCTGCTCTGTGTTGTTTTCTCAGGAGGAACTGGGACTCTAAATGAAATCTTTCTTCTTTGCTGAGGTCAACTGTGAGTTTCCCTTTCCATACCTTCACCTTCCATAAATTTGACAAGTTGAGTTTTATTTTTCTTAAATTGCATGTTTGACATTTCAGATACTCTTGAGATTTCCTCTTGGGTATATGGATCACTTGGCAGTTATTATTTCATTTCTGTATGTTTGAAGATGTTTCCATTCACTGCCTGTCATTCATGACTAGTTGATTCCAGGTGGTTGTACATGTACACTGCATTATTCAGTTTCTGTGCATTTGCTAAGGTTTTCCTTGTTACAGGTACTCTCTGCCTTGGGAAATGTCTCCTGGCTGGTTGAATAGAACGTCGATTGGCCATTCTGTAAGTATTAGAGAGATGCTCATATCAGTTCAACTTTTCTTGGTGATAAGATAGGTGGCATGAAGAGCATGAGGGGTGTGGATTATTTGGCTTCATGGTTTCAGAATTTCTGTCCACTATGGTGAGGAAGTGGGCGGGGGGGTGGGGGACACAGATGCTCAATGCATGGTGGCCATGAAGCCAACAGTAAGAGCACACACACGGTCCCTTTCTCCCCTTTCTCTGTGTTCTCCCTGTGGGATGGAATCACCACACAAGAGTGTCTTCACTCTTATTTAATCCCTCCTAAAGATGCTCCTGTAGACGCATCCAGTGGACGAGTCTTGCTAGTTTCCTAAGTGCTTCTGAGTCACCAAGTTGACCCTCCCACAGTCCTGGTGGGACAAAATTACTAATGTCTACAAGTTCTGTTTGCTGATGGCGTGTTTTCTTCCCGCCTTAGTCAACTTTCTCTCATCCACTTTAGAGGCTTTCTTTTTTTACTGCATCTACTTTCAGGGTTGATCCATTGTCATCTAATAACACCTTGTTTATCCCTAGTAATTTTTTTTTGCTTTGGTGCTGTTCATTTAATATTTGTACAACCTTACTTATTTTTTTGTGCAGGTAGAAATTTTTGTTCCTCTGTTTGCTATTTCTTCCATTTTCTGTGGCTACTTGAACATTTTGATTTGGACTTTCAGTTTGAGTCACTTATATGTATAAGAATACTGCGTTACAGATTTTTTTCATCAGTCGTTTTTCTGAGTGCTGCAGTATATGTATCCACCTTTTCCTAACATACTGGACTCAAGTGTTCATCAGTTCAGTTGAAGTACTGGAAACTTCCTTCCTGTTCAGGACCTTAGTTTCACAACTTTTAAAAAATCGCACTGTCTTCTGTATTCTCTGAAGAACCTTCTGCTGATGACACAATCTCCTCATGTTTCTTCAACTAGGGAAATGGAGATGTTCCTGTCTTTCCAGAAGATTCTCCTGTTGGATACAGAGTTCTATCTCTGAATTCCCTTTTGAGTGATCTGCGGTAACAACCTCACCTTCTTCATTTTAATGAGACATTTTTGTTTTCTCTATCTGAATTTATCTCCTTTGGTGATGAGATATCAACTCCATCCTGCTATTTTATCATTGGTTATCTTTGTCTTCAGATGTCAAAATTTTACTTCTTAAATATTTTGCTTTGAAATTCTTTGAATTTGCTATTTGAATTTGTGCCTTTCACCACATTTGGAGAATTTTCAGCCATAATATGCTATTGTACAAATGCCACCAAGATACAATGTTGTTCTTTTCAAATGTATATGTGCCTTCATAATTTCTTATTTTTCAAGAATCTAATGGTATAGGTGCTGGGTTTTCTGATTCTGTTCCATGAGCCATTGCAACTCTTTTTTTTTTTTTTTGTCATTGTTGGGTATAAATGCTGGTGGTCTGTCCTTATGCTGATTGTCCCTTACCCCTTAACTTCCCATACCCTTCTACACATTTCAAGCCTTTGACCCTGGGTACATGTGCCCAACACAAAATCATCAACACATTTAAACTATTATGAGATTATTTATATTGTTTCTTTAGATTTATTCTTTGTGAGTGTTTTGCTTGCACGGATGTCTTGAATTTGTATTGTGGTGCCTGTAGAATTCAAGAGAAAATGTTGGATTCTAAGGAACTGGAGTTACAGACAGCAGTTAACTGCTGTGTGGGTGCAAAGTAAACTAGGATTCTTTAGAAGAGCAACCAGTTGTCTTAAACTGATAAACACTGGTTTATCTCTCCAGACTCCACTTTGTACCTTTTTTGTAAATAGATTGCACAGTTGGTGACTGTATGAACTTTGTGGGTGACAATGTTGTATTCCAATGTCATAAAATTGGGCACAATCAAGAGACTCTTCATTGAGATTTTAATTCTGACTCCTACATATTCAGTTGTATAGTTAATTTCCCCTTGGGTCAATTTACAAAGTACAATTATCAGATTCAAGTTTGTTTCTGAATTTACAAGAGAATGTATAATTGTCTATTCAGTTTCCTAACAGTCCCTTTAGAACTATTAGTGCTGACTCAAACATTTGATTTGTCTCTATGTTTGGAAAGCCATTTGAATTTCTTTACTCCTTCAGGTTTTATTTTTCATGTTGACTGTTTACTGTTAGCAGGCATGAGAGTGTTAGATGTCTTGAATACTTCAGGTATTCGATTAGGAACTCCTTCTTTGATTTAAATCTTCCATCTTGCTTATACTGAATTTTGGGCTAGATGTGGATCTCAGCTTGTTTGTGAGCTTTGAATTCCAGTGATGCTCAATCTCACCTCAGAGCTTTTTAGAGGAGAATCAGTGGCTATACTCTGGGTCTTCTGAGACCTACCTGCACTGCTGGGCCTTTGGGTGTCAGTGAAGGCCACACTGGTCGTGGTGACTTTCTGTCACTGGCTGTAAGATCTGGGGCCTGACACTACTGCAGAGACCAGCAGCTGTGTCTACAGACACCTTCACCTGGTAGGATGGATCTTGCAGGACTCAGTTTCTTCTAGTTTGTGGCTTGATCTGTTAGCACTGTCCCCACCTCTGTACCCCCAAAGGCCTTATTCATGCTAGACAGTGGAAGACCAGACTCACTGTAGTCCAGGAAGGGTCTATCTTTGGTTTAGAATAGAGTATTCCCTTGCTTTAGGTGATCATGGATTTGGTGTTTGTCATACTGATGGTTTCGTGAGGGCCTTTCCAATGCTATAGAGTATGGAGAGTCCTAGATCATGCCTAGTCAAGTTCTTGATGTCTCTCCATTTCTGTGACTCTCTGTAGATTCATTTTCTGGGTCCTGAGTTGAATTTAGAGAGAATAGCAGGAGAAAGTTTTTTTTTTCCTTGTGAGTGTAGATTACTCTATTGCTCATGGATATATGTGTGGATGCTGAGGCCAGAAATCTTTAGAAACCTTGTAAATGGTCCCTAAACTTAGGAAAAGACAGAAAATTCAAAGCTGCCAGCATTCTGGTGGTTCTGCACTGCAAGGTCATGGATCCGACCAAGAAATGAATCTTATGGCCATGGACTGAAGCACATCTGTGATGATCAGAAAAGTTTTGTAAGTTATAAGTTCAATGCAGTGACCTAGGATAGATATGGGGGAATCAAAAAGGAGATAGAGGGTGTGTGAGATTAAAAGGGAGATAGCAAGGTTTATGGAGAGCAAGTAAGGTACTGAAGCTCAAATCAGAGAGAAAGTAGAGGGTCCGAGAGAACACAACCCTTCATATGTCCTGGTATTTTCCCACTAGAAAAGATAAGCCTATCCTCCTTGATATGAAAATGTGCATGTGTGTGTGTGTGACATTTAAATATTTTAGTTTTAGAATCCTAGAGGCAACGGATTAAAAATAATGATATGAAGTAATAAAACTGAAACCACTATGAAATTGTCTCAGCTGGATGCCAAAGTCAACGTGTACAATTAAGTAAAACTCGATCAGTGGCAGAGAGCTTGGTGATTATATTAAAACCAATGCTTCTGGAGCAGGTCTAATAGGCAGGGGCCCCTATAAACAATATTCAGATGACAGGGTCATTCAACATTTTCGTTAAGTATTCTGACTGCCCTAACAACTGCTATTTCATGATTCTGAGATAATTTTTCATGGCAAGTTAAGTTTAATGGCATCATTTATACTTTATTTTTATAAGTATACAGCTTACTGTGAGCCCCATGGTCTGGCGAGCACGTGATTGATAACATATAAATAAGCGCACACCCCACGGCCCCAGGGCTAAAACTTCTTCATTCCCCTTTCCTGAGGTCAAGTGACACATGACACAGGTTAAGGGTTTCTGTGATGGACTTCCTGTCTGGGGAATAGTGAGTTTTACCCAAAATCTATCAGACCTTGCCCAAATACACTGAATTTTCTCAGCAAAATTAATTCCTCAGGTTAGAAGAGACTTCTAGAGTCATGTCATCTGAGAAAGATAAGGAGATGCAAATGAAAACTCATGGTTGCCTTCTGAAGATGTATCCAATTACCAGTTAAGATGAATATCAAAACCGAGTGTTGTCGGGTTAGATTTGCAAATATGGAAACTGCTGTGAATGTTAGGTATTCTTAATTAAACGATACAAAGACTAGCTGAGTCATTCTAGACCCAAACCCAAATAAATGCACTTGGTTTTGATATTAGAAAACTACTGAAGGGTAGACATGCCAAATATTTACAGGGCTCACAGTGTTAGACGTCGATGTCATAGGGTATCTCAAGCATCTGAATGTGTAGCCAGTAGATAGCAAGGAGAAAATAAGACACATGTAAATAAAAATAAGGAGTAGAGAACAACTAATAAATATGCTGATCCAATCAAATTTTCTACAAGAATGGTTTGTTTGTGTTTGTGTTCATATATGTGGATGCACAAATGTGTGTGTGTACAGGCGAAAGGCCAACCTCCTGTGTCTTCCTTGGTCACTCGCCACCAGGTGTTATGGTACAAGGTCTTCTTCTTGAACCCAGGACTTGCCCTTTCAACTAGCATGATGGAAAGTGAGCCCCAGAGGTCTCACCTGTCTTCCCAAGGAGATTATAAGCACACAGCTCCACACCCTGCTTTTCTACATGGGTTCTAGGCATCACACTCAGGTCCTCATGCCCTGGTGGGAAGTGCCTTGCCCACTGAACATTTATATGCTTATTTAAATATTATCCAAGTTATATATTTTTTACTCATTAAGTGAAATATTTTTGTGTATGATTCACACAATGATCCAATTACTATACTCAAGCAACTCAAAACACCCATCTCTTCCCATAGTCTACATTTTCATACTGAGAACATTTATGACATCTCTGGGGCAATTATAAGAATGCAATGAGGGGGCTATCTGATACTTGAAAAACTGTCTATATTCTATAATTTAGAAAAGCAATATTCACATTTTATCCCCAAATTTCCAAATGTTTTTATTCTCGATTGAAGCAGGCTAAGTTAGTGTCTGCCTCAAAGCTGCCCCTTTCAACTTAGGGGACAAAAGCTCCCCTAACCTCATGCCTCCCTTCTTGAATCACTGGCTTCTAGATAATGAAAGGTATTTGAAAATCTGAACTTCACGATGCGCATTGCTCTCTCCCTCCAAAATTTCAGGCCTGGACCGACTGAGAGTGGAAGCCAATCTCCACATTTTCATTGCACTTGGTGAGTCAGGTCTCATCCCGACGTTGGGTAATTGAATAGGTGTCTGTTGCGGAATTGCTCAGGATCCCCAATCTAATTGGGACTCCGTGTATTTCCCCTGTCTATAAATTAATTTGGGTGAAACTAGACACGTTAAAGTGTTGCCAGCTGTAAGATTAGGCCAGCTAACGACTCCTAGGCCAGAAGAAAGCTGAAAAGAACACACAGTTCTGAGCAATTTAGTCTATTGTAAATTGTAAATTCCCAATCCCTCTATTGTATGGGTAGGAAAGCTAAAGTAGGTGTGAGATATCTCAAATACAGATTTTTATACCAGTTTTTCTTTTTAAAGATCAGAATATATAGAAGCACCAGAAATAAGAATAAATCAAATAGTTGTAGGTGTCCACTAATTAAAACTGGACTCTAGAATAGATGTTGATGAGGATGCTCAGCTCCTGCCTACAGGAGGGGGGGGGGGGGGGTGTCAAAGCCTCTGTATGGGATTCCTAGAGGATGAAGAGAAAAGAAACAGGACCAAATTACCTAGTACAAAAGCACAAGCCATATCAGAGCTCTTCTGTTTTCTTTTTTCAAAAAGAGTGTTTGTACAGATATAAGAAGTAAACGACCCAGAAAGAACTATAATGAGCACGAGGCTGTGCAACCTGATGACTCGATCTTCAATTTACCTTTGAGAGACAGGACCCCCCCCCCAGATCTTGTGGTTGACAGATACATAAAACATGGTGCACATGGAACTTCCCAACTTTGTGGTTCTCTTTTCTGTCTTGATTTCATGTGATGCTTGAGGGCCCTCAGCTTGGGCCCCCTCTTTATCCAGAGATTTTTTTCATTTATATACTTGCATTGGTTTCTTTAATTTTTTAAAGTTGCTAAATAATTATAGGCTTTCAACAAGCTGTACGGATAGTTCCAGTAGGTCCCACAAAGTCTTCACTCTGCTTCCTTACCCCCATTGGTTATTACATCTTGGATATCCACTATAGATTGTCTGCTATAGAATCTGCTACAAAAGCCAGGAATCCACAA
Organism: Lophiomys imhausi; assembly: GCA_907164525.1. NCBI lineage: Eukaryota > Metazoa > Chordata > Mammalia > Rodentia > Muridae > Lophiomys > Lophiomys imhausi. Next base: position 9,812,665 of record CAJQZJ010004760.1, read on the forward strand.
TGATACAAGACCTGCATAGCGGTATGTCATTCAGCGTCTGTAGATTTATGGACAAAATAATACAGAAATATTCGTCCCTCACAAAGATTTCCCTTCTCTACCTTTATATAGCTTAAGTTACCCAGTTATAGTCTAAGTTACCTCTGCCATCGCTGCCTTGATAGTCACTATAACTCTCTGCTAAGATGGACTTAAGAATAGGTATAAATGAAATAATATAGTCTATAACCTTTGGAACTTGACCCCTTGCTCAAAATGCTCTTGATATTCCCCCAAAGTTTTTGAAATAATAATAGAAATTTACTCTTATTATTACTGAATAATTTTTCATAGTGTAGATGCATCATATACCAAAGCTTTTTAACCTTTTCTAGATTGGATATAAATTTCATATCTTAACAACAAAGCCACACTAGTCATTTGTGTAAAAGATTTTCTTTAAACTTATATATTTTTTATTTTTCTATGGTGAATATCCAGGAGTTCCATTGCTAGAGTCTACTGTAGTTAAGTGTAGTTGGGTTTTGTTTTTCTTTCAATTTTTTCAGGCTATTCTTAGAAGTTGAGTCTGACCAATCCAGTTTCTCTATATCTTCACCTGAATTTTTTGAGTCACTCTGGTAAGTGTGTGGTAGTTATCTTGTAGTCTAGACTTATAGCTTTCTAAAATCTAACTATGCCTCTGAGGCATCTTTCCACACACTAACCATTATCTCGAGGGTAAAGTGTCTCTTCAAGACTTTTGTCTATGTTCTGGTTTGGTTCTTTCCTTCTTCTACTGTGGAGTTTTGAGAAGGCTTTCTTTATTCTAGATGCCAGTTTAATGATAATTATTTGCATGATACTTGGGAGAAATGAAATTTGTTGTGTATATTTACTTAATATTCTAGTACTCAACCTAGAGATGTTTGCGTGAACTTCTTTTTTTTTTTTCTATTGCCCCATCTTAGGATCAATTTATTGAACTCATTTTATCAGGCTTAAACTCAAGCACCTCTACCTATTGAACCATCATATAAGCTCACATATAATTTAGGTATTAAAAGTATAATTT
>CAJQZJ010004760.1:9823718-9840946 GCA_907164525.1 Lophiomys imhausi
TTAGTGTATATATTTTGAGATCTCAAAGGACAATTTGTTTGAATTGCAGCCTGCCTTTTGGAAGTAGCTTTTAAACTTAAATCCTTCCAAATCCTATGTGCCTGTCTCTGCATTCTAAGTTTTGGGATCAAAGACATGTGGTTCCCCCCAACTGATGGGATTAAAGATGTGCTCCTCCACCCCTGGATCAAAGTTTTTCTCTGTTTAGAGCTTGTTTTGTATCAGGTGGCCTTGACCTCTGAGATCTGCCTGTTTCTGTCTCTAGTGTGTTGGGATTAAGGGTGTATTCTTCCCCAATGATGGGACTAAGGGTGTGCACCATCACCACCCTGTTTCTTGTAACTCTAGAATTTATAAGACAACTAACTCTATGGTGATCCTCCTGTCTCTCCTGGAGGTAACGGCATGGGCTAACACCATGCATTTTTTTTTACTGTAGCTCTAAGTTTTTTCAACTCTTGGAGGTTTGTAAAACCAGGTTGAGCAGCTGTCACCTTTAATTTATTTACAGTGTTTTAAACCTGTAACCTGCTTTTTAATTCCAAACCATGGAAATAGCCTATACCTCTCCAGAAAAAACATACAAAAAAACCAAAAAAAACTTTTAAGCTGCTATCATGTTTGTGTAATCTCTGTAGCCACCTGCAGTCTAACATTCTAATCTGAAATTAAGGCCATTTTCCTTTCATGCCAGTAAGGCAATTATACCTTTGGTAAATTATAGTTTGAAAATTTTACATTGTATTTTTATTATATTTTTAAGCTTATTAACTCTTTTCTTAAAAAAGTATTATTTCCTTCTAGAACATAGTTTCCTCCCTCCTCCCCTCTTGGCCCCTCCCTTCCTCTCTCCTTCCCTCCCTCTCTCCTTCCCTCCCTCCCTCCCTCCTTGTTCTTCTACTTGGTACTCTCCTTCTCCTCAGATGAGGTGGGTCCTCACATATCATACTCCCTCAGATCTTGCATCATGTGAGGCCCCAGAGCTTCCACTCGTACTGGAGTTTGATAAGGCACACCATCTAGGGTGTGGTGTTCCACTAACCTGCAGCAGATTCCATGACTCACTGGTGGGTAGAATTTTTCCTAGGATAGATATGCTAGGTTCCTATCTATTTGGGTGTGTGGGTTGTAGGATAGGTATCCTCTGATGTATGGTTAATATCCATTTGTAAGGGAATACATACCATGTTTATCTTTTGGGACTGCGTCAGCTCACTTAAGATGAGCTTTTCTAGTTCCATCCATTTGGTTTTGAATTGCATGATTTCCTCATTTCTGATAGCTGTGTAGTATTCCATTGTGTAAATGTACCACAGTTTTTTTATCCATTCTTCAGTTGATGGACATCTGGGTTGTTTCCAGTTTCTGGCTATTACAAATAAAGCTGCTATGAACATTGTTGAGGCAATGTCCTTGTGGTTTCATTTCAAATCTTTTGGATATATGCCCAAGAGGGGTATGGCTGGGTCTTGAGGTAGATTTATTCCCAATTTTCTAAGATATCTCCAGATTGGTTTCCAAAGTGGTTGCACAAGTTTGCAGTCCCACCAGCAATGGGGAGTGTTCCCCTTTCTCCACATCCTCGCCAGCATGTGCTATCATTTGAGTTTTTGATCTTAGCCATTCTGACAGGTGTGAGATGGAATCTCAGAGTTGTTTTAAGTTGCATTTCCCTGATAACCAAAGATGTTGAACATTTCCTCAAATGCCTCTCAGCCTTTAGAGATTCCTCTTCTGTGAATTCTCGGTTTAGCTCTGTACCCCATTTATTGATGGGGTTATTTGATTTTTTGTTGTTTAATTTCTTCAGTTCTTTATATATTTTGGATATTAGCCCTCTGTCAGATGTTGGGTTGGTGAAGATCCTTTCCCAGTCTGTAGGCTGCCATTTTGTTCTAAGGACAGTGTCCTTTGCCTTACAGAAGCTTTTCAATTTTATAAGGTCCCATTTATTGATTGTTTGTTTTAGTGCCTGAGCTATTGGTGTTCTATTCAGGAAGTTGCTACCAGTGCCAATGATTTCAAGGCTTTTCCCCACTTTCTCTTCTATTAATGTTAGTGTGTCTGGATTTATGTTGAGGTCCTTGATCCACTTAGACTTAAGTTTTGTACAGCGTGATAAGTATGGATCTATTTGCATTTTTCTACATGTTGACATCCAGTTAGACCAGCACCCTTTATTGAAGATGCTTTCCTTTTTCCATTGTATGTTTTTGGCTTCTTTATCAAAAATTAAGTGACCATAGGTGTGTGGGTTTATTTCTGGGTCTTCAATTCGATTCCATTGGTCAACTGGTCTGTTTCTATACCAGTACCATGCTGTTTTTATTACTATTGCCCTGTAGTACAGCTTGAAATCCGGGATGGTGATACCTCCAGATGCTCTGTTATTGTACATGATTGATTTAGCTATTCTGGGTCTTTTGTTATTCCATATGAAGTTGAGAATTGTTTTTTCCAGATCTGTAAAAAATTGAGTTGGTATTTGGATAGGAATCGCATTGAATCTGTATATTGCTTTTGGTAAGATGGCCATTTTTATTATGTTGATCCTACCTATCCATGAACAAGGGAGATCTTTCCATCTCCTGATATCTTCTTCAATTTCTTTCTTCAGGGACTTGAAGTTCTTATCATACAGGTCTTTCATTTGCTTGGTTAGAGTTACCTCCAGGTATTTTATATTATTTGTGGCTATTGTGAAGGGTGTTGATTCCCTTATTTCTTTCTCAGCCCATTTATCTTTTGTGTAAAGAACGGCTACTGATTTTTTTTAATTGATTTTGTATCCGGCCACCTTGCTGAGGAGTTTATCAGCTGTAGAAATTCTCTGCTGGAATTTTTGGGGTCACTGATGTATACTCTCTTATCATCTGCAAATAGGGATACTTTGACTTCTTCCTTTCCAATTTGTATTCCTTGATCTCTTTTAGTTGTCTTATTGCTCTAGCTAAAATTTCAAGTACTATGTTGAAGAGATATGGAGAGAGTGGGCAGCCTTGTCTTGTCCCTGATTTTGGGGCAAATGCTTTAAGTTTCTCTCCATTTAGTTTGATGTTGGCTATTGGCTTGCTGTAATTTGCCTTTATTGTGTTTAAATATGGTCCTTGTATGCCTGATCTCTCTAAGACTTTTATCATGAAAGGGTGCTGTATTTTGTCAAAAGCTTTTTCAGCATCCAATGAGATGATCATGTGATTCTTTTCTTTCAGCTTGTTTATGTGGTGGATTACATTGATGGATTTTCTAATGTTAAACCAACTCTGCATCCCTGGGATGAAGCCTACTTGATCAGGGTGTATGATACTTTTGATGTGATCTTGGATCCGGTTTGCAAGTATTTTATTAAGTATCTTTGCATCCATGTTCATAAGGGAAATTGGTCTGAAATTTTCTTTCTCCATTGGGTCTTTGTGAGGTTTAGGTATCAGGGTAACTGTGGCCTCATAGAATGTGTTTGGCAGTATTCCTTCTGTTTCTATGTTGTGGAAGAGTTTGAAGAATATTGGTGCTAGCTCTTCTTTGAGTGTCTGGTAGAATTTTGTGCTGAAACCATCTGGGCCTGGGCTTTTTTTGGTTGGAAGACTTCTAATGACTTCTTCTATTTCCTTAAGGGTTATAGGACTGTTTAATTTGTTTACCTGTTCTTGATTTAACCTTGGTAGGTGGAATCTATCAAGAAAATCGTCCATTTCATTTAGATTTTCCAATTTTGTGGAGTACAAGTTTTTGAAGTAGGACCTATCGATTCTTTGGATTTCCTCAATGTCTGTTGTTATTTCCCCCTTTTCATTTCTGATTTTGTTGATTTGGGTATTTTCCCTCTGCCTTTTAGTTAGTTTAGCTAAGGGCTTGTCTATTTTGTTGATTTTTTCAAAGAACCAGCTCTTGGTTTTGTCGATTCTTTGTATTGTTCTTTTTGTTTCTAAATTGTTGATTTCAGCCCCGAGTTTGATAATTTCCTCTCGTCTGCTCCTCTTGGGAGTGTTTGTTTCTTTTTGTTCTAGCTCTTTCAGGTGTGCTTTTAGGTGGCTAGTATAGGAATTCTCCAGTTTGTTTTTGAAGGCACTTAATGCTATAAAATTTCCCCTTAGCACTGCTTTCAACATGTCCCATAAGTTTGGGTATGTTGTGCCTTTATTTTCATTGAGTTCTAAGAAGACTTTAATTTCTTTTTTTATTTCTTCCCTGACCCAGAGGTCATTGAGGAGCGAGTTGTTCAGTTTCCATGTTTTTGCAGGCACTCTGTTGTTTTTGTTATTGTTGAAGCCTAGCTTTATTCCATGATGGTCTGATAAGTTACAAGGAGTGATTTCAATTTTCCTGTATCTGTTGAGGCTTGCTTTCTGACCGACTATATGGTCGATTTTGGAGAAGGTTCCATGAGGTGCCGAGAAGAAAGTGTATTCTTTTGTTTTGGGGTGAAATGTTCTGTAGATATCAATTAGGTCCATTTGATTCATGACATCTGTGAGGTTCATTATTTCTCTGTTTGGTTTCTGCATTGTTGATCTGTCCAGTGGTGAGAGTGGTGTGTTGAAGTCTCCCACTATTAATGTGTGAGGTTCAATGTGGAATTTGAGCTTCAGTAGTGTTTCTTTAATGAATGTAGGTGGTCTTACATTTGGGGCATAGATGTTTAGTATTGAAATTTCATCTTGATGGATTTTTCCTTTGATGAGTATATAGTGTCCTTCCCCATCTCTTTTGATTAATGTTGGTTGAAAGTCCAATTTGTTGCATACTAGCAATGCTACTCCAGCTTTTTTCTTGGGTCCATTTACTTGGTATATCTTTTTCCAGCCCTTTACTTGGAGATAATGTATATCTTTTTTGCTGAGGTGTGTTTCTTGTAAGCAGCAGAATGTGGGATTCTGTTTTCGCATCCATTCTGCTAGCCTCTGCCTTTTTATTGGGGAATTGAGTCCATTGATGTTGAGAGATATTAATGACCAGTGATTGTTACTTCCTGCCATCTTGATGTTGGTGGAAATAGTGTGTGAGTGAGCTTCTTTTCTTTTGGTTTTGCTGCAGGCATGCTATTTGCTTCCTGTGCTTTCTTGTGTGTAGTTAACCTCTTTGGGTTGAAGTTTTCCTTCCAACATCTTCTGTAGAGCTGGATTTGTGTATAGATATTGTTTCAATTTAGCTTTGTCATGGAATATCTTGTTTTCTCCATCTATGTTGATTGACAGTTTTGCAGAGAATAGTAGTCTGGCCTGGCATTTGTGTTTTTTTAGGGTCTGCAAGACATCTGTCCAGGCCCTTCTGGCTTTTAGAGTCTCTGAATAAAAGTCAGGTGTGATTCTGATAGGTTTGCCATTATATGTTATTTGACCCTTTTCCCTAGCAGCTTTTAAAATTCTTTCTTTGTTCAGTACATTTCGTGTTTTGATTATTATGTGGCGGGAAGATTTTCTTTTCTGGTCTAATCTATTTGGAGTTCTGTAAGCTTCTTGTACAGTTATAGGCATCTGTTTTTTTTAGATTTGGGAAATTCTCTTCAATGATTTTGTTGAAGATATTTTCTGGTCCATGGAGGTGGGACTCTTCTCTTTCTTCTATTCCTGTTATTCTGAGATTTCGTCTTTTCATTGTGTCCTTGATTTCCTGAAGGTTTTGTGTCAGGACTTTTTTGGATTTGACATTTTCTTTGACAGATGTATCAATTTCTTCAATTTTATCCTCTGAGCCTGAAATTCTTTCTTCCATCTCTTGTATTCTGTTGGTGATGCTAGTGTCTGTAGTTCCGATTCTTTTCTTAAGGTTTTCCAGTTCTATGGATGTCTCGGATTGGATTTTCTTCATTGCTTCAACTTCCCTTTTCAGGTCTTCCATTCCTTTAAACAATTTATTCATTTCCATCACCTCCTTTGTGGTATTTTGTTATTGCTCTCTGAGGTATTTGATTTTCTCCCTTAGGCCTTCTATTATTAATATAAGTGTAGATTAAGGTCATTTTCCTTTGCTTCAATTGTGTTCGGCTCTCCAGAGTTGTCTGTAGCATTATTGCTAGAATCTGGAGACATCCTATTGGTTTTTTTTTTTTTTTACCATGTTCTTGTGCTGACCTTTTGTCATCAGATGGCCCCAGGTGTTATCTGTTTGTTTCTTTTGTTACCTGATATTGGTGCTCAGGAAAACTCCCTGCCCTGGGGGTTGGCTGATCCTGAGATCCTGGTGTTTACCTCCAGATGGCGGGCAAGTTCCTGTAATAGACTGACTGGCGCTTGGAGAGGAGGGTGGCTGCCGCTCTCCTCAACTGCTTGTGACCCAATTGGACCAATATAGAGGGGACTGGAGTTGGGAGAGGGCTAGCCTCTGAGGACCTGGGAGCTGACAGGTCTCCTCAGAAAGGCAGGTAGAGCTGTGGTTGGGTCTGTGTTCTCCTCTCACTGACCCAGTCGTTCTGGCTCCCCAGCTAGGCTGACTATGCAGGCAGGGAGCTCCACCCACAACAGATGCCGGCCTCAGTGTGCCTGTTGCTGACTGCCTCAGATGCTTGGGTGCTATGGTGAGTGACCCACCCACCCCAGTATTTGTGGAGAACACACTGTCGCAGGCTCTGTTTGCAGGCAATCTTGGCTCCTAATTGCTTTGCTGTGACTGGGTTAGGTCTCTGCCTCTCCACTACAGTGCGCTCTGTGCCGCCATGTTGGAAACTCCAGAAAAAAAATAATCTCACTTACCTTTGCTTTTGTGGTGCGGCTGTTTTTCCCTCTTGGGTGTACAAGTCCGAGTGCAGGCTGGATATCAGGCAGACAGGCGGGGCCGCTGGTCTATGGCTGGAGCCATGGGCTGGATCTGCTCCTGGGCTAGATTTCTAGCCAGAGCTCCTCTCCAGACCGGTGATGGAGCTGGCTGATCTCAGGGTGGTGTTCCCGCGAACTGCATGGGCTGTTTTACCTGGTGACAAGTCTCAATGTTCGCTGTGGGAATTCAGACACTGTCTGTGTTTCACTGTAGGCTAGGGGACCTCACATTCACTCCACAGTGACTAATCTCATTCACCTACTACTCAGATGCACTGCTCTATGGTCGGCACCATCTTGGATCCTCTTGTGTGAACTTCTTAATATTTCTACATAGACAACCATGAACTCCACACACAGGAATGGGATTCTGCATTCCTATCTGGTTGTTGACTTCATTTCTGATTCGCTTCCTTGGGCAGACTTTCCAGTGTTCTAGTGTTAGTGCATATTCTTGCCTTGTTCGCAGTTTTAGAATATATCCAATGAGTTTCAATATTGGTTACCTGTTTGTGAACATAAATTTCAAATTCACACAGTTCTTGCCTGCATCTGTTTCTTTCTGAGAGTCTTGGGAGTGGATTATCAATGCCAACACGTGTTTGTTTCACTGATCATTATGATGATGTCGTTCTCTTCTTCACACAGCAGTGTGTATGGGACTGCTTCTAAGACATGGCAGCACCAGGTTTGTGGACTGTGATAGACCTGACTGTGTTGCTTTGGGGAGCATTGTGGAAAGACATTAGATTTGGTCTGCAAAGGCCTTGGGTAATCAGAACTTAATGGACTGTCGTGGGATCTCAGAAAATGTGAATACTAAGAGCAATGGAGATAATGGAGGTCTGGCTTGAAAAGCAAATTCTCTATCAGGACCATTCAGGTGATCTCTTGAATTAAATATCTGTGGATATGGCTGGTTGGAACATAGAAATTAGCTGTGATGAATATGTGACCAGTACCACTGAAGTAATACCTTTCCTTTTTTTAAAATAATGTTTATTTGTTACATCAAGTTACATCTCCATCACAGTGCCCTCTTTCCACCCCTCCTGGTTCCACCCTCCCACCCTTTCCTCCCTCTGCCACCCATCCCACTCCTCTGATGTAGACTGTCCCTACAAATCAGCCCCTCTCAGTTCAACAGTAATATAAGGGATAAGAGCTTCCTTTTGCACTGGGGGCCTACGAGGTAGCACCCCTAGGGCAAATTGTCCCAATGATAGGTAACAAAGTCTATGTTCCTGATTTTGTGTGTGTGTGTTGGTTGTAGGATAGTTATCCTGTACTATATAGCTAAAATCCAATTATAAGTGAGTAGATGCCATGTGCATCTTTCTGAGTCTGGGTTAGCTCACCCAGGATTAGCTTTTCTGGTTCCATCCATTTGGCTGCAAATTGCATGATTTCCTTGTTTCTGATAGCTGAGTAGTATTTCATTGTGTAAATGTACCACATTTTTAAAAAAAATCTGTTCTTCAGTTGAGGGACAGCTGGGTTGTTTCCAGTTTCTAGCAATTACAAATAAGGCTGTTATGAACATAGATGAGGATATGTCCTTGTGGTTTGGTGAGGAATCGTTTGGGTGGATACCCAGAAGTGGTATGGCTGGGTCTCGAGGTAGGACTATTCCAAGATTCCTAAGATATTGCCAGACCTTTCCTTTAATGAGGCAGTTGACACTGGATAGCTAGGGATGAAAAATAAAGTGGTATTAAGACGAGACTAGCATGGTTGAGGAAAAGTCTTCTGGAAGTATTTTCTCATGTTCAGTACACAAGCTGTAGTCCAGAATGACCAAGTGCACATTTCACATGTATAAGGGTCACCAAGGAATTACTGGTTCTGAAGGGTCATGGCAGGTGGCACAAACTTTCATGTCATCCAAAAGCATGATTATTGTTTCCCCTACTTCTTGGTGTTTTAACTAAAACCCCTAAATTTGTATTTATCTAGTTAACAAAATTCAATAGAAAAAAGTAGAGGTTTTGATTTTAAGACATATAACTCTTCCTCCAGGCAATCCATCATTCTGCTCATTGTGAGGATGAGTGGATGAATTCACATACATCCATGCATGAGTCATACATGTACATGTGTGTACATGAGCATTATCTTGGTTACTTTTTTTATTGCCATGACAAAACACCATGACCAAAGCAACTTACAAAGGATTTAATTTGGGGATCACAGTCATAGAAAGTTAGAGGCCACGATTACCATGGTAGGGGGCATGGTAGGAAACAGACATGGCTCTAGAGCAGTTGCTGAAGACCTGTACCTACCTTGATCTACAATGGAGAGAGAGTGTGTGTGTGTGTGTGTGTGTGTGTGTGTGTGTGAGAGAGAGAGAGAGAGAGAGAGAGAGAGAGAGAGAGAGAGAGAAGAGGAGATTGGGATGTTGTGGGTTTTTGAAACCTTAAAACCCACTCCCAGAAACACATCTCCTTTGACAAGGCCACACCTCCTAATCCTTCCCAAATATGAGCCAGTAGGGGGCATACTCCATGGCCCCCATAGGTTCATGGTTATATCATAATGCAAAATATATATATATTTAAGCTTCAAAAGTTCTCATTCTCTTTCACAATCTCAACACAGTTTAAAAGTCCAAAGTCTCTTCTGGGAGTCAAGGTAATCTCTTAATTGTAACCTTCATGAGCTTAAAAAATCCCCTCTGCAGCACACAGCTAACTAGTGTCAAGGTCCTACATGAATTATAGTTGGACTCCTTCAGTCTTGCTTCAATCTCGTATTTCTTCACTATGCTCCCATTCCTCCCTTTTGGGATGGTAGTACATATTCTATGGATTTTAGCTCTGCAGACTTCCCTCTCTTGGATGATTCCACTTCCTGTATACAGTTCTCCCTGGAAGTCATTTTACAGCTCTGGTACCTCTAGCATCATGGGGTCTCCAAACAGTGGCCTCTCAGGGCCTCTGTGCAAGGACTACCCTGACATATGATTGGCCTCAGTGGTTTTTTTAAGCATGGAGGAAGATTCCATAACCATTTTGCCCCTTTGTCCTTCTGACTGTAAAGCAAGAAACATATGGCCAATGCTGTCAAATTCAGATGCCTGTTTAGGAAGGAGTCTGACTTGAATTATATTTTTATAAGCTTTGATCTGTCCTTTTATTTATTTTTTTGGAACATAGAATTACTCAGGCCTCTTTCCCCACCTTATAAATTTCAGGATTAGCTAAGTGTGAGCTTTTCTTGAGGACACCACCCCCTGTATTTCATTTCTCATCAGGCCTCTCCTTACCTCTTTCAGAATGAGCCTTTAGCTTCAGCAAAATTTCCTAATACTCCTTTTTCTTTTAAACTTACATTTTTAATGTTTCTTTTTGCTGTAGTTAGTTGCTCTTTGTCACTGTAGAACTATGTAAGGGAGGGTGCTTGAATCTCACTCAGAAGGGGAAATAAAATAGACATAGGAAGTAGAGAGAGGGAACTAGATGGGAGAGGGAGGGAAGAGGGGAACAGGGATGATCAAGTGCATGAAGGACTGAGGGAGATAGAAGTGAAACTGATGGGGTTGGAAAGCAGCTCTGGGACATTCAGAAACCCAAGACAAGGGAAACTCCCAGGAGTCTATGAGGGTGACCCCAGGTAAGACTCCCAGCAACCGAGAATATGGAACCTGAAATATCCACCTCCTGTAACCAGGCAAGACTTCCAATGGAGGGATGCAGACAACAACCCACACACAAAACTTTTGACCCAAAATTTGCCTACAAGATGTACAGGGATAAAGATGGCACAGAAATTGAGGGAATGGTCAACCAATGACTGGTCCAACTTGAGATCCATTTCAAGAGAGAGAGGGAGAGAGAGAGAGAGAGAGAGAGAGAGAGAGAGAGAGAGGCCAACCCTTGATACTATTAATGACATTCTGCTATACTTGCTGACAGGAGCTTAGAATAACTGTCTTCTGAAAAGTTTCACCCACCAACTGGTGGAAACAGATGCAGAGATCCACAGTCAAAAATTAGATAGTACTTGTGTATTGTGGAAGGGTTGGAGGAAAGGTAGAGGGATCCAGAGGGAACAAGAACTCCACAAGAAGACAAACAGAGTTGACTAACCTAGGCCCTTAGGGGCTCACAGAGACTAAACCACCAACCAAAGAGCATGCATAGGACAGACCTAGGACCCTAGGTAACAGATGTATAGTTTTCATGTGAGTCCCCTAACAACTGGAGCAGGGACTGTCTGTGGCTCAGTTGCCTCTCTTTGGATCTCTTTTCCCTAACTGAGCTGCCTTGTCTAGACTAATTAGGAGAAGATACACCTCGTCCTACTGCAACTTCATATGCCAAAGCAGGTTGATATCCACAGGAGACCTCCCCTTTTCTGAAGAGAAAAAGAAGATAGGAGGAGGGGAGGGGAGGGAGAGAGAGGGACTGGGAAAAGAGGAGGGAGGGGAAGTTGTAGTTGGGATATATAAAGTAAATAAATTAATTGGTGAAAAAAGTGATCATTAGTATTCTTGAGACAAAGTTAACATTGGAGGGTCTTGAAATCTCTTCTGACAATGAAGTTAATTCAAAATTTTCAATTTCATGTCAGGCTGATTCTTGGGACAAGGGCAAAAAGGAGCCCCAGTCATTGCTAAAATATGACAAGAGTGGTCTATTGTTCCCCTTGGGAAGCTCTTTTATCTTCTAAGCTTCTACTAGGATGGCCTGATGAACCCCACTTATGACACATCACAACTCTCATAGTTCAAAGTTTAATAGTCTTCCACATTACTCTAAATATCAGCATGGTCAGACTTGTCACAGCAATAGCCCACTCCCTGGTACCAACTTCTGCCTTTGTTACTTTTATATTGCCATGATGAAACACCATGACTAAGGCATTTATATAAAGAAAGCATTTAATTTTGGGCTCATTGTGCCAGATGGATAGTGTCTATGACCATCATAGTAGAAAACATGTTCAAAAATCCAAAGGCAGGAAGCAGAGTCCACATAAGAGAGGTCCTCTTCTCCACTCCAATTGCTAAGGGATCTGCATGAAGACCAAGCTGCCTATAAGCTACATATGTGTAGGGGTGCCAAGGTCCAGTCTACATATGCTTTTTTATGTTCCTTTATTACTTCAGGTTACATCTCCATCACTGTACTCTCTTTCCACCCCTCCCAGTCCCGCCCTCCCACCCTCTACCCCCACCCCTTCCATCCCACTCCTCTGGAATGGAGTGTCCCCACATAACAGTCTCTTGCACCTGTTCAAGAGTCATATGAGGGCCAAGAGCCTCCTCATACACTGGTGACCTACAAGGCAGCACCACTAGGGCATGGTGTCTCATTGACAGGAGACAAAGTCTATGCTCCTGTTCCCTTTGGTGCTTTGGGTGTTGTATAGTTATCCTGTACTATATGGCTAAAATCCAACTATAAGTGAATAGATGCCATCCTTCTGAGTCTGTTTAGCTCACTCAGGATGAGCTTCTCTAGTTCTGTAAGGTAAAAGGCACTGCCATTCAAACAAAACAACAACCTACAGATTGGGAAAAGATCTTCACCACTCCTATATCTGACAGAGGGCTAATATCCAAAATTTGCAAAGAACTCAAAAAATTAAGGGCCTATTAATTTAAACCTAGGGATTAACACAAACTTGAACTTCCCTTAACTAAATTGTGAATTAGCACTAAAGGGTCAGATTCCTAGTCCTGGTTAAAACTCCCTGCTTCTTTGGGAGTATGGTTAAATAGCTCTACCTCAAGACCCAGCCATACCACTTCTGGGTATACATCCAAATGATTCCTCATCAAACCACAAGGACGTTTCCACATCTAGGTTCATAGCAGCCTTATTCGTAATAGCTAGAAACTGGAAGCAACTCAACTGAGGAATGCACTAAAACAAAACAAAACAAAACAAAAAAACCTGTGGTATATCTACACAATGGAATACTACTCAGCTATCAGAAACAACAAATTCATGCAATTTGCAGCTGAATGGATGGAACTAGGAAAGCTCATTCTGAGTGAGCTAACCCAGACTCAGAAGGAAGCACATGGCATCTATTCACTTATAATTGGATTTTAGCCATGTAGTACAGGAGAACTATACTACAGGCAATGCACCAAAGGAATAGGAACATAGACTTTGTCACCTGTCAATGAGACACCTTGCCCTAGTCGTGCTACCTTGTAGGCTCCCAGTGTATGAAGAGGATCTTGGCCCTCATATGACTGCTGAACTGGGGTGGGGGACTGATATGTAGGGACACTCCACTCTGGAGGAGTGGGATGGAATGGATAGGGGGTAGAGGGAGAGAGGGTGGGACTGGGAGGTGTGGAAAGACGGTACTGTGATGGAGATGTAACCGGAAGTAATAAATAAACATTAAAAAAATAAATTAATAAGCCCTTCCCCCACACATGTCAGAATGGCAGTCTCAGCCTCTAACAGTCTCCAGATCCTCAGTTGACACCCCTCCCAGATTTATGCTAATTTTAGGTGAATAAAACCCCACCAATTGCTTAACTCCCCCAAGCTCAGGACTTGAAGGCCCACCAATCCTCATTTGGAAATCCCTGCCCTAGACAGCCACATCCCCCCCTCCCCAAATCCTATATAAGGCCTGAGATTCCTCCATTCCTTGCTGTCCTCTCCAGGAAACAGAAGGCACCAACAGCCTGGATTTGTTCCCCACCCTCCAATAAAATCTCTTTTATGACATTTGCTGCTTGCTGAGATTCCATCATTCATTGTGGGGAAGAATCAAAGAAGCCAAGAAGCAAAGAAGCAGAGAAGACACCACTGGGGCTCAGTGCTGGCTCTTTGGCTCAGCTGGGGGTGAGGCAGCTCCTTCCTGTGAGCTGCAACATCTCTATTGAGGAAGCCTCCTCTCAGAGCTCTGTGGTTTTTTAGCTTCATAGTCCAGGATATCCTTCCACTGGGACATTGCCCCACCTAAAACAGCCATATGTTTCCTGGGCTCTCGAGTCCCAGGTACCTTCCTCAGAGCTGTAACACTTTACTGGGGATACCCATCCCCATCAGCTCTGCAGGGTTCCTGAGCTCCTGAATCTCAGGATACATGCTTGCCCCCCCCCCTCCGAGCTGTGTGTTTCCTGGGCTCTCCAGTCTTAGGATACCTTCCCATCCCCACTGCAGGCCAAAATGCTAACAATAATGTCCCATTTATTAATTGTTGATCTTAGTGCCTGAGTGTTATGTTCTGTTCATAAAGTTATCTCCAATGATTTCAATGTACCAGTGAGTTCAAGTAGAAGATATCAGAAGATGGAAAGATCTCCCATGCTCATGGATCAGTGTGATTACTGTAATACAAATGACCATCTTACTGAAAGCAATATATGGATTCAATGCAATGCTCATCAAAATACCAACACAATTCTTTACAGACCTTGAAAGAACAATTCTGAATTTCACATGGAAAACCAAAAAACCTAGAATAGCTAAAACAATCCTGTACAGTAAAAGAAATTATGAGGGTTATCACCATCTCTGATTTCAAGTTGTACTACAGAGCAATAGTAATAAAAACTGCATGGTATTGGCATAGAAACACACTGATTTATTAATGGGCTTGAATTGAAGATCCAGAAATAAACCACACATCTATGGACACTTGATTTTTGACAAAGAAGCCAAAACCATATAATGGAAAAAGAAATCATCTTCAACAAATGGTGCTGCTCTAACAAAATGTCCACATGGAGAAAAATGGAAATAGACTCATATTTGCCACCCTGCACAAAACTCAAGTCTAGGTGAATCAAAGACCTCAACATAAAACCAGTTATACTAAATCTAGTAAAAGAGAAAGTAGAGAAAAAGCTTTGAAGTCATTAGGTCTTTCTGATATTAGTCCTACCATGACATTAGGGCCCCTGTTGGAGAAAAATCTTGTACATTGGTTCTCAGAGGCTGATTTCAGTGCTGAGAGATCTGGTTACTGCCCTTTCTGACACACTCTTTGATTGTCTATTAAAAGTCACCGATGGCCATTTAGCTGGGAAGGAGGAATTTCCTGGGAGGAAGAAATGAACTCTGGGAAGAGACAGAGGAAGCTGTCTTCTCACCAGGACTCAGAAGTAGAAGGACATATCAGTGTGAGCTCTGAAGGTATAGCAAGTCACCTGGTACATTGAGAGCAGTTAGTCAGGTTAATTTAGATTAAATAATTGAGAGTCAGCTAAGGCCTAGGCTGATTAAAATGTCTTGGTGTATTTAATTATTGGGAAAAGGGCCACCCTTGGTCCTGGGCCTTATCACCAGGACAGATCAGGCAACTAGCTAAGGTGAGCCAGGCCTGCTGGCCTACTGACAGGCCACACTGGCTTCTCTGACAGCCTAATAAAAGAGTTTATAGTTATTAATAAATATATGTTTTAACTAAATTTTGGTTTCAGGCCTTCAGCCAACAATTGTCTCATTGCAATGCTAAGAGTCCTTGTCACTCTGGAATTTCACAAGTTTAGTTATTGTATGCCAAGAACATAGGGCTAAAGAGCAAACAAGAGTACTTATACCACACAGAAATGCATAAGAGTTTTAGAGGCTTAATTCCAGGAGCCAGGGAAGAAGATCTGAAAGTGTATTTATTATTATACTGTGATATCATAGTTGACTGTCTGGCAATATATATGCCTGGTTTGGATGCTGAAGGTTAAAAAAATACATTTGTGAGAATCAGAGTAAGCACGGATTGAAATGTTCAACATAGCACTGTGCTGATTCTTCCACATTCATATGCAAATTCAATCTGATACCTATCGAAATCCTAGAAAGAAAATTTGTACATCAGACAGGAACGTTTAAAAATATTTCAGGGGAATTAGAGCAGCTAAACCAATTTTAAAAGAAAGAGAAGGATTCAGGAGATGGCTAAATTGATAAAACCCTCGCCACATGAATGTGAGAGCCTGAGTACCCATGTAAAGTTGGGAGAGGCAGTACTCACCAGCAATCTCAGAACTCCAATGGTCCAGTGGGAGGCAGAGACAAGGGATTCTACAGAAAAACGTGCATGCTGGGAATCCTGCTGTTCACTGAAGCAAGTGACCAAGATTCTGTCTCAAAAGAAGACCAAAGGTGATGGTAGATACCAGAGATCTGACCTCTACATGTGAACCACGGTACACTCTCACACACATATTGTATACTCACAGAGGTAAAACAAAGGAGGAAGGTAAGACAATTGCCATACCAATCCCTAGATTTATTGCAATCATACCACTAAGATCCATTGTTTAAGGTCTAGAGAGGTGGCTCAGTGGATGAGCAATTATTGCCCTTGCAGAGGACAGAGTTCATTCCCTCTTGGTCATTTAGAACCACCTGTATTTCAATTTCCAGGGAACTCAATCTCATTTTCAGAGTTCCATGTGTACTATGAATGCA
Organism: Lophiomys imhausi; assembly: GCA_907164525.1. Classification (NCBI taxonomy): domain Eukaryota; kingdom Metazoa; phylum Chordata; class Mammalia; order Rodentia; family Muridae; genus Lophiomys; species Lophiomys imhausi. The sequence continues at coordinate 9,839,863 of CAJQZJ010004760.1, forward strand.
TATGGTACACATACATACACGCAGGCAAAATACTCATACATATAAAAATAAAATAGATAAAAAATTAAAAGTATCCACTGCTTAGGATACACATATAAGAGTGACAATGAAACCATAAACAGAAATACAGGAGATGACAATGAAAACTTCTCTTCGGGGTATTTGTGTCCTTGAAATAGAAACTTATCTTGCATAGAGCGAAACCCTTAGAAGTGAAGGGGCTTAAAGTTGAGGCTTTAGCACTAATGCAGCAGAAAACACTCTTCGCTGTTCTTTCCACACGGGTCCTTTGCTGTTGGAGAACTGTGCTGCACTGTCTACACATAGTTACAATCACAGACTAAGGACAGGGTCCTTGCTCAAGCTCACACAGAGAATGACATCTCCTGGTTGTCCAGAAGATGCAATTGCACACTACATTTCACTGGATTTTCCTGTCTAAACTTTTGATCCTCTATGACCTGGTAAATTATCTTCAATTTGCCTTTTTGACAACCAGACCATCTCTGCATGTCTGGGGTGTTGTGTTTGATCATCTGGTAGGCCACATCCTCCAAAACCATCCCAGCTGGTTGATATGGCCCATAATATGCAATGGACCTAAAAACCAAAGTCAATCTGTTTGAGCCTAGATCAGCAGAGCCTTTGGGTTACTGATGAACAGAGCTCCCCGTGGTACATCTGTTGGCTTTCCCTTCATTTTCCCCTCATACTCCCCAGTTCCTGTGGGTGTTCAGTTCTTATCCTACTATCTTTTGAACCTTGTATTTTAAGTTTCTGGCTAAATGGAATTAGCACGGGCTCTTACCTGTTCACAGTGTGATGCTCACCATAGCCTCCCAGTTGGTGCTGCGTATCTCCAATCCTTTTATCCTCTCCACTGATCAGGGTGCTTACAGAAACCTAATGCAGTCAGCTAAAATTTTATACTCCTATTGTTTTTAAAGACAAATTAATGGATAAAACATATATGTGCAGGCCAGGTGTGATGGTGCATCCCTTTAATCCTAGCACTCAGGACACAGAGGCAAGCAGACCTTGTGTGTGTGTGTGTGTGTGTGTGTGTGTGTGTGTGTGTGTGTGT
>CAJQZJ010004760.1:9840956-9853487 GCA_907164525.1 Lophiomys imhausi
TGTGTGTGTGTGTGTGTGTGTGTGTGTGTGTGTGTGTGTGTGTGTTTTGATTGAACACACTCTCTCACACATATGTATCTCTCACACATGATTGAACACACACACACACACACACACACACACACACACACACACACACACTTTTCTTCTTTATTCTCTACACGGAGTCATTTGGCTCAGATATTTTCTTGCCTCCTTCCATACCTGAAGGTTTCAGTTGAGATAGGGATGCTTTTTGACATTCTTGAGTACATCCCATTGGTCCTACAACTCTCAACGTTTCATCAAAGCCCTGCTGATTGTTCTGTTCTAGACACTTGTTGGAGACTATACATACAACATACTTCAGAGTATTGGCATTGTTGAGTATCTAGGTCAGTAGAACCAAACACAGGAAGAAAAGTCATCATTCAAGTAAGTCATGCTGAGTAAGAATGGGGATGGGCAATGGGCTTCCTCAACAAGAGCAGAAACATGGCATTGGGATGGGAGTGGGCAACCCTCTTATGAAGTTTCATGTTCAGTCTGTGATTAGAGAGCACTAAAGGGACCAAGGTACCAAGAGCATGGTGATTACAGCAGGTGGCAGCGCTGAGGACCTTGGATTCTGTCCTCTGTGGATAAGTGGACCATCCACGTAAGATGAGTTCTACTTGATGGCCTGTCAGGCTGACCAGGCTGCTGTGCTAAATTGGTGACAGGGAGGCAGTCAGAGAGGAGGGACCACATGTGAGGGGTTATTGGATGGGTCCAGGTGAGATATGGCATGGCAATCTAATGGGAAAACAATCTAATGGGTAATTACAATTGTCAAGAGGGTTCCTAGGAACAAGTGTCGGATGCTATAAGACCTTATATCAGGTTGATCTAAATTACATTGGAGATTAAGAAAAGGCTTTCCTGCAGAAGTGATGTTTAATCTGAGACCTGAATAATGAGCCAAAATTAGCTAGGCAAAGAGAAACAGCCACAGAACAGATTTGAACAGCAAGAGAGGTTTTTAAGAAGTGAACAAAGGTCTGTGTGAGAAAAGTTTAAAATAAAGGGGAAGGCAGGCTGTCAAACTTCAGAGACCAGAGAGTGTTGTACAGAGATCTTTTGACATATGAAGGCAGATGGGTATTAGTGTGAGGAAACGGGAAATTCAGAGATGGTTTAAGCAGGTGATGAAAGTCTCTCCTGCACATGGTACCAATAGTAGAGAAGCAGGAAGAGATGAAAATACACTATCCTGGGGGTGTTTCTGAAGCACCTCAAGAGAGTGTGGCACATGATACAGAGTCCATGGTGGGGGGCTGGAGGTCAGAGGAAGAACTCAGATATTCAGGAGTAGTATCAGCAAGAGTTGGTGAGTGGACACTGTTGAACGAAGACTTCAAAAACAAATGCCAGCAGTTGAGGTAAAAGACATAATGGTTAAAATGTTTGTTGGGGAGAAGACATAATGGTTAAAGCAATCAAAAGGAACAGAATTCGTTTCCCCAGAATCTATGGAAATGTGGAGGCAGGATTCCTGGAGCAAGAGGGATGGGGAGTGAGTCACAGTAGTGAGCTTTGTGTTTGACTGAGAGACCTTGCCTCAAAAGAATAAGATGGAGAATGGAGAAAGGAGGATTTCCAACACCAACCTTGGACTTGCACTTGTATGCACACACATATACACAAACCCCTACAATATAAACAGTAACACACACACCAGAAGAAAATAGAAAGATTCATTCATTTGCAATTTTCTAATTGTACTATTTGTTATGAAAGGAAAGCCTAAGATAAGAGACAGTGAGAGTTAACAGAATCCTTACCACTTGGAGGTATCACATTAGCTCCGTGATGATGCATATGCAGGACCATGTCCAGAAACAGAGCATGGCTACTAGTCTCTGAAATCTCTGTGCATTTGCTTTTTGCTCCTTTATCTCCTGTATGGGAGAGAAGGGCTCTATGTAATTTCTTGCTGGAACATTTATTTTTGGGGGCTTTACCATAAATATACAAAATATTCAGTGCTGTAAATTATTGCATTATTCTATTAGCCTCTTTATAGCTAGACTGGATTTTCTCCCTCATTACCTTTTTCTGTTCAATGTTCTGATTATTTTGACTCACATTGGTATATGAGCATCCAGCCTTCCTTAAGTGGTGCATCCAGCACTGAGTTGTGGAAACTTACACTTTACCTATCCCCCATACTGTTCAGTGATGTGATTGTAGATGTTTGTGGTCATAAAGAGAGGACCTGGGCTTGCTTGGTGGCATACACCTGTGATCCCAGCGTTTGGGAATATGAGGCAGGAGGGTCTCAAATTTTACATCAGCCTGGGCTACATAGTGGGAGCCTGTCTTAGAACAAACATGATAACAATAAAAAAACAACAAAACAAGAAACAAAGTCACTGATGAAGAATTACAGTAGACATTGTCTATATCTCCTTTGGCTCTCAGTGACAGTCTAATTCAAACACAAAGAAAGTAGGAATGTGTCTGCTTACAATTTATGATTATGTCTTTGGTGTGTGGCTCTTATTTTCAGATGCATTAATTTGTGAGATATGATATATAGCTTCAAATTTTCTCATTTATTGGTTACAAAGATTGAGGAACTTTCATAAGCTTAATGGCCACGACTTTATTCTTCCACAAATTGCTTATTTGAATTTTTGCCTATTTGTCAACCCAGTATTTAAAACTTCCCTTTGATCTATAGAAATTCTGTATCAATTCCAGAATCTGGTCATTCATCTCTACCATGCATACTAGATAACAACTTCCCATAGTCTTTTGTTTGCCTCTTCTCATTCACTTAATGGTGTCTTCTGTTTGTCAGACATCCTTCCATTTATGTGGGTGAATTTATCATTTTTTCCACTGGTAATTTACATTTGAGTCATTTTGATTGATAGATCTTCCCTTTCCATTAACTGGTGAAGTGTGCATCTGGACGGTTGAGGGTGTGTGTCTTTCACTGATCCCCTGCCTTACCTTGAGTAGGTGTCTGTTCTAGGTGGGAAGTCAGTGGGATTCTCCTCCAGGTTTAACCAGCTTTGCTTGCTAACCCTCCTTTTCTATCATATGACACACCATACCTAATAAGGCTTTTTAAGACCATTAAAGATATAATAAAAAGAATGAATTTGAATACATGTATCTTGCATGAGTAGACAGCATTTTCTTCAGAAGGCATAAAATGAAAATCTTACTTCCAGTCCAGCATAGCTCCTTGTGAGATATTGGTCTGGAAGGCCCCAAAAGAGCATAGGGTATTGTTTTTGCTCTTTGTTGTCCACCATAATAAGTCCTTGGGTTATTCAAGATTCTCTGAAGGAATGGAATTGATATAAATAGTAAATCTACATAAAAAAGATTTCATATAGACTAGTTTATAGACTGTAGTTTTGATAGTTTACCAATGGCTATCTCATGCTTCATCACCCAAAATACAGTAGTTGTTCAGTCTACAAGGTTAGAAGTCTTAGCAGTCCCAATCTGGGACTGGATTTCTGGAAGATACCTAGATAGCTGATGACCTTCAGTCTATGCTGGAATTCTGAAGAAGTTGGTTCTAATGCCAGTAAAGGAATATCTTAAAATCAGAATAGAAGAACTTTCTAGTAAGAGTGAGGGAAAGCAGGCCGAAAACCAAAACCAAAAACCAAAAAATAAAAACAATAACAAAAAAACCAACAAAGATTTTTACTATTGCCTTTTATGGGGATGTCATCAGAAGTTGTGACCTGAATTTAGAAATGATCTTCTAGCTTCAAATAATTTGATTAAGACCTTAACATAAGGCCAGGCACATTAAATCTATTAGAAGAGAAAGTTGGAAAAACCCTTGAACTCATTGGCACAGGTGACAAATTCCTGAACAGAACACCAACAGCTCAGGCTCTAAGACCAACAATCAATAAATGAGACCTCATGAAACTGAAAAGCTTCTGGAAGGCACAAGACACTCTCATTTGAACAAAACGGCTGCCTACAGATTGGGAAAAAACTTTGCCCACCCCACATCTGACAGAGAGCTAATATGCAAAATTTACAAAGAACTCAAGAAATTAAATGCCAAGAAACCAAATAATCCAATCAAAGAATGGGGAACAGAGCTAAACAGAGAATTCACAAAGGAGAAATTCCTAAAGGCTGAGAGACACTTGAAGAAATGCTGGGCATCCTTAACCATCAGAGAAATGCAACTTAAGATGACTCTAAAATTCCATCTCACACCTGTCAGAATGGCTAAGATCAAAAGCTCAAATGACAACACATGCTGGCAAGGGTGTAGAGAAAAGGGAACACTCCTCCATTGCTGGTGGGAGTGCAGACTTGTGCAACCACTATGGAGGTCAATCTGGTGATATCTTAAAAAATTTGGTCTAGCTCTGCCTCGGGACCCAGTCATACGACTTCTGGGTATACATCCAAATGATTCGTCACTGAATCACAAGGAAGTTTCCTCATCCATGTTCATAGCAGCCTTATTTGTAATAGCTAGAAACTGGAAACAACCCAGATGTCCCTCAACCGAAGAATGGATTAAAAAACTGTGGTACATTTACACAATGGAATATTATTCAGCTATCAGAAACAATGAAATTATGCAATTTGCACCCAAATGGATGGACCTAGAGAAGCTCATCCTGAGTTAGCTAACCAGACTCAGAAGGATGCACATGGCATCTATTCACTTATAGTCAGATTTTAGCCATAAACTACAGGATATCTATACTACAACCAATGCACCAAAGGGAACATGGACATAGACTTTTTCTTTTTCTCCCTGTCAATGAGACACTTTTCCTTAATGGTGCTGCCTTGTATGTCCCCAGTGTATGAGGAGGCTTTTGGCCCTCATATGACTGCTGAACTGGGGCGGGGGACTGTTATATAAGGGCACTCTACTCCAGAGGAGTGGGATGGAAGGGATAGGGGGTAGAGGATGGGAGGGCGGGACTGGGAGGGGTGGAAAGAGGACACTATGATGGAGATGTAACCTGAAGCAATAAATAAATAAATTTTAAAAATCTCTCATATGTGTGTCTAGCAGCTTGAGTTTTAATTGATTATGTACAGTCAAGATTAACTATCAGAATTCTACCCTTGTCAGCTTGACACATAATCATGTCTTCCTATAGTATGCTTAATTTCCAAACAAAACTAATAACCAGATCATGATTTCAGCTAATATGACATAACTATTATATGCAAACCACAAATGCATTATATATTTTAGAACAGGCATCAACATCCCTTGAAGAATGCTTAGTCTTTCAGTGTCTACTAAGTTGAATATAATAATATAAATTTACAACATGATACCATGGATATTATGTCCAATGATGCCACATTAAATGACAGGCGGAAAAAGCACAAATATCTGATTAATATAGTTTTATATATGGACAAATATATTTTAATCAAAATAGGACAGAAACATATACACCAAATACAATTTTCCTTTCTGCAACTGGTCACATGATTTTAGCTGATATTTATAATTACTTCGTCTACTACTCATTCTGTATTTCCTCCATACTCAGTTAGCATCTCAGAAAATTAAAGAGATGGCATAGTTTCGTTGCAGGACAGAGAAAATAAGCTGTAACTGACTTAATCAAAAAATAACTGAACACTTTCTTCCTATTGGTTAGCTTTCATACTGCCAAAACATGCTATGTAGCCTGTTGGAGCAGAACAAACTATCCGTACTATTACATATTGGTGATGTCTGCATGCTGCAACCCCCTCACTATTACAGGCAATAAGAATGTTTTCAATAGTGCCATGAAAGCTGGGGAGTTATCCAATCAATTTCTGATAGGATTTGATGCTATTCCACAGGAGGAAGTTCTTTGGTTCTGTAGACATGAACAAAAATTGAAGGTTTGTGAAACCTTAAGGTGTAAGGTGGAACTGACTACTGTTTGTTTGCTAAATAGACAAGCTGTTAAACTACCTTCTAAACACCCACAATCCAGTAGTGCCATCAACCTTGGCCAGATGAGAGTTTTCTGCAATTGGTAGCTGTTAAGGCAGCAACTCATAACTTGTCAAAATGCTGAGAATAAGTGACTATTATGTGCTTAGTCCTAAATGAGACATCTGTACTGGCACTCTCTAAGGATCAGGGACACTGTGGAAGAGGAGGTGGATACAGTGTAAGAGCTGGAAGATAAAGAGGATTGCTGTGAAATGTTATCATCTAGACCTGTGTTTCTCAACCTTCCTAGTGCTGTGACCCTTTAATACATGTTGTGGTGATCTCCATCCATAAAACTATTTTTGTTGCTATGTTTTAACTTCAATTTTGCTACCATTATGAATCATAATATAAATGTCTGTGTTTCCAATAGTCTTGACCTGTGAAAGTGTCATTCAATGCCCCCGCCCCCCAAAAGGGGTCATGACTCACAGGTTTAGAACTAATGTTCTTGACATTCCATGGCTGTTGAACTCACAGTAGCTATGGTTACCTGTACAAGATCAAGATAATAAGATCAGTCAACATTCCAGTAGGCAGCACCAACTGGACTCCATAGAATAATAATAGTGATAAATGACAACAACAATGGTGACGATGATGATGATAACAGAAGAGGAGGGATTGCTTAGGGATGTCCTGAGGAGTTGGTGGGAGTGAGAGGAGATAAGAAGACATAGTGTATACATGTAGAAAACCATCTAAGATTAAGTAAAATATATTCAAGAATTACTATTAATATTCTCTGTGTTTGTGTCTGTGACATGTGGAGTGGAAGCATGCATACCACAGCATTTGTTCTGAGGCCAAGGGACAACTCTGTGGCATTTTCTCTCCTTCCATCTTTATGTGGATTCTAGGAATCAAACTCAGGTCACGATACTTGTGCTGGAAATACCTTTACCCTCTGAGCAATCTTGCTGGCTCTGTGAATGTGTAATTTTAAAACAACCTTCCTGAGTTTCAATGCTCAAAATTTGGGATTTTGATTTGCATTGCATTAACAATATAAGTAGGTATGAGAACATGCAGTTCTTTATGGTGGTAATTTTCCTGCAGTTAACCCTTCATTTCTTTACATTTTAAAAAACTTTTCTTTTGAGAATGGTAGTATGATATATTCTATCTTGTCTACTTTATACTACGTCTCAAGGTGCTTCAGTATTTTCAATCACTTAAAATAGTAATTATGTTTTCTGTTTATTTGTATAATATTGGAATATAATTGACAATTGTGTGTTAATGTTATTCTTCTACTATCTCTGAGATATAATTTTAAGTGACTTCTGAAAATTTGTTGGCTTTATTAGGTTAAGTTACCACTTGTTTATTTCTCTTTTTATCAATTCTTAGAATTTATTTTATCTTTTCTCATTGTATTAGAAAAAATATAAAAACTCTATATAAAAGCCTAAAGGGTAGGCATCAATTTGTGATCTCTGAGTTTTTCATTAATTATTAGCTTTTAAAAATATTATCAATTCATTGAATGTTTTAATAATTCTGGATCAGTAATTTTAAGAGACAGGATATAATAGTCACTGATTTTTTCTTTATTTCTGGAATTACTACTTTTAAAGCGCTTTAGAATTTTTCTACTGAAATTCCCAGGTATTTGATGAGAGAGGTGACTATATTTTCTCATTTATGAAATAAGTATGTCTTTTGATTTTGCTATTTATGCTTATCCAGCCTACTAATTAGAAATCTTGTCTTTTAGGGAGGTGAAGTTTTTATAATTTTCCCGGTGTGTTAGTTAACTTTTAGGTGTGTTCTTTATTATCCCTATTGATTTTTATCGCATTGCCAATTTAGTTCATAAAAATGTATTTGGGAGTGACCTCACATTTTCCATTCTCAGGAAGGCTGGAAGCTTGGACTTACTGATAAGACTGGTAAGACTGACTTACAGAGTTGATAAAACTGACCTATAGAATTGTCTCCACCAAGACTGCCTTGGTAGAAAGCATTACAGCATTAATTCAACTTCGTTTATTATTTATACTATTATCTAAATGCTTTATTTTCTCTTGAGGTCATTTTTGCAATGTAGTTGATTATATATGCATGTATATATATTCATCTATATATATATACATAAATAATCAACTACCTTGTATATATATGCATACATGTACATATATATTTTTGAAAACATGTAGAAATATTTAATTAAAATTTTTTACTTAATATTTATATTATCATTAATTAATTCAGCAATTGTTAATTCTTAACCCACCATAATAAATTATGTTGGGTGCCATTTGTAGAAAATAGCCAATTAAATTATTTACTTGCATTTATATTATCGTTGGTGATGTCAATCCTTAACTCACCATTATAAATGAGCACACAGAGTCCTGACAGCTTTTATTTAGCAAGCCTTGGCCTGGATTGTGAAATCCTGGCCCATCTAAGCTAGCTCATAATTCTATTCCCCAAATATGACCCCATATCTACATATATCCCCTAGGTTGTTATTCTCCACACTCTGCTCATGTTCCTGGCCATGTGGAATGAGGTTCTTTTTTTCTAACCCATGGTGTGTCTTCTTCTTTCCTGCTCTTTGCCTCTTCTCTTTGAGGCTCATTCTTCCCATGAATCTCTCTGCATCAGAAGCCTGAGTGCCTTAGTCACCCCAACCTTTCTCTTTGCCCAATCTCAGGCTTCAACATTTATTTAACCAATCAGAGACAATGGATAACAAGAAAGGTAGCATAGCTTCACTTGGTGTACAGCAAGCAGCCTTCTGGGAGCAGGGTAATTAATATTTAGAATGTAAAACATCACCCCATCAAAAACATTTATTTGTTTTGGATCTGTAACATGCATTCATGTATGTGTATCCATATGTATATGTGTGTGTGCACACATGTGTGTGCACATGTACGTATGTGTGTATGTGGGGACCCAAAGTTGATGTTGGGTGTCTTCCTTGATTGCTCTCTATTTTCCTGATTGATGGAGGGATATTTTGGTAAACCTATAGCTAACCAGTTCTACTTGCCTTTGCCTTCTGAATACTGGAATTATAGGTGGACCTCCAAACCAGTCTAGTTCTGAAAATACAAACTCAGGTACTCATGCTTGCCTGGTAAGCATTTTATTCACTGAGCTATCTCTCTCTTTGATCACTGTCTCACATTTGTTGTAGTTCCATTTCTGTTTGTTTGGATTTATTTATAAGCCATATTTATAGCATCTTATGTTGGTTTCAAGTTTTGATGAGTAGCACTTTAGTTTCTATTCCATCCCACATACTTTACACTTTCTATTCAAATTACATTTTTATCAGCATGGATTTCAGTATGTTTGTGTGTATGTGTAGACATTTCATACTCATGCTGTTTATGCTAGCTGTGGAAACTTGTGCTGATGACCTATGTTGGGTACATAGCATTATCTGTGTCTGTTGAGACTCACTCAGCAGTCTAGCTGCTGCTGATTTCTCATATGGATCTCAAACATAGGGGGATCATTTAGCTGAGGAGACTCTCAAGGGGCAGTTCTGTGGGCTTCTCCATTCCAGCCTGTCAGCTGTGCTTCCCCCATTGTTTCAGTTTTAAAAAGTGAGACATGAGCTTCTTGGATCATATGCTCCCTGAAAAAGCTTTTCTTTGTCTTTTTATTAGCACTATGCTACAGTTGAATATGGTTTGAGATAATCTTCTAGAACTCATGTACTGGGAGCTAGGTCCTCCTTGTAGTAAATACAGGAGTGGGGAAAACTTTAAGAGGCAAGGTCCAGTATGAAGAAACAGCATCCTGGGGATAGCATCCATGAGCTGCTGTATCCCAGTGTCCTTTGTTCAGTGCATTTCATTCCCAGGTCGATATGTCTTAAAAAGTGAAAAGGTGTCATGAAACCTGGATTTTCTTCTCCTTCCCTTTTTCCCCCTCCTCCATCCCATTATACCCTTTTCCCTTCTTCCCTTCCTTCTTTCTCTTTCTTCCTTCTTTCCTTCCATATCTCCTCTTGCCCTCTTTTGTTCTTTTTCTCTTTCTCCCCTTTCTTTCTCTTCTTCCCCAAACCTACATCCAGGGTTAAGGTGGATGCTTTGACTTCTTGTTCTTTGTACATCACTGTTCACTTGCTTTCCTGAATCTCAGTTCCATTCACAGGCCTAGAATCATGCTGCCCTGTGCCCAGGGAATCACTCTAGCTCCTCCCTCTGCCACAATGCTGCCATGCTCCCTTCCATGATGATAATGGACTAATCTCTGAAACTGTAAGCCAGCCCCAATCAAATGCCTTCTTTTATAAGAGTTGCCTTGGTTATAGTGTCTCTTCACAGCAACAGACCAGTGACTAAGATATTCCTTGACACTTCACATTTGTATAGTTTCTGGCCTTGAAGGATTTTGTAATAGACATGTACTTAGTTCTTATTTCTATACACCATTTTAGGTGCTCTTAGATGTAAAGCCCACAACATTGATGAGAACTTGAGGTCTCTACACAATCAACCAAGCTCCTGAAAAACACTGTAGAGCGTACCAATAAAAGTGTGGAACAGTTCCTTTGATGCTCAGATAAGTGTCTACCCGAAGGCTCTGGACAGTGTGTGTGAGGTTTGTTTTCCTAAGCTTTTCAATCGAATACAGTGAAAGGGTGACTGGCCGTGTTTTAAGAATGATGCTTTGGGCTTTGGAGAGTTGTTTAGTTACACCAAAGGTATTGCAGTGTATGGAGGAGGAGCTAGCAGGAAGGACATCAGAAGAGGACTGAAGGTAGGGGTTACTGTCATAAATTTAAATAAAGGATGCAGCCATTGGTTAGTGGGATGAATGCTATTGAGTGAGTGACTGTAAGAATTCAATATTGTCCACTATAGTCAGAGACACAAATACATCAGCTGTCAGTCATATTGACACTGGTAAACTATGGCAGAAACTCTTTATTGTCAATCACAGTGACACTGTTGGGCACCTACCCATCTCTATGGAGATTAGGCCAGTCCAGAGAAGTTTATTGTAAATTTCAGTAAACTTTGTGGTGAAAGTCAAGAAGTTATGAAGGAGATGATGGATTCAGATAGACCATAAGTTCAATTGGTCACATTGAGGGGTGCAAAGCATGCAGGGGAGGCAAACTGTTCATTTCTCCTGGAGCTCACATCTCCATGAGCAAATGTAATGAAAAGACCACAGCTAAGGTAGGTAAGCTACTGCCTTGGGACTGACCATTAAAAAGAAGCAAAGCTGAGCTTCCTGAGTCAGGCACACAGGAAGAAAGATGGGCATGTAATGGAGAAATTCTATAGGAAGGGTATAGGGTGGGTAGGGAAAGATGGCATCACAAGAAAGCTGAGCACACTTCTAGTTCATAAACTATTAACTGGTTTTCCTTCACAGGACTGTTTCTCCATAGTTCATTCATACAAGGATCTTCTATAGTGGGCCCTGTATCAATATACAGCCACAAAGGAACATACTAACATTGGAGTCTTCTTGGCCCAACACAAGGGTTATTATGTTTCTTAGTCTCACTATTGTGACAGCACACATGGCAAAAAAAAATAAATAAATAAGAGGATAATTTGTTTAGAGTCAGTGTCATAGCAGGAAAAACATGATGAATGTAATTGTGGAAGTCTATGCCAACCACAGCTGGTGATACAGCTGATTTACATCTGGATGCTTCTTGGAGAGCAAGTTGCTCAGAGAAAGCATGATCAGACTATAAGGCCTCCCTCTAGCAACCCACTTCCTCCAGCCAATGAAGGGTCACCTTCCAGTGCCTTTAAACCACAAGTAGTACCACCAGCAGTAAAACAAGTGGTCTGATACATAGGCCTGCATGGGACATTTCAGCTCTGAATCTGAAGAATTTTGTCCACACAGAACCATTGAGACTGGCTGACCAAGTCTGGCTTTCCCTATGTGTTCAGATACAGGACATAGGTTGAGCTGCCTGTTCCACACTGAAAGCCAAGACTGCAAACCCATAAAGATGAAAAGTAGTTAGAGCAGAGGTGAGGAGTCAGGAGGGAAGGTGGATGCACAGTGAAATGTAGAAGCCAACAACCCTGCTGCCGTCACCCCATCTGCCCTTTCTCAGGTAGCCGGAGTTGCCATATCCTTACCTTGGGCTCCTCTGAGGCTTTGCATTATCTGCCACAGGATCTCATGTGCACCGTCCAAACTTTCCCTAGATTTTCACTCTGAGTTCCATGAACAAGAAAATTTAGAAAATTTAGAAAACTAAACAAGAAAATTTAGAAAACTAAATGTTGCAAGAAAGCACCAAAAATTGAGTTTCATGCAGAAATAGCCTTAAGAAAAAAAAAAGTCTGTTCTTTAGCAGAAAATTATGTTATTGACAGCCTACATTACAGGGAAGATGACTCATGGCTAAGAGCACTTGTTGTTCTTGTAGAAGACCCGAGTTGGACTCCTGGAACCTACATGGCAACTCACAGCTGCCTGTAACTACATTTCCAAGGGATCAAATTTCTTCTTCTGACCCCTGAGGGAACTCAGGCATACACACACACACACATACATACACACACACACACACACACACACACACACACACACACACACACACA
>CAJQZJ010004760.1:9879916-9884916 GCA_907164525.1 Lophiomys imhausi
GTGTGTGTGTGTGTGTGTGTGTGTGTGTGTGTGTGTGTGTGTGTGTGTGTGTGTTAAATCTCTATACCAAATGGGAACCCCATCTCTAAGCCACCCTCCCAAGGGTTCAGGGATCCCCTCTATTTAAAGGTAGAGTTATTTGCAAGACACCTCTGATTGTTCCAAATATACCCTCTGCTTTGTGTAGGAGGCAGCCGCCCACTCTGACCTTCTTGGGGAGTGTTCTTAAGGAGAAAGCAAATGCACTGTGCTAGTTGTTGAGTACTTTCCTCCACTGCCCAAGTGTGTTCCCCATAGTTGAATGAACTTTCCCCTCAGAGCAATCCACAGCAAATGCAGGAAAGCTGCTCCTATAATCCAGCCCGCTGCCTGAATGTGAGCTGCTGTCTATCTCTCTACCGTGCTCTTTTATTCTGTTTTAATTTCACAGCAACAGAGGAGATGAAAGTACAATTTTGTACTACTGGGTAATTATCTACACCCTATCAGAATCTAACGTGTGGAATTCACCTCTTCCCATTTAGCACTTATTTAATTCTACTACCAATTATCTTTGGGCTGGATGGGCTCCCAAGATAGTAATTTCTCAAGATGACTGACAGGGTACTGTTTCTACAAGTGCCAATTGACCCAGGTGGCTGCAAGACTGTGCCTAGAGGGTCCTAGGAGTACCCTGAGTGGTATGTGGTTTTGCTGGACATTGTGGAGGGAGTCAGAGTATTTCTGGCCAGTCCTTGTACATCTCCAGCTCATGTTGTCAGGGAAGTAGCCCAGCAATGGCACTAATGATAGAAGGTGAAGGTGCAAGGCTCCATAACCCCTTGGTCTCTCAGTAAGGACATTTCCTCTAATCATCATCAAAGAAGAAAGCTTCATGTGACACACAACACAGCTCCCATACACCTTGGGGTGTTTAAGAAACAGGACAGGGTTGTCCAGCAGAGGTACTATGAATATCTGAACAAAAGCAGACCCTTCAGAAGGCCTTAAACATGTCCAGGGACCCATTTACAAACTGTGCAATGAATCTAAGGTCTAGTGACAATGAAGGGGACAGCAAATTTAAATTTTGCTCCCAAGACTCCAACATCATCCCAAATTACTAAAATGGTTCATGTATTCAAACTATTAAACATCAATATGGATGCATGCATGCACAACTGTGTCTTGGGGGACTTTCAGCCTACTCTAAAAATGAGCACATAACTGAATGAGTTTTAGATTTTGACACTCTCTGCTAGAAAAGATACATTTGATACAACTTCTATTTCAGAATCATTCTCCCACAGTACAGGGAGATATTAGGGGTGGAAGAGTCAACATAGCTAGATTTTGCTCAGGTCACTGGTATTCATCTCAAATATAAGCTTGGTGTTTATAGATGGGAACTGGCCAGACCAGCAGTACCAAAATTACTCTGGCAAGTTCATACTTAAACTCATCTTGTGTCCTTTTTAGGTTCTATAGTTCTTGTGGATGCGGGTGTCATTTGAAGCCAGAAGCTGATAAAGTGAATGAAAAATGAGACAGTGGTATCGACTGTCAAATGATTTCATTGCAGGGGAAGATGAGATTCGTTGTAAGGAAACCTGGTCCCAAATCACCCGTTCAGATGATATTAATTGTTCCTGATTGGAGAAGCTGGCACAAATAATTCTGTCAAAAGATTTACTGTGGAGCATTCGATGCTATTTACTGATAAATGATGGGGCACTTCATTAGCTAATGTTGAAAAATCAGGGGAGACATAACAGAATTATTAGGTCTTGTATAGAAATCCTATTCTATAATGAGTTATTACTTTAAAATAACAGCAGCAATATGTTACAATTAAGCACTCTAGAAGGGTGCTTTCCACAAGAAAGGTGTCGACGTTTGAATGATCCCAGAACCACAGCCCTTACAAATGAATCCCACTGCCTGCCATTCATCAAAACTCCACCCGCATTAACTAACTACAGAACCAAACAAAGTTCCATGGGCAGCCTTACTCTGGGTTTCAGGGAGTGAGAACTCAGAGCGCCATGGTCAACAGACATTTGTTCTGCTTTCTCTCATTTGTTTTCTTCAGCTCCATTAATGCCAGTGGCTGCCTGCTTCCTGTGGCTTGTTCAATGTGAGATTCACAGATACCATGAGGTAAGCTCCTGGCCAGCACCCTGAATCCATAGGGCACCCTCTGGATTCTACTCTGATGCACTTTAACAATGGTTGGACTGAATGCAATATAACTAACTAGGGCTCTTTCTGCAAAATCTTAAGTGCTCTGTACCAGTTGACTCATCTTAATGTCCTTTTTGCATTTCCTGTGGCTCAAAAAAAAAATCAAATGAAGAAAAACAGTGTAGGCCTGATATTGCTCCATGGGCAGATCAAAGGGACTCACCTCTTCTCTAGCCTGCAGAAGCACATTCACACTCATGGCATGTGCACACGTGCACACACATAAATAAATATGTAATAAAAATAAAATTTTAAAAATGAAGAATAAAGTTTGTGTTAGGAAAGACTTATCATATCCTCAGGCACAGAAAAGAGAGGGGGGCATCTCCCCTATGGGATTGTTTAGTACTGTGCCCCAAATGCGACTCAAAAATTGATTCACACCATTATAGCTGCGTGGGGAGACCATGTCTGCAGTTAGAAGGTTTGCTTGTTTGTGAGACAGGGTTCCATGTATCCCAGGAGGTGTGAAACTCTCTAGTCAAGGATGTCTTTCAACCACTTATCCTTCTGCCTGTACCTCCTACATGCTGGGAATTCAGGTTTGTGCTGCCATGTTCTATTTATGCAGTGCTGAGGATGGAATCCAAGGCACCAGGTGTACTAGACAAGTAACCTACCAACTTAAATCTATCCCCAGCTCAAGAGTTTTGAGTGTAGAGTTAGTGGGTGCCTGATAAAGCCCTATCACACCAATTGAGCCTGGTCATTATGCCCAGAAATCAATCAGTGAGATCAAACTGAGTCTCACAAGAAAGGACATCAGATTCAGGGGTATGAAGCTCACTACTTAGTGTCCATAGCTGGTGAGAGGCATAAAACCAGAAGCACCTGCAGACATGCAGCCCCAGGCTTAAAATGGTTGGCTTGGATGAGTGTTGTTCTCCCATACTCAGCATTGGTGTTCACTGCAGTATTTGGTGCATTTGCTGTTAGGGGATCTTACATTTGAAATGCAAGCAGCTGGGTTAGAATTCACAGGAAGTAGCAACGGCTTCTCTCCTTCTGTCTGTCCTGTGAGTATGAAAGCAGCCACCAGCATAGTGCCTATTTCCCAGTCTTTACAGGAACTCAGGGAAAGGACAAAGGTGATTTTCAGAAGATAGCAACATTCTCGGCTAGTTGGCACATAAGTGATGTGACAAGGATGGCATGTTTATCCCCAGTTAGTGTGATTGGAGTCTGCATAGAGACACTTAAATTGAGTTGATATCCAATGTCCTTATCTTAAAGTAGGTAGGAATAGGGAAGTTTTATGATTTATTACTGAAGGTCATAAGAATCTCTTAGTAACAAAATGCAGCCTTAACAAGATTACTAATCTTATCTTCCCAGTTGCTTTCTATACCCGTTTGAAAAGGTAGAAACTCGGAGTTGGTATGTGTTCACTGAGGCCTTAAACTCAACACAGAGGGTTCTGTTACTTATTTGCTTTAAATAATAGGAAGATGATAAAGAGTATTTGTATAGTACGGCCATTAAAAACCCATGGTGGTGAAGAGATAGTTCATTCAATGCAGTGCTTGCCATCCAAGCATGAGGACTTGACATCCTCGCACACAAACCCCAGACAGTGTGGTGGCACATGCCTGTAATTACAGCACTCGGGGTAGAGATGGTTAGGGACTAACCAGCTACTGGGGATGAATTGGCAAGGTCCAGATTCAGTGAAAGTCCCTGTCTCAAAAAATAGGAATGAAGAGCAATAGAGGAAGGTAACTAATGATTTTGACCTTCACCCTCCACATACATGTGTACATACAATAACAAAACACACACACAGCACCTTGCATAAAAGAGTAACAGAAAATAACATTTTCTGAGCTGACAATGTGGCTCCCATGGTAAAGTGCTTGCCATGCCAGCACCAGCACCTGAATCCAGACACTCAGCAACCTTGTGAAAAGCTGGAGGTAGAGGCACATGTCTGTAACTCCAGAGCTGTGTGTATTGTGCCCCAGAGAATCCCAGAGGCTCATGGACCAGATCACTAGCTGAAATGACAAGCTCCTGGTTCAATGAGCGATCAATAAGGAGGAGAGAAGATATTGAAGAAGACTGCAGAGCTGACCTCTAGTCAACACAGGAGCACTCAAAGGCAAAACCACCTGTATACACATACATACATACATACATACACACATACATATATACACATATACACACATACATACACATATACACACACATACACACATACATACATATATGCATACATACACATATACATACATACATACACATACACACATACATACACACATATATACATACATACATGTATATACACATGTACACACACAGAAAAGTACACAGAAGTTTCTAAACTAGCATCATATGTCCCAGTGCAGTGAAACGGAGATTAAACAACTGAATCTATGCATCCCGTCTTCTGACTGGACAATTTAGTAAAGAAGTAAGACTTCTAAGGTTTTGCCTCCTGGTATGGGCCCCAAATGAGTCACCTCAATTCACACAACTTAACTCCCATCCTTCTACTATTCCCTCTACAATTTGCCAAGGAATGCATTGAATCTTGGCTAATTAGGAAAACAACTGAAACACATACTGCATCCCGAGAACATTCCCTGAAGGCTGGGTATTCAGTCTTCTTTAAGCTTTTTAAATTTTTATGTCATTAATTTTATATGCACACACCTGTATATAAATGCATGTGTAGGCATGTGTGCCTGCATGTGTACCTGTGTATATGGAGACCAGAGTCAAATTCAGGTGTCTTCCACAATCCAATTTCTCCCCACCTTCATAGCGGGGTG
>CAJQZJ010004760.1:9887416-9902047 GCA_907164525.1 Lophiomys imhausi
TGTGATCTTCCTGTATCACCACCCCCAAGTTCTGAGATTATAGTGCTGAGCCACCATGTCTGACTTGTGAATATTACTTTCAAATGAAAAAAGACAGGAATCTAGATTTCTACTTTGGAGCCACTCTAGGCTCATCTTCCTATCCCCTAATCAGAACTGAGGTTTATCCATCTGTTCTTTCTACTGCCTTTCATCTGTCCACTGCCTCAGAGATAAGGTTGGTGTACCCCTGTTTTCTATTCCTTATTCAACACCCATTCATGAAGGTAAACTTCTTAGAGATAACACAGCAATGGATAACCCAGGTCCTTCCCTGGGTTGGGGGGAGTTTGCATCAAATACATGGAGATAGGAAAACTGTAAGAGTGATGGTTTCAGTCTGAGAAATATCATGAAGGAAATAAGTCAGGAAAAGAACTGGACTGATTCTTGGAGGGTTTAGGAAAGAATATGCCAGGGTATGATGACTATGAGCTTTCCCTCAAAAGCCAAATGTGAGAAAGCTGCAAGGGAGCCCACTGTACTTTCCCTCAAAAATCCAGTATGAAAATGCTGCAAGGGAGTCTATTACTAGCAGAGAAGTGCACTGTCTAATGTCTCCTGTGCATGTAAGGCATGGCAAAATTAGTCTGCTGCTCTTGGAAAATGGAGAGTTTTTCTTGCTGTTAAGAACTTATTGTCAGCAAACCTTGGACTTGTCAAGAAGGTGGAAAGAGATAGGTCTGATGGTCACTGGTAAGCAGAAGCCAGAAAGAAAGTGGCTGGAAACACTGGTGAGATTCCCTGTCAAATTGTGACCCTCACAGAGCACAGCTGCAGAGCTGGAGATGGGAGGTCAGAGATAGCCGGTCAGAGGAGTTGGTGTTCTACTGAACTTGCTGTGAAGATGAGAAGTCTCAGAGTTTGATGGAATAATATGTCCAAACCCTTAGTGTAACTACATTCTTGAATAATAGGATGTGACAAGTCTTATGTGACAAATGTTCCACTACTGCTTTCTGTTGGTCTGAGCTGATGTCCTCCACCATGTTCTCACTACCTTTGCTGCATCCCCACCACCTCTATCAGCCCCCTCCACCTATGCCACCTCCTCTCTACCTTCACCAGTCCCTAGCACCTCTACCATATCCCCACTGCCTTCACTAGTCCCATCACCTCCATGTCACCCCTCTGCGAATTTTTGCCATTCTTCAGCACCTCTTCCATACTGCTATTACCTCCTCCATATCCCCAATACCTCCTCCATATCCCTAATACCTCCTCCATATCCTCAATACCTCTTCCATATCTTCAATACCTCCTCAATATCCTCAGTACCTCCTCCATATCCTCAATACCTCCTCCATATGCTCAATACCTTCTCCATATCCTCAATACCTCTTCCATATCTTCAATACCTCCTCTATATCCTCAAATACCTCCTCCATATGTTCAATACCTCCTCCATATCTTTAATACTTCCTCCATATTCCACCATCTCCATCATCCTCTATTACCTCTAGTCATATGACCATGAAATTTAGTATATGCCCATCACTCCCTCTGTGCTACTACCACCGCTTTTTGCTCCCCTACTATCTTCATGAATCTCTACCACCTATGCAAACTCCCACTATTTTCTCCATATTCTCACAACTTCTACCAGCCACACTATCTACTCAATGAGCCTACAATTGCCACTGCACGCCTGCCATCACTTCTGTGTCTCCATCACCTTTTGTACATCACACACTACAATCTCACACACTACAAATAGTATGCCTACCACCTTCACAGACATCTTTATCTTTTAAAAATTAATATTCTTCTCATTCTGAGTTATGATGAGCAGAGAGCCCATAAAGATAAACAGGAATCTTTTCAGAGATCATAAAACTAAAGCAAAATTAAAATCACTTCTGCTGTAGAAAGAATTCTCTTCATGTTGAGGATTTCACTCTGTGTTGGCATGTCAGAACAAAAGGATTCAGAATATATTAATATAAATATGTGCATTCAGATCAGGCATCAGTTAGGCAATATTTACGAGAATAAGAAGCTGAAAGCAAGCAGAATAGAGCTCAGCTAAACTCTAAGCTTCTTCAAATTCCCCCCTGAGGCCTTTTTGCACAAAGATGTCTACCCACAATTTCTAATTAACTAATTTAATGAATTTAAATAAAATAAATATTTACTGTACAAGGTATTGTGTTCTTTGCACAAGTTTTTATATAAAGAATTTAAAACCAATATTTTATTAATACATATAATGTTTTATTTAGCAATATGAAGCAAATTTATGCACTACACCTATGTTCCCCTATGGTAAGATGCTAGCTCGTGTTTGGGTTCAATTTGTTACTGGGTGGTCCCTTTTATACTCTTCATTTTTGAAAGTTCTCATGCATGGTAAACTTCTCCCCACCTATCTCTAGCCTTCTTGTTCCTTTAACAAAGTCCTTAAGAGTACAAAGGTTCTCAAGTAGATAAAGTCTAGAACATCAGCCTTTTCCTCTATGGATTTTCCTTTGGTATTTAAGTCTAATAATTAGTCTTTATGCAGGAGATTTTTTTCCAGTGGTCTTTTTGTTTTATATTTTTGTGATTTAAATTGAAATTATGATCCCTTTGAGACTGTTCACTTGAATAAAATGTTTACTTTTTTATTATTTATTTATTGCTTCAGGTTACATCTCCGTCATAGTGTCCTCTTTTCATCCCTCCCAGTCCCGCCCTCCCAGTCCCGCCCTCCCACCCTCTACCCACTAATCCTTCCATCCCACTCCTCTGGAGTGGAGTGTCCCCACATAACAGTCTCCCACCCCAGTTCAGGAGTTATATGAGGGCCAAGAGCCTCCTCATACACTGGGGCCCTACAAGGAAGCACCACTAGGGAAAAGTGTCTCATTGACAGGAAAAAAAAGTCTATGTCCATGTTCCCTTTTGTACATTGGTTGTAGTATAGTTATCCTGTACTATATGGCTAAAATCCTACTATAAGTGAATAGATGCGATATTCATCCTTCTGAGTCTGGGTTAGCTCACTCAGGATGAGCTTCTCTAGTTCCGTCCATTTGGCTGCAAATTGCATAATTTCATTGTTTCTGATAGCTGAGTAGTATTCCATTGTGTAGATGTACCACAGTTTTTTAATCCATGCTTCGGTTGAGGGACATCTGGGTTGTTTCCAATTTCTAGCTATTACAAATAAGGCTGCTATGAACATAGATGAGGAAACTTCCTTGTGATTCGATGAGGAGTCATTTGGATGTATACCCAGAAGTGGTATGCCTGGGTCCCAAGGCAGGGCTATTCCAAGTTTTCTAAGATATTGCCAGACTGACCGCCATAGTGGCTGCACAGCCTGCACTCCCACCAGCAATGAAGGAGGGTTCTACTTTCTCCACACCCTTGACAGCATGTACTGTCATTTGAGCTTTTGATCTTAGCCATTCTAACAGGTGTGAGATGGAATCTCAGAGTCATCTTGAGTTGCATTTCTCTAATGATTAAGGATGTTGAGCATTTCTTCAAGTGTCTCTCAGCCATTAGGAATTCCGCCTTTGTGAATTCTCTGTTTAGCTCTTTTCCCCATTTTTTGATTGGATTATTTGGTTTCTTGGCATTTAATTTCTTGAGTTCTTTGTAAATTTTGCATATTAGCCCTCTGTCATATGTGGGGTTGGTGAAGATTTTTCCCAATCTGTAGGCAGCCATTTTGTTCGGATGTCGGTGTCTTTTGCCTTACAGAAGCTTTTCAGTTTCATGAGGTCCCATTTATTGATTGTTAGTCTTAGGTCCTGAGCTGCTGGTGTTCTGTTCAGGAGGTTGTCACCTGTGCCAATGAGTTCGAGGGTTGATAAACACCTTCACCAAGGTGGCTGGATACAAAATTAATTCAAAAAAATAGAAGCCCTTATTTATACAACAAATAAATTGGCTGAGAAAGAAATCAGGTAATCAACTCCCTTCACAATAGCCACAAACAATATAAAATACCTGGGGGTAACTCTAACCAAGCAAGTGAAAGACCTGTATGATAAGAACTTCAAGTCCTTGAAGAAAGAAATTGAAGAGGACATCAGAAAATGGAAAGATCTCCCATGCTCATGGATAGGTAGGATCAACATAATAAAAATGTTCGTCCTACCAAAAGCAGTATACAGATTCAATGCAATTCCTATCAAAATACTAACACAATTCTTTATAGACCTGGAAAAAGCTATTCTCAATTTCATATGGAACAACAAAAAACCCAGAATAGCTAAATCAATTCTGTTTAATAAAAAAAATCTGGAGGTATCACCATCCTAGATTTCAAGCTGTACTACAGAGCAATAGTAATAAAAACAGCATGGTACTCGTATAGAAACAGAGCGCTGGATCAACGGAATTGAATTGAAGACCCAGAAATGAACCCACGCACCTATGGTCACTTAATTTTTAACAAAGAAGCCAAAACCACACAATGGAAAAAGGACAGCATCTTAAACAAATGGTGCTCGTCCAACTGGATGTCCACATGTAAAAGAATGAAATTAGTCCCATACTTATCACCTTGTACAAAACTTAAGTCCAAGTGGATCAAAGACCTTAACATAAGGCTGGACACACTAAATCTACTACAAGAGAAAGTGGGAAAAGATGTTTAGTTTGAAGGTGGTTTTCTCTGTGCGTTTCTCCTCTTGCCCCATTCATTCACAAAACTAGGCTTCCCTAAATGAATTATTCTGTACCTTTATCAGCATTCTCTTAGGCACATTTGTGAGTTTACTTTTCCACTTCTGTGTTCTCTACCACTTCATTAAAAGGACTTTCTTGTCTAGTGTGTAAACTCCACAATGGCATTCATGCTCTCAACTTCCTGATTTTAAAGACTGTTTCAACTATTGCAGGTCATGAGCTTTCCACTGAAAATTTGAGTGAAACATTTGGATCCCCAAGTTACCTCACTGAGACTTTGATGGGAACTGACAGGCATGTGTGGTGTACTTTTGGGATAACTAACTGTTTTCTGTGTTGAGGATTCCAACCCATGAACTCATGGTTTCCCTGCACTTGTTTTGATTTCAGGTTTATTTCATTAAAATTTGATTATTTTTAGCATTGAGGCCTGGTATTATATTTACATGGAACGATTTTATTTTCTTTAGAATAATTACATTGCTAGTTGTTCCCAGTTTCATTTGCATGTTCACACTGGTGATATCTAGAAACATGATCTTCTTTATGTAAGTCTTATGTAAGTCTGTAGCCACAGTAAAATTAGCTGTGAGTTCCACGAGTTTAGGGGTAATTCCTTGTGATCTTTTCATGTACTCACATAAGAAGATCATTATGTCTGTGTTCTGAGGTGTGTTCTCAGGCAATCTTTGTTTTTGCTGATGCATGTTTATTTTAAAACTTTCTTTGACTTATGTTAACATAGCCATGTCCAATGTGGATATTCACTTGCTGACATGGCACATTAATTTCCACGATTTTAGTTTTAAATTATCTGTTATGGAGTCTGAAGTTTCTTGTGAGAACACATTGTTGAATTTTTGTTTTTGTTTTATTTGTTCTGTGATACACAGGGGCCATCCCCGATCCTTAACTGGTTTACAGTTTACAGTTTAGGTAACTATTGATTCCCTTAAATCTCAACTCAGCCATTTGATTTGCTTGTATTACTGACTGTATCTCTTGCTTCTCTATTTTATTTCATTTCATCACCCTCAGTGTTATTCATACTTTAGGGATTGGAGCTGTATTTTCTTACTGTCTCAGTTGGCTTTCTGTTGCTGTGATAAACAGCATGATCAAAAGCAACTTAGAGGTACAGTGAGCTTTGTTTCTCCTGTAAATTATAGTCCATCATCAAGGGAAACAAAGGCAGGAACCTGGAGGCAGGAAGAAGCAAAGACCATGGAGGAACACTGATTACCAGTTTCCTTCCCTTTGGCCCGTTCAGCTATCTATGAAAAGCCCAGGAACTTCAGATGGTATTACCCACAGTAGACTGAGCCCTCCTGTATAAATCAATCAGTAATCAGGAAAATGCTCTACAGAGGCTGATTGATGGAAGCAATACCTCATAGAGATTCCTTCTTTCCAGGTTTGCATAAAGTTGACTCAATCTAATGTCTTTCCTTGCACTGCTTTGGGTGTGTCCACTGAGGCACCTCTGGCACTCCATTATGGGATTTTCTCTGTGCCAGTGAAGCACGAATACTGTCTTTCAGCTAGGATTCTTATCTATTGTTCTTCTGAGTAGCCATCACCATGAGATGTTGGGACAGTTTGTGGTATTCCTTGTATGGCTTAGGACGTTTCTGAGAAGGACACCTTCTTATTCACATATACACCCTTGCTACTGGGGTCCCTTGTCCTAATACTCTGAGATTACTTCTTGGACAGCTTATTTTCTCCTTATGCCATTCTTTAGAAAGAACTACTAGGACTGGAGAGATGGCTCAGTGGTTTTGAGTTTGTCTGTTTTGTAGAGGGCCAGAGTTCAGTTCCCAGCACTCACATAAGGCAGCTCACTGACATCTGAAATCCCAGCTCCACGGGATCTAACATTCTCTCCTGGCCTGCACCTGCACTGCAGTCATGTCCACAAACCCACACATAGACACATGCATGCACCCATAATTGAAAATAAAAATACTCTTACACAATAAAGAACAGACACTAACATACATGTCCCCCACTGTCCTCCTTTTAGAGTGTATTTATTTTCCCATTTCACCACAAGATGGTTCACAGTCCTTAGTAACACCCGGACCGTGAGTTTGGGTGAGAACCTTCTGTCAGTGACGTCAGAGTGTAGTAGAACCTGCGCTGTTCTTCTGGCTGAGCTCAAGGTTTTCCCTGAGCCTCTGGCATGTCAAGGGAGAGGAGCTCACTGTAGCTTTATCTGGTTTGTCCTTTCCAGAAGCACTCAGCTTTTGTGATCTGTGGTTGCTTCCTTTACTGAAATGTTTGTAACTATAAGGTTACCGCATACACCCCCAGTCTCACTGCTGGCTTTTCTTCTTGGGTTCATATCACCAAATATGGCCCTTCACTGTGTCCTTAAGTGTACTTACTGCTTTTGCCAGTGACCTAGTTTTGGTTCCCATCACCTACGTATAGTCTCATAACTGTGTATAATTCCAATTCCAGAGTATTCTGCAGATCTTCTGACCTCTGTGGGCTCCTGTACATATGCAGTATACATTCATATACTCAGGCACACACATATACAGATAAAAATTAAGTACTTTTAAAATTCTTACTGGAGAGTCTGGACACTCTAGTAGCTTCATGCCGGTGGTACTGTGTCTCTTTAGTCTGAGGGGGTAAGCATGTGAGAAAGGAAGCACTTGATGATTTAATCTTTATTAGCTGAACAGGCTTTTCAAGTTTGTGGTGCCAAGAATGCAGGAAACCAACAATACATAGCACACAGGGGGTAGGTTTTGACAGGCTGTACTCTTCTTGGCATTGGGGAGTATGAGAAATATGCATGAGGTGGTCTGTATACCAACAGTGATATCAATGTGTCTGGAGCTAAAGGGTAAGTTCTGGGCCATAGATAGACACTGTTGTATCATCAGCATATAAACAGTAACGAGTGCTTTATAAGGATCAAGAAGGAGGGAATAATGAGACAAAATGACAATGTGGAAGAAGAACAGAAGATAGTGAAGGAGGAACAGTAATAAAAAGAACCCATAAGGAAAAACAAAGGAGACATAACAAAAAGAAGTAATCAGAGAGTAAAAGGAATGGCTTGATGTGGTCCCTCAAACTAACCTGCCTCACCAGGATGCTGAGAGGCAGGAGTCAAAGTTTTTGCTACTTTACAGTGAGTGCTGTGAAGTCTTGCCCTGGTTACTTCTCCCTGGTGATATGGAAGGAAAGATCCAAGGAGTGGTCTGAATAGGACTGCCATGAAGCTCAGCTCCTCAGGGATTGCCCTTTCCTCACACCAGCCAATAAGGTTTGGGCTTCTGTACTTCTATAAGCCACAAGCCAGTCTGCTAAGACCACTCTTGGTATGAAGTAAAGGCCCTGGGCTGGGCACTTGTCTCAGTGGGTGAAATGCTTGCTGCTTAAGTGTGAGGATCTGAGTTTGGATCTAAACACACATGCAAAAGCCAGGTGGCATGATGTGTGTCCCTGACCCCAGAGCTGGAGAAGTAGAGACAGGGGGATTGTAGGGCTTGCTAGCTGAAAGTGAATGCTCCAGGTTCTGTGGGTGACCCTGTCTCAAGTAAGGTTCAGAAGCAATAAAGAGTCCTGGTGTTAACCTCATCTCCCTTCTGCACTGGCATGTACAAGTTAGTGCACCACAAGCACATATGCACACACACACACACACACACACACAGACACACACAAACACAGAGACATATACACACAGACACACACACAGAGACACATACACACACAGACACACACACACAGACACATACACACACAAACACACACACAGATACACAAACACACACAGAGAGAAACATGCACATAAACACACATACTACACACACAGACACACACACAGACACATACACACACACAGATACACAAACACACACAAACACATAACCAAAGATCTTTAGGTGACCCTTGCAAACTGAGCACTATATCAGAGATTATAAACAATAGTGGCTTTCCTCACCACCACTCTCTAGCTCCCACCACTGCTGGATGCTAGTCTGAAGCAGGTTCTTGCACCCCTCTGATATTTCTTTTATGTTTTTCTTCTTTAAACAAAGCACTCACCCTGGAGAACACCACCTCACGTAGGAATCATTCCTGTAAAGCTAATCACAACAAGGATCCCTCAGTCCCCTAGTATTCAGGGTTGGTGACATGGCCTGGATACCACCTGTACCAGGTTGACTCAGTCATAACCTGGTTCCAAACTTCCCAACCTCCCTCCTGCTTATGTTCTGGTGAAGATTAAGATAAATTGAAACATGCTAATCTCTTGGACCCTCACAAGGCCTACTCTGTAGTGGCTTGAAGCATGCTGCGGTTGGCACTTGCCAGGTCAAGAGAGCCAACTGTGACATTTTCAGGAATTTTGTGAGCCAGTTGACATCAAGTTGTTAGCTTGCAATCACCCTCATTGGAAACTGGCAAACACTGCACATTAGTATTTTGGTTTTTCTTTTTGGAAAACCAGTTGCTAAACATTACCAGCCCATAGCTAGGATCATCTTTTGAATCCTTGGATGGTAGTTTGTCAATTTTATTTAAAGGAACCATTTTATCCCATTGCTTTACTTTTTCTACTTACTTGGAATTTGAATTTGTTAGTCAGCATGTTTCACCAGGCTCAACACCACCTACAGCTCTTGGCACCTACAACCTGGATTAACTCATTTGATATGCATACAAAATATCCTACCACAGCATAGGGTTCGGGGGAGGCAGTGCCAGGAGCTGGTGCTGGAGATGCCCCATGCTTGTTAGAGGAGAGGACCCTGTTAGGATCCGGGTTGGAACAGACCACTCAGATCACTGAGGGGGAGGAAGAGGCTGGATGAGAGCAGTCGTGGTTCAGGTGCAGTGGCTGGGGATGCTGTCCCTCCATGGAAGCTGCTGGGGCTTACACCTGCTCTCATTGAGTGGCTGCTGCTGGGGTCAGAGAAGTCATTCTCACTTCAATATACCTCTCTGTATTTCCAAATTCCCACTGTAAGCCAGCACCCTAGCTGTTGAGATTGTAGACAGTGAATGGACTAGCTGTTTTGTTTGGCTATTTCCTAAATTTATCCCCAGTGTAAGGAATTTTCTACATGTAGAAAGAAGACAGGAGAAAAACATCTTCAAATGACAACTGTGGCACAAATAGGAGGTAATGAGTCACAGAGTCTTCCTTCCACCCTCTATGAACTTGCACACACACTCTCTGTTCAACAAAACTGCCATTGTGCATATAGCCAAAGGGCCCACTTGTTTTCTCCAGGTGTTCAGGGCAGCTTGGTGGTATGATCTGCCTCCAGATTGTGTCTCACACGTTATAAACCAAGAAGCTGGCAACTCTGCCATAGATAGTGAAAGAATGAGGAAAAGGAAGACAGGATGAAGCCAGAGATCCAGCAAGGACATCTCTCTAGCACACCTCTGTGCTCAGCAGGGACCTGGGCACAGGCTAAGTGAGGGCAGAAAGCAGATGACTTTTCAGAGGAACAGGGTGTCCTAAGGGTGTCACCAGGCTCCAAGCTCATTCTCTTTCATGCTGTTCCCTTACCCAACTTTCATTTTTAAAACTCAGCCCTACATTTCAGAGACATTCAAGTTCTCATATGTGAGGGAGCCCACTGTTCCCTAACTGTGAGAGGTCCATGTGGGGCCTAGCTGCCGTAATCTACATCCAGAATATCAGAGGCAGAGTGGACATGGGGAAGCCTAAAGTGTGTGAGTAGTGCCTCATACCATAGACAGCAAGTTTTGGGCAGAGCATGAGCTAGCCAAGTTGCTCACAGTAGGAGTTAGCCGCCACCACACTTAACAAGGGATTTGGCAGAGGATGAACCTGAAGGGGATCCAGTGACTTGGGATACACAGGGAAAAGTGCTAGGGAGGAGGGAAGCCTCTTGGTTTTACTCTTTAAAAAGAATTTAGGTTTATACATTCATTTATTTACGGTTAAAGCCTTTCTATCTTTGTTTTTCATTTTATGTGTATTTTTGTCTGATAACAGAAACACATGAAATCTATGCAGAGGGTATCTTGCTCTATGATATCTCAGCAACTGTGGGTGTTGCATAGTGCTTAGGTCAGGGTAAGCACACACATGTCCTCAAACAACTGGCAGCATTGATTAGCTCCTTGACATGTGGAGGGCACTGCTGTCATCAGCTTCCTACCTATCACCAGTGGTGCTTGCTGACACTCCATGAACACACTCATCTTCCTGCAGAACTGCGGTGTGTCTGGAATGAAAAAGCTCCTCCTGGGGATTAACTCTAGGAAAAGAGAGAGGCAGAGCCAAGGAGCAGCAGGGTCCTACCGTTGGCATGATATTCAGGGATGGTATTCTCAACTGAGGGCAGAGGAAATCTGAATGGAGAAGGGACACCTGTCAGCACCAGAAAAGATGGAACAAAGGAGTTTTTCCTCTTATGTGACATGTACTAGTTCCATGGGGGCTGGGGGAAAAGCAGACCTGCCTTTAGGTCATAGATGATTCTCCCTGTTTATGAGGCCCATTGGTGAGCACAACAAAATTATAAATTATTTAAAAAAATCATATAGTGATCTTATTATTCCGACTTAAATATCCTTAAAGTCTCATACAGCATAGACTCCAGAATGTCCCTTTTCCAAAAAATCAACGGTGTTAGCATAAATATTGTTAGTTGTTGATTAAGAAATTTAGATAAATAAGAAACAACCACAACCTGAGATTCTACAATCCAGTTTACTGTTACTCCACTCCCCCAGTGAGCTATTTAAAAAGCTTTGCCTGTCACTGTATTACTATTAATCAAAACTATTTGAGCATTTCATGATGTCAGTCATAGTTTATGGCTATCAGGCAATGTAAGGTTGCTGCTAACACAAATCTGGTATATAAAAACCTCCATTGGATAGAAGGACATGGAACAGTTTCATTTATAACCTTACATGTTTTATCTGCTGGTAGATAATCTCCTAAGAGTACTATTATTCCTGATTTGATGGCATTCTTAAAGAAAACAACTTTTGTAGTGTCATTCATCACAATTACTTTAATGGCAGACTGCTCAAGCAACATCAGACAGGCCACTGTCCAGATCTAAAATAGGAACTGAAGTCACTGGTGCACCTCTGTGACTGCAGACGGATGTTTACATACCAATGTTCTCCACTGAAAGGAGCCATTCAAAGGCCAAAAGGAACAGTGAGAGGAAAGCAGCTGTCTATAAAATTTGCCAGAATGAAACATATCTTGATGGAATTGAGATTGTATCGACTTGAACTTCTAAAAGAAGAGAATGACTTTGAAACTTTTGCTAACCTTGTAAAGTGGATTTATTTCTAAAAACCCATATTGAAGATGAAAAGAATCCTCCTTCTGTGCTTGTGTAATTAAAAAAAGCATAAGATATACAAATACATACTGCTCTTATTGGTTCATAAAAAGAATACCTTGATTCCTACACACACACACACACACACACATACACACACACACACACACTATCCAGAATGCCCTCATTCCCAAGGCTGATATAGGCTCAAAATTATTGTCAGGTATCAAAATTCAATTACCTTAGAAAAGCAGCAAGTGTGGCCCTAAGAACGCTTTCCATTCCCCACCAACCAACTAACAAACTGTCATCTCTACTCAGTCCTGTTGCCACTTATGGCCCCATAGAGAGTCCTAAGAACCTGACACGGTTGCTGGTGTGGGAGATAAAAAGATTTAATTGATATAGAAACACGTTCCTTCTAAGACAAGCAGAACACAATTCCAAAAATAAGCGAGTTGAACAGCTGCGAGGAAACCAATCTTCAGGTGTGAAACAGCTCAAGCCATTCAACACATGTGAAGGTTTAGGATGTGACACAAGGAGAAGACATTTTTGGCCCAGGTAGGCCTCACTACACAGAACCTAGGACTCTTCATCCCTCTGCCATCCTCTGTCCATTAACCATTACCCATCTCTCCGCCCTTCATCCATCTTCCACCACCCATGTACACCTCGATCATTGACTCACCATCTACACATCTTCACCCTCTGCCATCCATCCTTCATTACCCATACACCCAACTCATGCTCCCTCTCCTTTCTCCTGTCAACCCTTCTCTACATCACTTTCATTTCTTCCTCAGTTCTCCAACCCTTACCACTTCCACAAGCCACTCCCCACTATCTGAGTTTCTCTGTGACAATGGATTCTTTCAGACAGTAAATATCAGACCAGTGCAGGAAGGCGTGGTCTGAGCATCACACAGTCCTGTAGGAGAAATACTTGAGTGCTTGAGAAGTTGCAGTAAGCCCTATGTAGGCCTGTAACTGCATAACTGGCTTCCTTGGTTAAGAAGAGCTATGAATAAAGATGGAGACAGTAACCCCAGAAAGATGCAGAGGAAAGAAATGGGATTTGTGAAGAGAGGAAGGTTGTAGAATGACAAAGGAACACTGAGGACTTTGGTGCAGTTGAATCATTTTGTCAGGAGGAAAGATCAAAGTACCGTTTGTAAATTAGGGATTTCAAAGGGGTTGATGGTGGCCGTTTCAGTAAATTAAGGCCTTTCCCCACATTCTGATAAAAGAAAAAAAAAAAAACAGGGAACAGAGCTAAACAGAGAATTCACAAAGGAGGAATCCCTAATGGATGAGAGACACTTGAAGAAATGCTCAGCATCCTTAATCATCAGAGCAATGCAGCTCAAGATGACTCTGAGATTCCATCTCACACCTGTCAGAATGGTTAACACCAAAAACTCCAGTGACTTCACATGCTGGCAAGGATGTGGAGGAAGGGGAACACTCCTCCATTGCTGGTGGGAATGCAGGCTTGTGCAACCACTATGGAGGTCAGTATGGCGATATCTTAGAAAACTTAGAATAGCTTTGCCTCAGGACCCAGCCATACCCTTCTGCGTATACATCCAAATGACTCCTCACGGAATCACAAGGAAGTTTCCTCATCTATGTTCATAGCAGCCTTATTTGTAATAGCTAGAAACTGGAAAAAACCCTGATGTCCCTCAACTGAAGAATGGATTAAAAAACTGTGGTACATCTACACAATGGAATACTATTCAGCTATCAGAAACAATGAAATCATGCAATTTGCAGCCAAATGTATGGAACTAGAGAAGCTCATGCTGAGTGAGCTAACCCAGAGTCAAAAGGATGCACATGGCATCTATTTACTTATAGTCAGATTTTAGCCATATAGTACAGGATAACTATAGTATAACCAATGCACCAGAAGGATCAGGAACATAAATTTGTTAGCTGTTAATGACACACTTTGCCCTAGTGGTGCTGCCATGTAGGCCTCCAGTATATGAGGAAACTCTTACCCCTCATATGACTGCTACAATGGAGCGAGGGACTGATATGCAGGGACTCTACTCAGGAGGAGTGGGATGGAAGGGAGATGGGGTAGAGGAGGGGAGGGTGGGACTGGGAGGAGTAGAAGGAAGGCACTGTGATGGAGATGTAACTTGAAGTAATAAATAAACATTTTTTAAAAAAGAAAAAACAAACAAAAAGCACCTGGGTGTTATTTCACTGCCTTCACTTTCAGTGGAGGGGAGACACACCCCATGGGGGAGCAGGAGCTTGTTTCTGTTTACAGGACAAAACACATTCACTGGGAACTCTGTCACCAGTAATTGGTCTAGCAAGGGAAATAGGTTCATCAGTGAGACACAGAGTCCTTCTGCTGTAAACGCAGCCTGTAGAGCCTGTATCTCACTGATACCAGTTCAGACACTCACTGTGCACAGCAGCCTTGTACAGGCAAGTCAACACTGGAACCACGAAGAATGCTCAAATCATGTGTGCCTAAGGCTAATGAAAAACACACCAGAGTAATAGCTGGTAA
Source organism: Lophiomys imhausi (assembly GCA_907164525.1). Lineage (NCBI taxonomy): Eukaryota > Metazoa > Chordata > Mammalia > Rodentia > Muridae > Lophiomys > Lophiomys imhausi. Next base: position 9,901,928 of record CAJQZJ010004760.1, read on the forward strand.
TGGTCCAGAGTCTGGAAATCTGAAATATTCTGGAGGGAGCATCTTTCTCTTCTTAACAATATCAACAGGATCAACACACACACACACACACACACACACACACACACACACACACACACA
>CAJQZJ010004760.1:9902057-9914633 GCA_907164525.1 Lophiomys imhausi
ACACACACACACACACACACACACACACACACACACACACACACACAAGCACAAAGACACTAGTACACTGAACACCTTCTTTTTTTAATCAAACATCAAACATAAATACTAATCAAAAAGAAGTTGGACTCAAAGCTAGAGTGTATCTCAACTTTTTTGTAGAACGTAACCCCTTTTGGGGGGAAAAGTTTCCTGGTGGCTCCCTGATTGTCATTGTGGCCACTCTTTCTCAGGTATGTGGACCGTGGCTTGTATCTCTGTGGGCTGTGGTAAGTGTCTGCTGCTCTCCCTGTCAACCTCAGAATGCACAGATGCTTTCAAAGAACTGAACCAATAACCAACAAAGACACACATGCAGGATGGGACATTTTATGGTGGCATAGCAGCCATCAAAATCTGCTAAGTCCTCAACATCTCCGCTCCAGCCCTCCCTGAAGGGAGCTCTCCAGCACTTCTTAACCCTCCCCACAGAACCCTAAGCCTGCTTCCTCTCTGCCCTCTCTTCTAGGAGAGGGAGCAGCTGGTCCCCTCCTCCACATGATAGCCCTTCACATCCTGAAGATGCTATTAGGTCAGCTCCCTGCTCCAGGCTAAGTGAGCATAGATCCTTTAATCTTCCTTCATAGCTCCTATTTTCCGAGTCTTTAATCGTTTCTGCTGCTCTCTATGGAATCCCTTTCAGCTTGTTAAGCCCTGGTGTGTCACCTCTTCAGAAGGTGGCAGGATGGTGGAAAAGTCAGGCAGCCCAGGCTCGGTAGTACGTACCCTCAAAAACATAGCCAAGTGAGCTCCAAAACCTGTCTGTGATTCTTCAGATGGAGAACAAACCCTGGGAAGCAGTGTCTCCTCCCATAGTGGGGAACATAAATCCAACAGCAATGAACAAAACACACTGACCAACGAAAACAGAGCTGTACATTGTTTTCTTCCAGTTCTGTGTACCACTCCTTACCATGCCCTTGTCCAGATTGTGTAACAGTTACTATGTGGCTTTTCATGATTTGCCAGTTTCCTTTATCAGCCCTTTTTCCTTTCAATTATCAAACATGTTCTCTGAGTCACATTTGTTCTCAGCCTAAGGTTCTGGTCCTTTTTCCTCAAATTCCAAATACATTCAGCATGGTGCTTCAGAAATGAAACACAGAAATGGGCACCTTGCTGTCCCTTGGCTGGTCTTTAGAGCCTACTCATTACCTCTTGGTAGGCTATGTGGGGCCCCTGGGTACCTGCTGCTGGGACAAGGCCACGGCGAGCCCTTTCCCACACAAGAAGCATATGCTGACCCTCTGTGCTATGTCCCCTTCTCCCCGACCACTCATTGAGTTAGATTTCAGGGTCTTGATTAAATCCGGCCCTGTTCTCTGTGGTGTTATCTGCAGCTCCCAGCCCAGGTGCACTGTGCACTTAATGAATTCCCCTTTCTATCATTCAGAAAATTGATGAAAGTGCTTAAACAGCATTGAACCCAGGATCCTCCACTGGGAAACGCCACTTGTTATGGTCCCTCATATCAATGTTGAGCCATTTACAAGTATGCTTTCAGTGCAGACACCAAGCATTCTCTTGCTTATGATTTGGGCCATCTTTTCCTAGGTGAAATAGAGTTTCACGGTCTGAATACCAGTGTCCCTGGAAACAGTGCAACATGGGACTCTTTCTTTCTCAGTGGGCTCATCTGGGACGCTGCTGTCCTGTCTTGATGATTTCCTCTAAGAACAAGCTATTGATGAAGTCAGCTGTGTTCTTCATGGAGAAGGGAAAAATGACCTCAAATATTTTATATTTTCATTTGCATTCATGTTTAAAAATATTTCAAGCATATTTAAATGTAAAGTGTGAGCAAGAACACTGTAGAGTCAGTTCTCAAGTATTTTCAAATCCAAGACTCTCTCTCTCTCCAATTATATTTCCATGATTATATATCACTGTGGTTAACCTTGAGATCCTTCTGCCTTAGCTTGCTGAGTGCTGGGATTCTGGCCCAGTGCTATTATTTAAGTTAGTTTAATATCCTTTGCGACAAAGTTGTACTCACCTCCAAAACAAAGAACCTGTCATAAAATCCTAGCCATCCTTATGGAATAATCACCCCTGAACATCAACTTCTCTGTACCTTCAATGAGGACCACTGGTCTGCATCCCTCCCTACCCAGCCCATATCTGGTTTCTCTTTTGATAGGACATGGCTACTAACCTGAGAGCTTCTGAAGGAAGCTGTGGTTTTCCACCAAGGAATTGTTCCTTTCCTTGACTCCATAAGGACTCACCTCATTTTGTCTTTGTATTAGTCAGCAGCATGGAGCTAGGATGGCATCTTTATCTTGGCTAGGAAGGGGCAGAATCCACTCTGTTTTAACCTGTCTTCATTGGGGAAGTGCTATTCTTCCTCATTTAGAAATGAAATAATATTGTTTCAAATGTGGCAATTTCCTTTTATTCCTGAAAGAAGCAAACTGTAAATTGTCAAACAGAACAGGATAAAAGTATAATTACTGCTTTTATTTATTCATACTATATTAATGTAATATAATTATCCAGTAAGCAGACAGAATCTTATGAATATTCAACAACCACAGCAAGCGAAAGCTGCAGACTAGTTATTCTGGGGGACACATAAAAAGAGAACTTTAAAGACTGAAATAATTCTTCTGTTTTAAAACACCGTTTGTTGTGGTTGCGGCTTTAAAAACCTATGTCTTTGAGAAGAGAATGGCCCAATCAAGGACCAGAAAAAACATGGAACAAGGAGACAAATGCCTAGTCTTAAAACTAAGCTTGAAGATGTGGGGTTCCCCCCAACTTTTGTCCCATTCCTCCAAGTTATCCTTAAGAGATCCAAGAAAATCAAGAGGAAAGACAAAACTATAGAAAAAGATGAAAGAAAATTGAACCATTAATCAACTGGGGGCTCATGTGGGTAGTGGGCACAGTAGACCAACTTCTAGGAAATGAACATTATGAACAGATCAGAGGCCCATCCGTCATCAGAACAGCTCATACGATATCTGGAGGGCAGAGACCAGGGCTGGGATGGGGAAAAACTACACCATGGTAGGGAGGTTGTAAAGCTCAGTGGAAACCTGGGATGGCTGAGGAACAGCCTGTCTAGCAGGAGGCTGGGCCCTGAAGATAAGCCTAGCCTTCATCAGGAGATATAATGTATGTGGAGCCAAAAAGCCCAGTAGTGCTGTGCCAAGTACACATTCTTCATCATTGTAGGTGTCAGAGAGAACTGTATGGACTCCCAATATCCATCCTGGAAGTTCTGTTCATACAATGAACCCCCCATGTACAGCCTGGACTTTTTGTTTTCGTGGCATAGGCTCCTCATGTGCAATTTGGACTCTCCACTTTCACACTGAGGATTCCTCATGTGGAGCCTAGACTCTGATTTCACAGTGTGGACACCCCATGTGCACCTTGGGTCTTTACTTTCATAGTGTGGACTCCCAGTGTTCACCTGGATGCTCTGCTTTCAGGTTTGATCAAGCAGATTTGGTGGAAGCATTCACCAGCTTTCAAGACTAACGTCACTGTGTACTTTCTTCCTCGAGTCAACACTAATGTGTAGGGCACAAGAAAGAAAGACCTGACTGTAAAATCAAGCAGGTCATTCTTATGAGATGTACTCTGTCTCTGTGCATTGACCTTACTAATCACTTTGCCTTATTTTACCTAATTGGGAAATAGATTTTAAACATTGTACATTTTTGCTTTTCTGTTACAGACGGAGAAACAAAAGAAGTGAGGGAGCAAATTACTTTCTGCAGGTAATTTCCCAAGAGCTGGTAGGAGCCTCAGTTCATTCATTCACTTATTCCGTGGCTATTAGCTGAGTAGTTACGATGTCCTAGTTGAAGGGACAGTGATGAGAAACACAGACAATGTCCTATCTTCTCTGTGTCACAATCTAGAGTAGAGAAGAGCATCTAGATGCTAATCACACAGACTCTATAGGATTGTAATAAGATGCTGGGCATCACAAAAATGTAAAATACAAGCCCTGGTACAGCTTGAGCTCAGGGGCATGAGCAGAGAGGATCCATGGAGGAAAAGCATAGGGGTTATTTTGGCAAAGGAATAAAGGAGGCTAGTTCCCTGGCAATGGGTACAAAGGAGGGAACACTAGCATGTGTTGAGGTTGAAAGGCTGGCCAGGAACCTACAGTTCCACCCCAATTGTCACTAATCATTCACCACAGTCTCAGAGGTGCCCTGGCTGAATCACAGGGTTCTTTGGGCTAAGAGTCCCTACTTTTGTTTGTGAACATTAGAAATAAACAACATCTCATATGCTTGTATATTCAAAAGTTGTTCTGGTTGCTTCTTGTCAACTTAACACATATTTGGGAATACAAACCAACCCTGGTACATATTTGAGATTACAAACCTCAACTGGGAAAACGCCTCCAAACTGAGCACGGTAGCATACAATTTTAATCCCAGCACTTGGGAGCCAGAGGCTGGCTGGTGGATATCTGAGAATGCCTCCATTATATTGTCTGTAGGCAAGTCTGTAGTATTTAATCTTCTTAATGTTTGATGTCCAGCCAATGATGAGAGAAGGTTGTGCTTCCCCTGGGTCCTGATTTGCATAAAAGCTAGGCTGAGCAAGTGTCACAGTAAGCAGCGCTCCTCCATGGCCTCTACATCAGTCCCTCCCTCTCGGTCTTTGCTTTGAGTTCCTGCCCTAACTTCCCTGGATAATGGCCTACAAGCTGTAAAATGAAATAAACCTTTCCCTCCCCAGGTGCTTCTTTTCATGGTGTTATATCATAGCAACAGAAACTCCAACCAAGACAGATATTGTTCCTTTACTTATGAGGTATTGCTTCGGCAGACCTGACCACGTACTTTTTTAGGAGGATTGCGGTGGCACTTGAACTTTGGGCTACAAAAGCTACTAGTTTTTCAGAGCCCAGGACTGTTCTTTGGGAGTGTGGAGATGAAAATGTCCAGAGAAATACAGACAGTGCAGGCCTGGCTTGTGAAGTTGTAGCGAGGAGTATGACAGTCCCTTAAAGACTCTATTGGAGCTGTCTGATATTTGTATTGAGACTCCATGGCTCCAGTTGGCTTTGGCTGAAGAGTCAGCTGTGATTAAGAGACAAGAACCACTAAAGTGAAAACTTTGCTTTGCTGGGACAAGAGATGCTGCTGTCTGCCCCCCTGTTGCTACACTTCAATCTTTGTCTACCCCCACATGTTCCCTCTGCTAATATGTAAAATACATACTAAACTTGTTCCAAAATTAAAAATTCAACTTCAAATACTACTTTCCCTGTAGTCACTCAGAGGAAAGATATTTTCCCTGAGACATGAATTATTCAATTAATAATTTGTTGTTTAAAAAATATATTGAAGTGTTAGAGGCATTCTTCCTCAGGTGTCTATTTTGGTGAATTAGTGTGAGATATAAAACATTGGTGTCTCAAGGTTTCTATTGCTATGATAAAATACCATGAGCAAAAGCAACTTGGGGAGGAAAAGTTTATTCCATCTTACACCTCCAGGTCACAGTCCATCACTGAGGGATATCAGGACAGGAACCTGATGCAGGAGCTGAAGAAGTAGCCATGTAGAAGTGCCATCTACCTACTGGCTTAATCTGCTTTCTTATTTTGCAGAGGACCAACTACCCAGGGGTGACACTGTCACAGTGAGCCAGACTGTCTCACATCAATAACCAGTCAAGAAATGCACCACAGGCTTGCCCACAGGCCAGGCTGCTGGGAGTGTTTTCTCAGTTGAGGTTCCCTCTTCTCAAATGACTCTAGCTAGTGTCAAATTGATATAAAAGTAGCCAGGACAAGAGTTGTGGATGTGAAATAAAAGTATTTTATATTTGTGTCTTAAAATATACTGATTTAACAGAATACAAATATGAGTGCTCATCTCACAAAGTCATTTTGAGTGGAAGTGTTGTTTGGGGGGTAGTTCTTTGTAGAACTGTGACATGGAACTATCAGGATTAAACAGTCATTATCACTAGTTAACAGTATGACCACATAATGATAAAATCTTAAAACTCTGCATAAACATATTATAAGACTATAACTATAGAAAACAAAAACATTAGGAATAAGTTGAAATTATTTTATAATATTGATAATTGCTAAAGGTATGTGCTATTTCAACTCTTTTTTTGGAATTCATCATGTTTTATTTCAACAGGAAATAAAAGTTTCATTCATTAAAATGAGTTTAAATTGTCATTCTAAAACATCACAATTATTTTTAACCCAGCTTATGTGATAGCCTCCTCAGAAACATCCAGATCACTGTCTTTTTTTTTTCTTTTGATTCTTCAATTTCTTTTCTTTTTTTTTAATAATTTATTTTTTATTTCTTCAAGTTACATCTCAATCACAATCCCCTCCCTACTCCCCCCTCCAGTCCCACCCTTCCACCCTCCTCCCCCTCAACCCCCCCATTCTCTTCCCTTCTTTTTTCTTTTTTTTTTTTTTTAGTTTAGGATTTTTCTCCCCCCCCCCCAACAGCTCTCCCTTTCAGTTCAAAAAATGGTTCTTTTTCTTATAACTATAAATACAATACAAAACAACAGAAATAAATAGGCCACAATTATAAGAGTTATACATACATTAGCATACATTCCCAATGTCCAGTCCATATGTTTTTGGCACCTGACTTTAACATTCTACTATCTAACCATCTCCATGAGTTTAAAGTTCTATATCTAACTCAGCTTTCATACTAACTTGCCTCAGAATTTTAAAAATATCTTCTTAGATCCAGAACACCCTCTTGATTCCTAAACAACTCAAAATTTAACTATGAGACTCTAGCTATCTATTCTTCAACCACCTCAGAGACCTGAGAGGGATAAATATATCTGATTATATAGGAAGTGCAGGGCCTGCAGCTTCCAAAACTAAGAAATGACATACCAGTGGCTGCCTGGACAGTTCCCATTTTCTCTCCATACATTACAGCATCAGTCTTCAGCCATTTGGCCCCGCTATTTCAACTCTTTAACAGCTGATTTCATTGACTGCTCATTATGCAGCCTGCACACGCCGATGTGATCCTTTTGACACTGGACTCTTACCCTTCACTTCCTCCTTTAGTCCTTCACCACAAAGAGGTGAGGAGCTAGTCTGTGTCCCAAGAAGCATCAGCAACATCCATAGGAATAAACATCCCCAGGCTACTCCATGTCTAAATCTAGAGCTAGTGTGGGCTCCAAAAGTGCTTCAAGCACAAAGCCTGGGCTTAATTTCCAGCATTTGCTTGTAATTACATCCCTGACGAGGCTGAGACAGGTGGGTCTCTTGGGACTTGCTGGCCAACCAGCTAAGTCTAATTGGTGAACTCTAAGCAACTGAGAGATCTTGTTTCAAAACTCCAGGTGGACAACCTCTGAGGAATGACAGCTGAACTATCCCCTGTCTTCTAAAAACAAACAAAACCCACCAGGTATTATGCCTTATGGAAATAATTTTCCTATTATTTTTAAGCGTCTTTAACTTTAATGAAATGTGTATTTCTATTTGTTGTATTTTCATTGGATCTACATTATGATGCATAAGTAGGCCTTTCCTATATACTTAGGCTATAAAGGAAGTCATTCATGTTTTCTTTATTGGTTTTATGATATTATTTTTTTTAATAATTTATTTTTTATTTCTTCAAGTTACATCTCAATCACAATCCCCTCCCTACTCCCCCCCTCCAGTCCCACCCTACTACCCTCCTCCCCCTCAACCCCCCATCCTCTTCCCTTCTTTTTTTTTTTTTAGTTTAAGGTATTTCTTTTTCCCCCCATCAGCTCTCCCTTTCAGTCCAAAAAATGGTTATTTTTCTTATAACTATAAATACAATGCAAAACAACAGAAATAAATAGGCCACAATTATAAGAGTTATATGGCTTAGCATACATTCCCAATGTCCAGTCCATATGTATTTGGCACCTGACTTTAACATTCTACTATCTAACCATCTCCATGAGTTTAAAGTTCTATATCTAACTCAGCTTTCATACTAACTTGAATCACAATTTTAAAAATATCTTCTTAGATCCAGAACACCCTCTTGATTCCTAAACAACTCAAAATTTAACTATGAGACTCTAGCTATCTATTCTTCAACCACCTCAGAGACCTGAGAGGGATAAATATATCTGATTATATAGGAAGTGCAGGGTCTGCAGCTTCCAAAACTAAGAAATGACATACCACTGGCTGCCTAGACAGTTCCCATTTTCTCTCCATACATTACAGCATCAATCTTCAGCCATTTGGCCCCGTTTCTCTGACAGACATTGATTGTAGAGCAGGAATTATGAAGGACTTACCTACCCTGTCTTGGAAGAGCTAGGCTGTCGACTTATCTGCTTCCAAGTTTTGTCCTTTTTGGACAGAAGTCTGTCTACAGTTGAAGCAAGGGGTTTTTCTGGCCAAGAGAAAGGCTTACCACCAATTCAATCATCTCCCACTGGAGATTCTTCGATGCTCATCTTCTACTTGGAGTAGAATAGGGGGTTCTGTCAGGAGCTGACATGTCTCGATATCAAAAAAATCATTATATTTGGCCACATTGTTATTGATCTTTGTATATTGATACAAAATCAAGAGTAACGCTTCTTAAAGGTATTGTTCCTAGTAATGCTTAAAAATGAAATGTAAAGTTTTGGCCTCTTGCTACCAACCGTCACAAACTGTTTAGGATAATTAAGAAACAGAAACTAATAGTCATGAAAACGTGTCATTTTGTTAGTTACTATGACAGTCTATCACAGTTATTTTCTAAGCTACTCAGAAATCAAGTTGCTAAGAGACAAGCAATATTTGCTTATCTAAATATAAGAGATAGATAGGGCATCTTCAAAAACCTCAAGAGATCTGCAGAATATGGCATATGATATTATTTTTACACTTAACTACATGACCTATGTCAAGTGTAGTCTTGTGGATGGTGAGAGAAATATTAATCTAAATTTATCTTTCATGGAGGGTTATATAGATGACAAAGAGCCATTGATGTAAAAGATGAAAAATCAAGCAGATACCTTTCTCCAACAGAAGAAATGTGTAGAGATAATATCTTTATTACATGCTGAATCATTCGGCCCTGTTTCTGGCTTTTCTGTTCTGTTCTGCTCTTTGGTGGAACCTCTTTCCAGAACCAACCACAATCCTTTAGATGCACTCACAAGAATGTTCATGCAAAAGGACATGCACAGGTACACACTCTCTAAATCTAGTGTGGTGCATGAAACGAGGCACAGTAAAGATGACAATAACAGGTCACAGTGACCTAGTGAGTTCACAACGTGGTTTCTACCCACTCACATGAGACCCGGGCCTGTGACTTTGCTCACTGCACTGGAGAATGCTACTTCGTTCTCTCATCCTGTAGCATCTGTCTCTGTCTTCCTCAGCCCGGTGCTCCCTGTGGTCTGAGTTTCCTCATTTCCTAATTAGAAGGAGATGATTATTATTTCAGACACTCATGAACTATGCAGAAAAGCCTTATCCTTAAAGGACAGTCTTTATGAACTACATGTTATTTGTATGACACTCCAAAAAAACATGGGTGCTAAGGGAAGCTTAGAAGCTTTGTTCAATGCAGAGCTGACTGATGCAGCAAACTACTGCTCACCTTGAGGAATGCTCTTAGGGGCAAATTCTTAAGCAAAAATGCAGTGCATCACTGATAACTATATTACATCTAGAGACTGAGGAGGGGTTGCAAAGAAACGTGCACATGGCCCTATTATGAATCGATACTTCAAAACTAAAATATTGATGGATTTTGTCAGGTTGAGTACATTTTTGTAAAAATCTAGATCCATGTATTATAGAATGAACATTTTTTTTGTGGGTATTCATGGGAACTATCTTGTGAGGGCTGCAAGATATTCCACTGCCTAGTTGCATTATAATTGACACTATCTTTCCTCTATTGGCATAAAACTCCTGGCTTTTCATTCTGCAGATGAATTGTGGGTAAGATTCAGTTTCTGTAGTTCTGCCATGAAGGATTGAGAAAAGCTTCTCAGGGCCCCAAATAATACTTGCAGCTTTGAGAGCCAAATTTCCTTCTCCCAGTTTGGCTGTCAGTTATCTATATCCTCTCCAGTGTTGCTGTGTCAGCATGCTCAGATCTCAGCCCATTTTCTTGGTACATGGAGCCAGAGTATTGAGGCCTCAGCCATTTACTCACTGAGCTGAGGTTCCTGTCTCTACCTCTGGCTGTGGCTTCATGGTGGGCTTCTTGTTAGTGTATTTTTCCCACTCTACTATTGAACCATTTTTATCTTAATGAACAGCAGTAGCCCTTCAAAAAACTATATAAAGAGTAACCTCTTACCTGTTTCATGGATTAAAATAGGTACCTACTTTGTTTGCAAGTTTTATGCTTTACTCATGGTCTCCTGACACAATTTGAAGTAGCTTGATATTGGGTGTCATTCTCAGTTGTTTCTTGTCTCATTTTGGGGACAGAATCTCACATTGAACCAAAGCTTACTGTTTTGAATGGAGTGGTTGGACAGTGAGCTCTAGTGATCCAGTCCCTGTTTCCCCAGAACAGAGATGTCAGGCACATACCATGGTGCCCAGCTGTCCCTGCTTCCCCAGAACAGAGATTTCAGGTACATACCATGGTGCCCAGCTGTTGCACAGATACTGGGGTGAACTCAGGGCCTCAGGCTTGCACAGCAGGGACTCTACCTACTGATCCAGCCCCCCAGCCCCTTTCTTTTCACCTTTGATCTTCTATCTACATGGACACTATCTTAGAGCAGAATGTGAGGTAAGGATCCCACCTTGCCTCTCTTCCCAGAATGGAACGAATCTAATCTGAAATGGTTATTGAGCCATTTTCCATCTTCTATTGATTTACAATGCTAATTAATTTATGAATGCAATTTTCAAAAAAGACAGACCAGATATTAGATAGCTTATTTTCTTTCCATTGATTTGTTTATTTTTTGGTTGTAACCAGTATTACTCTTTTTAAAACGCTGAAGTTTTATGTTGCTTTTCACAGTTTTTTTTAATGAAATGGGTATTTCTTGCAGAAAACATTACAAACTCCAAATAAAGTAAAACCACCCAAAATATTGCCAGCTCAAAATATTTGTGTTTGTTACATTTGTGTGCACAGGAGCCCATCCACAATTCCATTGTTTTACTTTTCAATGGGTGTGCTTGAGTTGGGTGGCACTTGGGTTTTCTTGGGTTACTCCTGACACACTGCTGCTTCCTCCTGCATTCCACCCTAGGTTCCCATTAAATCCCAGCTTCTGAGAAAGTGTTCCCTTCCCCACTGCTGGGGATCACTGAACATGCTGTTCCTTGCATTTCCTGTTGTGCCTGACCATTGCTTTGGGATTGGGTCACTATATACCCCCTGTACCCTAAGAGGACAAGTCACAAGATGGACTTGTCAGAAATGAGATGGGCCTTCTCTTACTAAGGGTTTTTATTGTGTTCAAGGTCACCAACTCCTAGACCTTAAGCTTCAAAACCTAGAGGAAAATTGCGAAATTACACATAAGATTGAGAAGACTTTACTTTTCCATGTGAGAAGAATCCTAGGCTTGGGCAACATGAACAACAGAGGTACCTCCAAGGAAGACACTTTTGTGACAGTAATTGTCTGTCCTAGAGCTCAGAGTATTAATTTTCCATAAGTCTTAGGAAACAAAGGGAAAACAAGGAGTGAACTTCCAAAACTCAACAAGCTGTGTAAGCATGTGAACAGTGGCCTTGGGACCAAACCAATTCTTTATTGTTTATGAAGGAAGGATGCAGTTGATTTGATGTATCAAAAAACTGATACCAGAGACAGAGACAGAGATCAATACAGAAAGAAAAGGGGACATTGACACTCAACAGCTTGTGCATATATGCACACGTGGCAAGGGAATGAAAGGTTTCTTCTTGCAGCCACCATGTGCGCAATCACAATGGATTTAAAACTGCCTCAGAAGGAATCCTACTGGGAGTGTTTAGGTCCACAATTACAGTAAATGAAGATTCAGAATTAGCAAACGCATTTCACTTAATTAGAAGCATTAAGTAAGCACCACCACATGTACAGTACTGTGCGTGCTAAAATGAGAAAATGGCTGACCCTGGAAAAGTCTTTCTTTCTCTTATTTTAAATCTTATTTGTTTCATGTTTAAGAAACCATTAATATTTCCTCCAACTGGAAGATAAAATATGGTGTAGATAAGGATGGCAAATACCTTTGCCCTTAATATAGATCCATACACACATGCATACACTCACACATTCACATACACACATTCATACACTCACACATTCACATACACATATGCATACATTCACACACTCACATCCACACATGCATACACTCACACACACATGCATACACTCACACATTCACATACGCACATGCATGCACTCACACATTCACATACACACATGCATGCACTCACACACTCACATACACACATGCATAAACTCACACACTCACATGCACACATACATACACTCACAGCATTCACATATACACATGCATACACTCACTCACATAAACACATGCATACACTCACACATTCACATATGCATGCATACACTCACA
>CAJQZJ010004760.1:9956515-9979340 GCA_907164525.1 Lophiomys imhausi
TGTGTGTGTGTGTGTGTGTGTGTGTGTGTGTGTGTGTGTGTGTGTGTAGGTGCCAAAGGATACCTGAAGAGGGTGTTGATCATCTTGTAGCTGGGAGCTACAAGAAGTTGTGAACCACTTGACATATGTGTTTGGAACTGAACTTGGGTCCTCTTGAAGAGCAGCAAGAACTCTTAGCTTTAGATCCATCTCTCTGGCCCTCTAGATTCATGCCTACAACTCCCCTCCTTTCACATCATCTCCTTTTATGGCCTTGAACATATTAAAATACAGTTAAACATCCATATATGCTTTTCTTTGGCTTTTGGAAGGAAAAAATATAAAAGGACAGTATAGGTCCTGAGAACAGTGAATTGGGAGCCAACTCACACAGGATCAAGGACAGCTTGACCCAGATACGACCAACCCAGCACATTGTGACATATCAGTTTCAAATACCTTCCATTTTTGGCATGCCTCTAAACTATGTATTAATAATTCTAAATACCTTCCAACCAACCAACCTGAGGCACATTAGAAAGGATACCAAAAGGAAAATCTCAGGTGCAGATCCTTAGGGCAATTAATCAGCAGTCCATCCAAATCAGCATACACAAGGAACATAGAAATAACTATCCTGTAACCAACACACCAAAAAGATCAGGAACATAGACTTTGCTACTTATCGATGGGACAATTTGCCCTAGGGGTGCTTCCATTTAGGACCCCAGTGCAAGAGGAAGCTCTTAGCCCTCCTATGACTGTTGAACTGAGAGGGGCTGATTTGCAGGGACACTCCACATCAGAGGAGTGGGATGGGTGGGAGAGGGAGAAGAAGTTGGGAGGGTGAAATCAGGAGGGGTGGAAAGAGGGAACTGTGATGGAGATGTAATTTGATGTAATAAATAAACATTAAACTAAAAAAGAAAAGAAAAGAAAAAAAAGAAGCAGCTGCAGTGGTCACTGGGCTTTGGCATCTCAATAGCAGCTGCCTCATCCCCAAGGGGTCGGCCTCCTCAGTCTGTCTGAGACTGCCAAACCTACTCAGAGCAGGTGTCACACTCCACTGACAGCCCTGGTTCTATCCCCCACCTCATACCTCCACAAATGCCCCCCACTACCAGCCTGGGGTCCCAAGTCCCTTCAGACCCCCCAGTTTTGGGGAAACTCCTCTGGACAGGTCTTGTGCCAAAGCATCTTCTGCCTGCTCGAGCTTGCCACCTTGGGGCAGGTGTTGCACAGATCGGCCTAGAAGTTGGCCATTGCTGCACACTCACTGAGGCGACAGTCTTTTCCATCCATTTGAGTTTGTCGAACCTTCATGGGGCACATGATGCCCTCCACATCCCTGCTTGGGGTCGTGGGCTCTTCCAGTGCTCTGTGTGGCTTTGGCACTGCAGCTTTTCACCTGGGTTATGCCCAGTCTCAGCAGTTGCAACCTTTGTCGAGTGTCTTTCAAAGTGAAGCAGAGATGAGCAGTGATGTGAAACAATGCCAAGCAAAAAATCCCTCTCAAGTTTCCAGGCCTCCCTTTATATACTCCCTGTAATTGGGCAACCTTATGCCCTCCTCAGGAGGCCCATCTTTTGGCCAAGACCACATGTGCTCCCAGGTGTTCCCCAAGGTGCCAATCATCATGCTGATCTACATACCTCTTTTATGAGTCTGGTTTTTTTTTTTTCAGCAGTAGAGCAAGCACTCCCACAACCCTTATATAGTCATTCAACACAACTGTGTTTCCAACAAAATCCAAACCTCCACTACATCCCATACTTAGTATGAAACAAGGTTTGTGCTGACCTCAGTGTAATTTTCCAGTGTTGATATTGTAAGTTTGCATGGGCCAGGGTTATGCCCACTTGTTTGTCAGCCCACATGAGAAACTTACCTCAGTTTTCACAGTACAGACTCAGGATATCTGCACTCAACATCTTTCCAGTTACAATGCCAGAGCACGCTGCTTTCCCATCCAAGTACTGTCTATATTTAGTTTCACTGGCATTTGTCATGCTTCTAAAGCTGCCCCTGAATTCCTAAAGCTTTTGCAGAATGAAGTTATCTCAGACTTTAAGAATCTAAATGGCTTGGGACCATGTTTTGTGACTTCCAGATTTATATCTGCATTCAGTCAGACATGGGTATAGCACCCCATTCACTGTGAAGATACAATACAAGATATATATATGTAATGCAATACAATATAATACATGTTGACCAAAACATATTCCTAAACAGCTTAATTTTGCATACTGGGTTCCCATTGCCCAGGTTATTTTTAAACCATAATGACTGAATTCTACAATGCTGGTTAAATACACAGCTCATTGCAAAGTGTAGGGCTCACACATTTGCTTCATAAGTAATCAAGGTTAATTAAGGCTTTTATACTCTTTGGGTCATTTAGAGTAACATGCTATCTTGAATACATTCATGTGGCTTCCTGAGCTCTCCTAAATCTTCAATCTCATTGTTGAAATCTGAACGTGCCCCAGGTCCTCCTCAATGCTCTTTAATTACAGGACATTACAGGGCAGGGAGTGATTCTTGTAAGCTCTGTCCTTCATTGTGGAAAGCAAGCCTGTACAGGTATGTGCATATTTAGAGCTCAAACATGCACTTCATATCTTGATTTCAATCCATAATGAACAGTATGATTTCTGATATGGAACATTTATTACCCTGTTAGGTACTTCATGCTATAGAACAATGGAATTAGTTGGCTTATTATTTCATGGACTTCTGTAAAAAAAAAAAAAATACTGGCTTCTATCACAGCCATTTTGCTTTTGTTGGACATTGGGTTTGCTGTTCTTTTCATAAATATTGTTAAGACAGCAGTACAAATCCACAGGAATTAACACAATTGTTTATAAGGCAGCTTGACAACACGACCACTTAGTAAAGAGCACTGGAGAGAAGTTTCTTGTGATGAGTGATGGTTGCTGTAGATGCATAGCTGTTCAAAGTGCTAGAATATGTGATATTGAGTGCTCCACCATCCATGTGAGTGCTCCACCATCCATGGGACATATATACCAATCCCCTCACCCATGCTGCAGGGGTCAGAACCTCAAGGAACAGAAGTAAAAATAATGTAAGGACCAGAGAGGGGAGAAGAGAGCTCTGAGATATGTTCTTCTGCACATGACATGGATGTTGCACATATGAATTCATAGCAGCTATGGTTATCTACACAAGCTCAAACAAGTTGAAAACTTCAGTGTGGAGGAGAAGCTTCTGGGGCCCCATCCACAACTGAGGAGCATTGGCAACTGATAACTCCTTTGTGAGCAAGAGATCATTTCTTTTGTGGGGTGCTTCTGGTAGATTTTCGATGCTCCAGATGATGACACCACATATGAGCAGAATCAACTGGACTTGGTGGGTTATGAGAATAAAAAAGAGGACATGAAAATGGGAGAAAGTGGGAAGAAGAGTATAGGGAACATCTGATTGTGTGAATATTTCAAAGAATAGATTTTTAAAATAGATTTTTAAAATAGTGTTGTTAAGACCTTTAAAATATTTAGCTTTTTAAAACAATCACAAAAATGTCTAGACACATTTGTTTTTAAATGTAAAGTGGGAAACATTGGTTTCTCAGCTGTAGCAATGTTTTATCAAAGTCCCCAGACACAATGATATTTCCTTCAAGCATAGATAAGAAAAAGCCATACCCATCACCTTGTACAAAACTTAAATCCAAATGGATCAAAGACATTAACATAAAGCTGGATAGAAGAGAAAGTAGGATAAACCCTTGAACTCATTGGCACAGGTGACAATTTCCTGAACAGAACACCAACAGCTCAAGACCTAAGACCAACAATGAATAAATGGGACCTCAAGAAACTGAAAAGCTTCTGTAAGGCAAAAGACACTGTCATTCAAACAAAACGGCAACCAACAGATTGGGAAAAAAATCTTCACCAACCTCACATCTGACAGAGGGCTCA
The DNA here is from genome assembly GCA_907164525.1 of Lophiomys imhausi. Lineage (NCBI taxonomy): Eukaryota > Metazoa > Chordata > Mammalia > Rodentia > Muridae > Lophiomys > Lophiomys imhausi. The sequence continues at coordinate 9,960,451 of CAJQZJ010004760.1, forward strand.
TATCCAAAATCTACAAAGAACTCAAGAAATTAAATGCCAAGAAACCAAATAATCCAATTAAAAAATGGGAAACAGAGCTAAACAGCTAATTCACAAAGGAGGAATCCCTAATGGCTGAGTGACACTTGAAGAAATGCTCAGCATCCTTAATCATCAGAGAAACACAACTCAAGACAACTCTGAGATTACATCTCACACTTGTCAGAATGGCTAAGATCAAAAGCTCAAATGACAGCACATGCAGGCAAGGGTGTGGAGAAAGGGGAACCCTCCTCCATTGCTGGTGGGAGTGCAGGCTTGTGCAACCACTATGGAGGTCAGTCTGGTGATATCTTAGAAAACTTGGAATAGCTCTGCCTCAGGCCATACCGCTTTTGGGTATACATCCAAATGACTCCTCATAGAATCACAAGGAAGTTTACTCATCTATGTTCATAGCAACCTTATTTGTAATAGCTAGAAACTGGAAACAACCCAGATGTCCCTCAACCAAAGAATGGATTAAAAAACTTTGTTACATCTATGCAATGGAATACTACTCAGCTATCAGAAACAATGAAATCATACAATTTGCAGCCAAATGGATGGAACTAGAGAAGCTCATCCCGAGTGAGCTAACCCATACTCAGAAGGATGCACATGGCATCTATTCACTTATAGTCAGATTTTAGCTATATAGTACATGATATCTATACCACAACCAACGCACCAAAGGGAACATGGACATAGACTTTTTCTTTTTCTCTCTGTCAATGAGACACTTTTCCCTAATGGTGCTGCCTTGCAGTTACCCAGTGTATGAGGAGGCTCTTGGCCCTCATATAACTGCTGAACTGGGGTGGGGGACTGTTATGTAGGGACAATCCACTCCAGAGGAGTGGGATGGAAGGGTTAGCGGGTAGTGGGTCGGAGGGTGGGACTGGGAAGGAAAGAGACACTATGATGGAGATGTAACCTGAAGCAATAAATAAATAAATTTTTTAAAAAAAGATTGTGTTTTGAAAATTGTGGCATTCCTTCAAAACTCTACTAGAAAAGAGGGAGTTGTGTGGGACCCTTTCTCAAGAGCATGTTTCATAAATGAGCTGTGTCACAGCTTTAGGTCTCCCAAAGACATGCAATCATAGAGGCATTCTCTTAGGCTGACTTTAAAGAGAGTACACAAGGAAATAGAACTTTGTCAGGGTTTATATCTGACTGTCAGGTTCCAGTTGAGCCAACTTACTAGAGGAATGGAGATTTTTGTTACTAATGTATGATTTCAATTGCTTTGTTATCAATAGTCTATCATTTTAGGTGTTTGTTCTAGTTTGTTTCCCCATTGATGTGACCAAACATGGACCAAGAGCAACTTGTGGGAGGAAAGGGTTTCTATCAGCTTATAGGTCACAACCCATTGTAGGGGAACAGGAGCTCAAGGCAGGAACCTGGAGGTGGGAACTGAAGCAGAGACCATGGAGGAAAGCTGCTTATGGTTCGGTTTCTCTGGATGACACAGGTACTGTTCTTATACAGTCTGAGACCACCTTCCAGGGATGGTAGCACCACCCTTTGTGGCTTGGGCTTTTCTACATCAATTAGCAATAAAGAAAATGCCCTGCAGACATGCCCACCGGCCAATCTGATGAAAGCAATTCCTCAACTAAGATTCACTACTCCCAGGTACATTTAACTTTTTGGTCAAGCTGACAAAAGCAAACCACCACAGTTTAAAAACTCTTTTTATATAGTTCAACGTAAGTATTAAAAAAACACATTATCTTATTTTTTATTTCTGGGTGGGGGGGATATACTTGGAAATGTTTTTTTTTTTTTTTTTTTTTTTTTTTAGGTGGCTGTTGACAAGTCTGTATGTGTCTGGACTAGAAAGTAACTTTGAGACATCTTTTCAGATTGGTGTGGAAGCCTGCCTGAAAGCTTATCATTATGCTGAAACATCTTGCCTCAGTGGCTGGCAAACCTAACTTGGGTATTATTGTCATGGGTTCTTCTGGAGCATCCATTGCAAATAAGCAATGGTCTAACCTCTGGACCCCCACTAGCTCCCTGCAGATCACCACTCGACCTCTGTAGAGCATACAAAGGAAGTAGTAAAAATGGAGAGCTTGGGGGACTGTGCGTGGGTGCCTACTGTGGCACACCTGGAACACAAGATTTGAGCTACCATCCTATGTAAGAGGAGACAACACCGTTCACAGGAAAAGCTTAAAACTACTTATGATCTCCCCCCCCCCCCCATTCTGTTATTCTGGCCTGGGCAAACACTTTTCTACTTGTATCTGTATATCTATCTGCCTTCTTAGACATTCTACAAGTGAATAGTTTGAGACAGGCTGTAGTACTCACCTTCTTTCACTTTGCTTTAGGAATCATAAATAGCTTCTCTATACTTTATGATTCCTTTGTAGACAAATGACTTTTCATGCATATACCATTTTTTTTTTAGTATTGGTTTTAACCAGTTAGTGGATATTTAGATTATTTCCTGGTTTTGCTCTATTATCAGTCACTCTTCAGTCAATCTCCTTGTATATCATCTATATATCAATTTGTATGTATGTATTTTTCAGTTGTGTGGATGTATATTTTAATTGGCTGCATGCCTAAGAAAATTACTAGATCATGTGGTTTGTGTACATTAAAGAAACAACTGCTGAGGTGATTTCTGTGAATTTGGAATTTGTCACTTTTTATCACTCCTGGCAATGCATGATGTCCTGTGATGGCTTCTGTCTCTTCACTGCTTGCTTAAGGTTTACTATTTTCTCTGTCCTTTATTAGAGTTATTTGATACGCAGGAGGTGCCACCTGTTATGACTTGTTTATACTTCATGATGATCAGTGGTAGGTAGAACTACTTTCCCGCCACTGGGCCAATGACAAGCATTGTTTGGAAAAATGCAAATTCCAATAATTTTCTTTTGATTTAGTCATTGAACCTTTTATTATCGTGTTACAAACTTTTATTTTAAAATATATTCTGGATACAAGATTTTCATCAGACATACATTTTCTCCAAATCTCTGAGATTTCTCTACTTGTTTTAAAATGAAAGGTATTCCATTTCAAGTTCGATTGATTCAGTGTTAATTTTTATCAATTGTGTTTTCACACCATATCCCAGAAATGATCACACAATATATGACCATAAATGCATAATCAAATTATTTTCTCATAAAAATTTTATGTTCATATTTTGCTTAAATAAATTTTGGCATAAATAGCTTCCAATTTATTTCAGGTAATTTTTTGTGCAAGGCATGAGGTGACATTCTTTATCTCACTTACAAGTAGCCAATTGTCAAAAAAATTTGTTTAAAAAAAATCTTCCCTTGAGTTTCCTTTTTCATATTTTCATCAAAATCTGTTGACTATAAAACAAGGGCATATGTGTAGGCACTGAGAACAGCCCGTTGATTTGCTCTCTGTTCTCCAGCAAGATCCCATGGACACCAGAACTGAGAGCTTGTGCTGTGCTGTGTTTTAAAACAGGCAAGTGTGATCACTCCAAATTTGACCTGCATTCATATATAGCTTTGCTATTGTAGTTCTCCTTCATCTTAGTATGAGTTTAGACTCATCTGCTAATACCTACAATAAGAAAAGGAATTGATTTTGATGAAAATTGTGCTGATTCTGTGCAAAAAATGAAGACAATAGCTGATCAACTCTTTAAATTCATGACAGCAGATTGGCTTTCCTCTCATTGGGATAATTTTCTTTTTTTGTCAGTAAAAAATTAAAAAACTATATGACTTTTTAAAATTATATTCTTGCCTTTGATTGTTTTTCAAAGTATTTAATTTAAAATTTTAAGATTTATTTACTTTTATATGTATGAGTATTTTGGCTGCATGTATGCATAGCACATTTGTGAAGTGCCCTCTTAGGCTAGAAGAGGTGCCAGGCCCCTGGAACTGGAACAAAACAGGGTTGTGAGGCATGTGGGTGGTCCAGGCCAAACTCAGATTGTCTCCAAGAGCAAGTGCTCTTAACTGCTGAGCAAGTTTTCCAATCCCAAACTATTTCATTTTTTATCTTAGTCTAAAATGGAATAATTTTTCAAAACCTATTCTATATTGCTAATGCTAATACATAGACATAACACAGATTAGTCTGGGTTTTTTTTCTCTTTTGTTGGGAAACTATGCCAAGCCCTTTTATTAGTTGCAGTCATTTTATAGTCATTGTCATCTTGAATAAAACATTATTCCTTCCCTTTCAATATCAGGGTCTTTGGTTTTCATACTAAATGGCCTGGTTCATACTGGACACTTTAAACAAAAATTTTGAAACTTAATCTCTTTTTTAGCTTCACAATTTAAATGAAAATGATCAATAACTCTCCTTAAATATGAGGCTGAGCGTAGGGCCTTTATACATACACCTTCGTCAGGTGGGGTGTTTCTTGTACTCCTGGATTATGGAAGGGGTTTATTCTATGAATTTTTCAAATATTTTCTCCAAATCGATTGAAATGATCACATGGCTTCTTTCTTTAATTCTATTGGGGAAAGCATTGCATTAACTGGTTGTTATATGCTAAACGATGCAAAAAGACATATGCCTCTAGGATAATTTAGTTCATGATGACACATAATATTGCTATGTGTTGCTGAATACAGATTTCTGATGTTGGCTTGACATTTTCTGAGTCTCTATTCATGAGAATAATCTTCTAGAATTTTCTTTTTTCTTAATATGTTTTTCTGGCAGTAGCATCAAACAACACCAAATGTATTGAGTGTTTCAGGAAGTGGTAACTACTGTTTTTCTGCAAGAATTTATGGTGGATTGGCAGAATGGATTAGTGCCTGGGATTTAGCCTGTCACCAGGAAAGCCTCACTCCACCGGCCTCTGTGACTTGCCACTGGCTGTTTCATTTGTCTGTGCAAAATGTCCTGGTCCTACTCCTGGTCACATAGAGTAGAGAATCAGAGAACCGATACGTGTTTCCTGTGGTTCAAGAGAAGACAATATTTATATGTCCATTTATGAATCATCCCATTGTGTGTGTGTGTGTGTGTGGGTGGTTTGTCTCTGTGTGTGTGTGACCACTTTTCCTGGGGGAAGTGTATGTGTTCTTGTGTGTGTGTGTGTTTGTGGTGTGTGTGTCTGTGTGTGTCTATTTTCTGTGGCCAGCTTACAGGTACCATTTTTCCCATGGGGTACAAAACCTGGGTATATTGAGCTAATTCTCTGCAGAATTACTTCAGGACCACTTTGAAGATTCCCCTTATTGTGTGGCAGATTTGTTTAAGGGGAAATCCTACTTCAATAAATGGAATAAAAACATCCAGTTGTGAATATGTAGAGCCATGTTACTGTGGGGACAATAACAGCCAGTGCCTCTGGCTGTGCTATTACCTAGGTACCAAAGGAAAGATGACTCAAATATTTACATCCAGTAGTCAGCTATCCATAGAAAAATCTTACAAAACCTCAGTGAATGCCTGGAATCAGGGACAGTGCCAAGCCCTGTATGCAGTCAATGATGTGCAATAGCATTCTGAAGACCAGAGCAGCCATCAAACATCTAATGGGAGAACAGCATCTAAAGTGGAGGCACACTGTTTCCATTCATAAAGGATGGGCATAAGATATTGGGAGATTTAATGACACTATTTCGAATACAAACTTAAAATGTGGGATTGTGCATAGTTGAGAATTTTCCAACTAGTATCTTTGAGCAGTAGCTGACTGTAAGTAATGATACTGAGAGCAGTCCACAGATTCGATGGTGGTGTTGCTACTGCACACAATTATATGCAATTTTAAGTATTTACATATTTTACCTCTTATTTAAAAATGAAAAAATAGGGAAACAAAAAATGGCATGTTGGGGGCAAAAGAGATGGTTCAGTGATTAGGTGCTCTGGCTGTTCTTCCAGAAGATCCGTATTTGATTCCCAGCATCCATATGGTTTCTCACAGCCATTGGTAACTCCAGTTTCTGGGGTTCAACATCTTCTTTTGACCTCTACCAACACCTGACATGAATGTGGTACACATTTATTTATAGATGCAGCATGACACTAGTGCACAAAATAACAAATAATTTTAAAGTAGAAAATTGCAAATCCAGTTTCCCACTATTGGAAATCTTTGTGGGGCTAGGGAACCAGTGTGGAGTTCTAAATGCCACATAGGATTCTGAAGAACTGGAGAAACACCTGGTCTTTAATGTTGCCTGAATAATGTATTCTATGCTTCCATATATTAAGGTATATGTTGAGATTTTGCCTGTCAGGTATCTTATTAATACTACATATTTAAATTAATAGTCCTTTAAACATTTTATAACATCTATTAAAGTAATGCACCTTTATTATGTCTCTCTTGAAATACATTCCCAGCTACTGTCAGGTAAGAACTGGAAAAGGAGACCCCATTATCCCCCAAACCCCACACAAGAAACTTCCAGCTGCTTCCAAGGCTAAAGAGGAAAGACTGTGTGCTCGTTTGCAGGACTTTGAGTCTCTTCAAAGGACAGGACATGGGACAGTGAGGAAGTTCCAGACCACCACTAGGTAATTCTGCCACCAGAGCAGAGTTTGACCCATTTTTGAAGGTGTGTTCTTATTTTATCTTTGGGGTACTTCTCTTGCTACCCACATTCTCACAATACACTGGCTTCAAGGGCCTGGAAATGCTGTGAATTTTAGCACATTTTTATTACTATTGTTGCTATCTAAGTTGACTTAGGGTGAAGTTAGTTTGGTTTAGATATAGGATGGCAAAAGTCATTTTGAATTATAAAATGTTTAATTTGTATGTGAGCATGTTTCTGTGTGCACATGTGTGTACCCTTTTATACATGTGTGCACATGCATGTAGAAACAAGGGCCATCTCCAGGTGCCCTTTATTAGACACTGTCTCCTGGAATTCACCAAGACACCTAAGCTAGATAGTCAGAGAGCTTCAGGAATCCACCTTTCTAGTTTGGGAGAACAAACCCACGCTACCATACCTGACTCATTCAACACGGGTTCTGGGAATCAAAGTCTGGTCCTCATGTTTACAAGGCAATTGTTTTGCTGGGCTGTCTTCTCACTTTTGCTAGCAAATCGGGTTAGTAGGCATTCATTAATACTTACCTTTTAAAACCAAGAATAAAAACACATAATTTGCTTTAAATGAGCTGTAGTAATGAGGTTAGTTTTATTTTCAAAAGGAGGCAGTGCATATAGTTGGATAGCATCATTTTTAAGAAAGACCCTCCAGTTCCTCACATTCTAGCCTCATCAGCCCACTCTGATTTAATTTGCTGCATGCTTGAAGAAGAAAAAAATGTTCCACTGGTATTCAAACAAGGTTTATAATAAAACAGAGCAGGAATAAGTTTTGACACATCACTTGCAGACACATTTCTCTGGCCTGTGCTCAGGCGATAATCAGAATTCTTTGTCGCGGTGAAGAATGGTGAAGCCCACTATTTTGTAAGCATGTGCGCATCCAGAACCTTCATAATATTAGTTAAAATCAATGTGCTGCTTTTTTAATTATTGCTCATGGTACAGAGCAGGGGAGCCTCATTTAGGGCCTGATCGATACCGAGAAGGGATTGGTGGGCGGCGGCGCAGTACATCAGACTGCTTGATGTAAAAATCATTGGCTCTGTGCTGCTGAGGCTGGGGCGATCTGTCTGCTTAGCCTCCAGCTGGCTGGGGCGGTGCAATGGGTGACCCTTCCAGGGGCCCCTGGCTCCTTGCTGGGCAGAAACTGGGCTGCAGCCTCCCAAGCCAGCCGATTAGGGGACAAACTGTTTGGTGTATTGATCACAGCAGCATGGATGTTATTTCTGCTCTTCTGGGGAAGTTTTCCCCCATTGGTTTGAAGGAACAGATAGATGGTAGACTATTTTGAATGGTATAGAGGAGAGAAAATGGGCAGCTGTACAATGAAAGGGGATACGTATGAGGAGCAGGGAGAGGGGCGGCAAGGCAGGGGCAAGACTTTGATCTCAGGCAGGGGGCAGCCATGCACTACTGGACACCAACCAGGACTTCTCATTCTTGCATTTATCTTACATGCTCATACCAAAACCATTCTTGGGGTGGGAGAGGCTCTCTGAACTTAGAAATAATAATAGCTTCTACATATAGCCATGAAGCAGCTTGCCTGGCTTTCTTTGAGTATACATTTTCAAATGGAGATAAGAGAGTTCTTATCTCTTTCATAGTTGTTTGATAAGGGGACCAGGCCACTTTTGAGCCTGTTTTGAGTATGTGGCATGAACTTAATACACATGCTTCAGATGTGCATGCTATCAGCATGTTGGACTGTAGACTTCAGAAGGATGCTGTGTGTGTCTGTGAGAGGTGAAGGCAGTTATGGTGACCTGTCTGTCACACCTGGAAGCAACTCTACACCAGGGACCAGCTGGGAGTGACACGCTGCAAGCACAGGTGTTCCTTTACCATTCCTTTCCAGCCTGGGGAGCAGCCTGGGCCCCAGGCTTGAAGGTTCCTACCTGGAATTGGAGCAGCCTGGGCCCCAGGCTTGAAGGTTCCTACCTGGAATTGGAGCAGCCTGGGCCCCAGGCTTGAAGGTTCCTACCTGGAATTGGGGGCTTCTCTGACGTCTGCAGCATCAACAGCATTGATTTCTGGTCAGCACCGACCCAGACTTGATTGGTAAACCTCCTCTTTCTTTTTCCCATTTTAATGACTATGTGCTGTTTATTTTAGTTTATTTTTCCTTGGCTAATCCTTGGCCTGATCAGATTGCCTGTTGCTGACTCCTGGCCCACATTAACAGTTATGTTTAAAAACTCGGATAATACTCATAGATAATTTTCTTGGGAGAAAATACACACACATGTACATACACATAAAGGCCCATGCACTTTCACACAGGTGCACACACGGAGACATGTGCATGCATATACACATACATACCACTGCATATACACACATTTGCATACATGTATATATTCACATGAACATATCTAAAATAGGCATATGTACACAGATGCAAGCATACATGTATGCACATAAAATTCATGTGCACATACAAATATGCACCAATGCATACACACACATATATGTACACAAAGGTATAGACAAAGAGGAATGCACAAACATACAAACATAGGTATATTCATGCACAACAGGCAATGCATGCATGTGCCTATTACATGGAATGTCACACAATACTGTTATCAATGTGAGATATTTCACTACCTCATAAAAGGTTGCAAACTGAAGTCAGTTTAGCCAAATGTACATCAGCATTTAGAAGAAATAATAGAGAAAAACAAGGAAGAAAGGTACTACCTTCTTCCCACTTTAGGAACACTATGCATAACTGAAATACAAACATTAACTCCATGTATAAATTAGCATCTGAAGAACTCACTTAAAGAGGGATTTACTTCCTTTCAAAGTGCACCTCCCAAGAGACTTCCCATGCCCAGCTTCCTCTCTCTTGTCCCCCTTCCCAGATTAGTTTCATTTAATTAGACTTTATATATATACATATATATATAATATTTTTCTTTAAGAAAGGGAATGGTTGAAACCCACCCTGCACTGTTCTTTCCATTGGCACCTTCTCTCTCCTATGACCACAGGTTATATGGTACCTGATCCAAATAGAGTAGACTACAAGAGATTCCCTAAAACTATACAAAGTAAAACAGTTTCATTTAGTTAAACTTAGATGATAGAAAAGAGAAAAGAAGGGAGGAAGGAGAAATAAGGAAGTAGAGAAGAGAGGGACAGAAAGGGAAGGGAGGAAGGCAGGGACAGAGGGACAGAGGGAGGGAAGAAAAAGAGTAGAGAAGGAAGGAAAGAAGAAAGAAAGAAAGAAACAAACAAACAGAAAGGAAAGAAAGTAGTAAGTGGAGGGGGAGCAATCATGTTGGTGGTAGGTTTTGATTTAAAACACCCTAATAGCTAAAGGTCTGCTACCTAATAACAGAGGCAGAGTTATTCAAATGCTACAGAGCCAGGCCAACTGACTTCAAGGTACTAAATGGACATTATATAGTAATTTACACGTTCTGTAAGGTATCATCTCTCACTCAGCACTTGTTGAAAGCCCTCCACAGAAAAGATTCGACTGCAGGGTGCCTGCACTCCTTAGCTCACAAGCTAGGGAAGGTTTATCCACATAAGAGATAATTCTTCCCTACATTTTCAATAAATCTATAGGTTAAGATAAGGTGGAAATGTTACTGGTACCCCTGATTCCTAGAATCACCAAATAAAGTGCTATTTGTAGATATTTGGATTGGAATGCTACTCTTACCAAATAGACTCCTAAAGCCACCAAAAAGGGGGCCAGACTCCAGTCATAAGCATGAGAGGGAGTGCTTTGCCACTGCACTGGTGAGGGGCTTCGGGGCATGTAGGTTGTAGTTGCCGAGAACATGTACTAGAGAAGTCTTTGGGTTATCTAGGCTGGAAGTGGAACCCAAGTAGTCTTTCCTAAGTCTCTGAAAAATTAAAACACAATTCATCTCAGAAATCAAAAGAAAGCTTTGTACCCATCTTAGATTGTAGGCAACAAAAAAACAAAACAAGGAAAAAAACAATTCAGAGGATTCTGGGTTTGTAACTCAGGCCTGGGCCTTTAAATTGATGGACTTGGTGGGTGAAGGAAAAATGAAAACTCCTTTTTTTACATTTATTACATTTACAATGATTACAACATTTATTACATGTCCATCACAACCCCCTCCCTCCACCTCTCAGTCCCATCCCCCCACCCTCAATCTATGCTCCCACCTGTCTTACTCCTCCAATGTGGGGTGTCCCGACATATCAGTCACCCTCAGTTCAGCAGCCACATGAGGGGTAAGAGCTTCCTCTTGCACTAGGGGCCTACATGGAAGCTCCACCAGAGTAAAGTGTCCCACTAACAGGTAACAAAGTCTATGTTCCTGTTCCTTTGGGTCTGTGAGTTGTAGGATAGTTATCCTGTACTATATGTCTAAAATCCAGCTATAAATGAGTACATGCCATGTGACTCTTGATGGGTCTGGGTTAGCTCACTCGGGATGAACTTTTCTAGATCCATCCATTTGACAACAAATTGCATGCTTTCCTTGTTTCTGATAGCTGAGTAGTAATCCACTGTGTAAATGTACCTCAGTTTTTTGTTTTTGTTTTTGTTTTTTGTTTTGTTTTTCTATCCATTCTTCCATTGAGGGACATCTGGGTTGTTTCCAGTTTCTAACTATTATAAATAAAACTACTATGAACATTGTTGCGCCAATGTCCTTGTGATTTGGTGAAGAATCTTTTGGACACATGCCCAGGAGTGGTATGTCTGGGTATTAATGTAGAGCTATTCCAAGTTTTCTAAGGTATCGTCAGACTGATTTTCATAGTGGTTGTACAAGTTTGCACTCCCACCAGCAATGGAGGAGGGTCCCCTTTTCTCCACAACTTCCCCAGCATGTGCTGTCATTTGAGTTTTTGATCTTAGCCATTTGACAGGTGTGACATGGAATGTTAGACCAACTGAAGAGACCACGGCCCCAAGAAGGGGTGCAGCATCTTCCATAATAGAGCCTAGTAACCACTGCAGCGGCTGATGATTACTATGTTCCTGTCGACAGATTGCAAGTGTTCCTGTGTATGCTGATTTGGATGGACTTCTGACTAATTGCCCCAAGGACTTACCCCTGATAACATCTTCCCCTTGGTATCCTTTCTCCTGTGCCTCAGGTTGGTGGGTTGGAAGGTGTTTAGAGATATTAATAAATAGTTTAATGTATGCCTTCAGGTCACAATTCTTGCATACTCCTCTCCTTGCACATTGGTTGTGGTAGTCCATACAAGTATGTGAGGAAGGGCCATACTCTATGCAGGCCAGAGCACAGGTGGTGGAAGACTGGAGTCCCCTAGGACAAGCTCCTAGCAATGTCATAGGGATGACAAACACAGCTTTAAAGAAGTGTCTGTGGCATGGGGAGGTAGTCACATCTTGTATCTGGTTTCTCAGGCTCATCATCTGCTCTCCAGTACACCATTGAAGCTCCAAACTCCACAGCACATGAATCCATCAGGGGACCATGCTCTAGTGCCACCTCTCAGGCGTCCCATTCCCTTGGAAGAGAACTCCCCCCGTCATGTACACACATCCCTTCACTCCCTCATGGCTCCTGGCTGGTTCTGTCCATCATTCCACATGGATACTGCCACCCTTCTCCTCCAGGAGAAAACTGCTAGGATTCTAAGAAGTTATCTTCCCTCCCAAACACGCCCTTCCCATGATACCTAAGTGACTACTGACCCATCATTCCTGACAATTACATTCATACAAAATAATTAAAAAGTAAATTTCATTATAATTTAAATTTTCTAGTTGTAAAAAGTTTAAACACAAAGAAAAATCAGATTGTTTTCTTTAAGGGAGTTCTATTAATATCCAAGTTTTCTAATCTGCATATAGCATAGTAATTTTATGGGTCACTATACATATTATACAATGTATATTTCTATAAATACATATGTGCATACAGAGTTTTATATACTTACACATACAGAGTGCTCTTTATGTTTAAATTATTGGTATGATTATATATTTTCTTATAATTTTTAGAACTTCCAATGGTTGGTTGGTACTACTCATATGTTCCTTTAATAACAACCCATTTAAGTGTGTGCACATGTATACACATAACAAACATATGCATCATATACATATACGCATATGTATCCATATGTATTGATACGTATTCCATACGTATCCAAAGCATTGTCTTGAGTCTTTTGAGGTGAAGCAAGGATGAGCAGTGATGAGCAGCAATGCCAACCAAAAAAGCTCCCTTGTGTTTCTGGGCCTTCCTTTTTATATCCCTCTAATTATGCACCAAGATATTTGCTCATTGGCCAACCTTATGCCCTCCTTTCCTGAGATACTACCTATTAACCAAGACATGAGCTCTCCCAGATGTTTGTCCATAAATATATTCCCCATAGGTGATAGCCATCAGGATGATTTGCGTATACCTTTTCTGAGTCTGTTTTTCAGCGGTAGACAAAGCACTCCCACAACCCTTACACATTCACTCAACACAACTGTGTTTCCAAAGAAATCCAAGCCTCCACCACAGTATCCCACTCAATCCTTCCAGTAGTCACAGGGATAGACTCATGGCACACACTTCCCAGAATCACACAAGGGTGCAGAGACAAGAACAGAACCACTCTATTTGTACATTAGATCCCAGCTCTTGAAACAAAGATAGCACCATCATTGTGACATTAAATAACCATCCTGCAGTAACTCCTTTTTCCTCCTCCTCTACTCCCTCTACTACACTTGGGCCCAGGTCAGGTTACAATCACTACACACTGGACAGCGTGGGCTATACCCACCAGATGTGAGGTGCTCTGGGGTACTCTCAATATGTGGAATGTTGTAGGTTAGACTCACTCCAAGAGGAACTTTGTAGATCACAGACATTGTAGGTGGGGCACTGAGAATATAGACTGTTACTGCAGTTTTAATCAGGTAGGAGCCCATGAGCCTTGTATTGAAGGACAGAGTCAACTTTAACATCCTGAGGGACGTTGCTGTCACAACTACACCCTGGGAAAGGTGGGAATATAAGTTACATAAAATAATGTTAGCTGATGAAACAGAATGTAGAATATCCAGATCAATGCTAGAACAATCACATGATTGAACAAATGAGTAGATGAGGAAGGAGATGCCATATTTCATGCACAAGAAGTTCATATAAGGTGTGGGAATACATCACTGTCCAGAGGACAGGAAGACAGACCTTCCTTAGGTGGGCCTGCCCTTGGTGACTTCCTGGCCAAGAAGAGAAATGACTTCAATGGAGTACCTAACAAACCCCTGGAAGACAGATGCTCAGGGAAGCATCAGCAGCCACCTTCATGATGACATTGTGTGAATACTCTCATCAGTATTGCATCTCTTTTGGTCTTCCTCTCCAACCTACCTGGCTCTCCTAGGGATATACCCCAGACTGTCTGGCCAGTCCTGAAAACCACCAAGGTTACCCTTCACAAGGAAAAGCTGTGTACTGTGGAGCCAGGAGGAACCTAAGGAGACATGAGTACTGAATGCCCTAAGTGTCCAGTGAGTGCTGTGGGCTATTTCTTTCAAATTGAATTAGGGAAACTTAGGAGACCTGGGAAGCCCAAATAGTTACAGGAATCATAAGACACATTTCCAAAGTTCTGTGAGAACTAAACACTGACAGGGAGGAAGACTGTCTGTGCTAGAGCTGCATACAGTGAGCTCTAGGGATGTAGCTTCAGGGATCATAACTCTGCTGAGGTGTGGGGGCTCTGTGGTGACGAATCTGTCTTTAAGTCACCCGTGTTCCCATAAACAGCTCCAATCAATTCATTGGTTCATAAATTCATAGGTTTGGTTCAGATTTCTTATTGTGTTTTGGTGCTTTTTGGAGAGTTATTTTTCATCTCCCAATGGAAAGTGGGATACAGAAATAGTAAGGGGATGTTACGCAAACTTGTCTGAACTTTGGTTAATAATGTCATATAAGTAGGGAGACATCAGTAACTGGGGGTGTGTAGGGAGCTATGGGGTTCCCACTGTTCTGCATTCTTCCTTAAATTCAAATAACTCCAAAATATAAATTTTGCTGGGAGCAAGAGTTGTCTACTTCTAACTACTTCTAAAATCCACATATAGACATAATGGCTCCATCTGTAATTCCAGCATTCTTGGGGGAGGGGTTGAGTGCTGAGGCAGGGGGATTGTAGTGAGTTTAAAACTCCCAGTCTCAAAACAAAAACAAAAACAAAAAAAAACAACAAAACTTAAACTGCCCCAATGGGCAAAATTCACACATTTCTAGCATTCACCTTAGAACCACTGTCTCTGGAAACAGAATTTCTTCAAGTTATTTTGTTTTATGGAAATTTTGAGAAAGGTGCTAACTTTTTCTGCTTGAGACTTCCAACAATGGCCAAGTAAATTCTCCAACTTGACTTGAAAGCATTGTGCCCTGGTGGACAGCCTCTATGCCAGCTGCCATCTGAAAATGAATTTTCACAGCTTACTTTTAAGCACCTTGGAAATGGGAGTTTATAATGGAAGTGCTGACACAATGTGAACGAGGGCCGTGTGAATGCATGGCTGTAATTTATAATGTCAGCCCATATTCCAAACACTCTGTGCATGGAGCTCTGCACAAATAGGAGAGGAAGGGACTGCAGTGAATTATTGTGCAATTAATCATTTGACCATGAGGGATTCATTTACTAATTAAAAACACAAAAAGAGTAAATTGAAATAACCAGTAACTACTAAATCACGTCTTCAGAAGACTCAGCCACATGTAATAAATCATGAGTATCCATCAGAGTTGGACACACTGGGTACCAGTACTCTAGGACTTCCTCAGATCCCTTTACATGTGCAACAATAATTTTAACATGTACATATATTCAGCTACACACTACATACATTTACATATATGCAGATGTAGGCATATTTGTATTTTCTATAGCTATATACCACATATAATAGATATCAGATATGTATATTCATACAAATGTGTATATATATATTCATCTATAAATCCATTTGTGTAGCTTTGTTTCCTAAATAATAAAAAATGGTCAATGAAAAATTTGGAGTGAGGTATATAAATGCATTGAGGATCATTCTGACAGGACACATCATCTTAAGATTTTTGTTTAGGCACTTCAGTCATGATTTCTATACTGCTTTCATTTGTATGTGGTCCTTGAGTCTTTAGACCCAGAAACACTTCTAGGAAGGCTCTCTAACCTATTGGTGACTTTCCTATTTGTTTCAATTACCCTTTCTAGAATACTTAAATCATTTACCTGTGGCAAATTCAAATTAGCAAACCTCATAGTAATTCACAGAAACTATGGAACTTTCTCATGAGGCACTTAGTGAAGCTACAAATAAGGTCAGCCCCAGACAGGAGTGCCTGGTGGGAAGTGGTCCAATGCCTCTCTTGGACCCCTGTCCTCCTTCAGGTCACTGTGCCCTCAGGGAGAGAACATAGAGGAGTTTCCTCCATTTTTTTAACTCTTCTCTCCTGAAGGGGTGGACATTTTTATCATGGCCCCAGAATGTTCATAGTCAAGAGAAGCTGAGTGTGATTGTGAGAACTGAGAAGGGTAAGATGGAATGGAATTGCTGTGGGGGATCCCGTCTTTTTTTTTTTTAATGTTTATTTATTACTTCAAGTTACATCTCCATCACAGTCCTCTCCCTCCACCCCTCCCAGCCCCACCCTCCTACCCTCTCACCCTTCCCCCAGAATGCATAATTCTTTTTTTTTCAGTCCAACAAATGGTTCTTTCTCTTATAGCAATAAATACTCTCCTTTAAATGAAACTTCAAATGGAAGAGAAAGATATGAGCTCAAGAATAGTGAAGATGCTACAGGGAGCAGAAGTAGCTTGTAGGGCATCTTCCAAAGATCCACAGCTATCTAGGTACCCTATGTCTTTTCCTAGGCCTCTTTGCCAACATTCACTTTTGAAGCTGAAGTGGGCATGCAACATCAGGAACATCTACCATTCAGTTGACTCTGTAATAGGGAGAGCTTGGGGTGAGAAAGAAAATGATGTGTGGCCTTCCTGCAGGCTAGTGTGTGAGCAGGAGTCTGCCCTGGTCCAGGAAGTGACTTATCCTCACTCCACAGGTGACACAGAAAAGGGTCCAAGGAGGTGATGGCCAAGCGCCCAGGAGACTGCAGAACTCTGCCTCCTTGTCTTTGATTCATGAAGGACATCAAGGGAAAATAAATGACAGGGAGGATCTAGAAGGAAAACGAGGAGGGTCTTCTAACATGCTGCTAGGTTTAGCTTTTTCTTCTAACCTGAGGTATAACATAAGCCTAGAGAGAGAGGAAGGCTTATAAAGTTCAAGTTAGACAAACTTAACATCTCAAAATTCTGAAACCTATGATTTACAGGGCTTTATAACCAGTAAGAACTGCTTCATAGAGGAATGTCTCCCACCTGTTGACCCCTTGACCTGTCTATCTGCTGCAAGCCCTGCAGCTAACTCCAGGGATGCATATCTCCTGAGCTGTCACCCATGCTGGAGTGGGGCTTTGTTGATCCACCTGCAATGAGTTGCTCATGCTTCCAGTAACCCCTCACCCACTCCCTGAGAAGGGACCCCAGTAGACTCATTGGTTCACTAAACTAAACTTGGGTGGAATCATTTCTTTTGTTTGTTGTTAGTTCTCTGCATGGGACAAATAGACACTGGTTCGTGCCTCCTCAGGAAAAGTCATGTGTGGTAATACATACCAATTATGAGAGAATCAAACTGTTCAAAATCCATATCTCTACTACCTTGGTTGAAGGAGCTGTTCACAGCCCTAAAATCTCCACTGTGGAGCTTGTGATAGACTCAGTTAGCATTTTTTAATAGTTCAAAGAAGTTTGGACACTGAGGGATCAGCAAATCATTTGTATTCTTTTAAGGTACATGTCTTTCCTCCTTTTGTTATTTCTCTTTTCCACCTTCCAGAATGTTGTTCTTTTTGAGCTACTGCCCCTGCCTTCATTTTTGCTCTATCATTGTTGTGTACTTTTCGTTTTCTTCGCTTCACTGAAACCATATATTCAGATCTCTGAGCTCGCTGCCCTTCTTCAAAGCATTCAACACAGTGCCAGCTCAGTTAGTGTTAACTGAGCAGGTAAAAATTATTATACAGCAGGAAGGCTGCAGAAAAGTGTATTTAGAGTGTAGAGACTCCTTTGAAAAGGTTTCATACCAAATGTTATTAAACTTCCATTCATCAAGGAACTTGGGAGCTCCTTTCACAGATCTCTAGAGACAGTGATTAGCATTAATGTTACCTAATAGATTCAGATAATCTGAAGCTGCATGTCAGTGTTATTTGTTGGTTTGGCTTTACATGATATTCTGCCTTTTTGACTAGTACTTTGCAATCAGAAATTAAGAGGAAGCCTGAGTCTAATATGAGGATATCTGATTTCCTCATATCAGAGTCTCATCAATCAATTATTTCACATTTGCAAGAGGAGAGTGGTGGAATAAAATATATTTAGCAACACAAAATCCTGTCTTGAAACTATTTATGTGCACAGAAACCTACCATGTTTGTGGTTGTTCAGAAACAGACAAGGGTATAGAGTGAACAGGAAGTGATATATGTGTGCAGATACACAACTTTCCTCAGCTCACCCTGTATTATAACTTACAAAAGAAGATGCAGATTTCTAGGGAGGAAGTTGCCTTCATGGTAGGCATAAAGTTATTGTGTAATTCAAATACTGATTTCTATACTCCCATATCTGATTGTAGTCCTTGTTCTGAGAAGACATCTCTTGTCTCAAGGTTGTATGAACACTGCTTCCCAATTGTCCCCTGAAATACCAATAAAGAAGCTTCCAGCCAATCACTGAGCAGGGGAAAGAATAAAGCTGTACTTCCTGCCCTCCAGGGGAGGAGGAGTTAGAGGAGAAGGATTAAACCACAAGGAGAGGTGAAAGAGAGACCAGGAAAGAGCCAGCTGAAGCAGGAAAGCCACAAAGTGCAAGTATATCTGGGTTTTAAACTAGGAGGAAGCCAGATTAATTTAGGGGGTTAAGAATAGAGTAATATTACGTCCATATGCAAGGGTCAATACCATTGTGGCCAACTATAATCTTAATTTTGTATCAATATACAAAGATCAATACCTATGTAATCCAATACAATCTTATTTTTGCACAATAAACAATGGTCAATACCACTTTAGCCAAATAACCTACTAATATTAAGATTATATTGGGCTACATAGGCATTGACCTTGGTATATTGATACATAATTAAGAGTATATTTAACCACAATTGAATAGATCTTTGTATATTGATACAAATTTAAAGATAATGCTTCCCAATGGTATCATACCTAGAGATACTTAAAAA
>CAJQZJ010004760.1:10015064-10037794 GCA_907164525.1 Lophiomys imhausi
CTGGACAGGACAAAACCACTGTGCCCATGGACTCACAGCAGCTGTGATTGCCTGTACAAAACCTGCAAAAGATCAAGCCACTCAATACTGAAGCAAGGAGGAGCCCCCATCCTAACTGCAGAGCTGTTGATAGTGAATGGCATCTGGGAGAGAATTTTTCTGATGGCATGGCTCCTAGTGCATCAGTCATGGCCAGTGAATGGCCATATGCCCATGAATATATGGGGAGCACAAATTGGGTAGAGTGAGTTATAAACAACAAAAAAGGGGGACATGAAGTTAAAGTGGTCATGCAGGTAGATCTGACAGATGTTGAGGGAGAGGTAGGTGTATACATGGCCATGATAATTGTGTGTGTATGAAAGTCTCAATAGATATGTATATTTTAAAAAGATGTATAAATATTTACAAACATGTATGAAAATTGTTACTGGAAACACCAGTTAAGTTTCAGAGCTCAGGCTTAGCATGAACAAGCAAAAGTGTTGGGAGTGCACCAGGTGATCTTCATGAGTCATGCAGATCAGGTCCTCCCAGAGCTTCTGACATATCCAAAGACAGAGTCTAGGAATCAGGGAGCCAATGTGTTCTTCAGCATCACAGGGAGAAACCTTCTTGAGGGTCTTGAAAGAGTTAACCTTATGCTCCATCTTCCCCTCCTGATAAGAGCCATTTGTTCCTTTCCCTTCTTCCCATTAGGCACAGAGCCTCTGCTTTCATGTCTTTCCAAATGGTCCCCAAAGGGGCTCCTCAATGGATCTGAAAACACTAAAGCCAAATGTACAGAATGCTTTTTAAGCACAAGTGCACACTCTGCACCCTCTGAAATGCTCACTCTTCACAAGTGTGCTGTGTGCCTTGTCATCTGAGCATCTATTTGCTCACCAGCAACTGAAAGGCAGCTGGTATTTGCAAGACAGTGCTGGGTTCTCACTGCCAGTAACTGGGTTGTTACTGCTGACGCAGTAGGAACAGTGACTGTTTTGAACAGTTTTTTCCCCTGAATTGTCAGTTCCATCTTCCAAATGGTGAGTTGAACATGTTAATTTTATCTACCAATGGGAATCCGAAGAGTGTCGTTCACACCTCTGATGGCCAGGACCACTACCATTCCTGCTCATGCCACTTGTGATCACTTGTAAACTCGATTGACAATAAAAATTGTCAATAAACTGAAACAAAAGAGAATGATTATGTTGTAGTAGTTTGAATGGGATGCCTCCCATATCTTAGGCTTTTAAATACTTAGTGCCCAGTTTGTGGCACTGCTAGGAGTGGCTTAGGAGTGTGGTCTTGCTAGAGGAAGTCACTAGGGGGAGGGATATGAGAGATTAAAGGTTCACTTCCACTCCATTTCTAGTTTGCTCTTTAGTTCCTCTTTGCAATTCAAGATGTCACCTCTCAGCTACTTGCTCCACTTGCCTTCCATTTTCTGTGTCACCATGATCTCACCCCACTGGAACTATAAGCTCAAATAAACTCTTTTTCCTATAACAGTGGTTCTCAGGCTTCCTAATTCTGTGACCCCGTAATATAGTTCCTCATGTCATGGTGATGTCCAAATGTAAAAATAACTTTTATTCTCCTCATTTAATTGGGATCTTGGAGGCTTACTGCCACTGTCTGCTCCCCTGGGCCTGCAAGCTTCTAGCCTCCATACAATCTTATCTAATCCTAGAACGTTTTCATTCTCTGAGACTTAGTGAGTAAGCTCACCCTTTCTTCTTCTTTCTGAACTCTGGCTGGTTCAACTCAACTGTTCTGATTCAAACTCTTCTCCCAACTGACTGATTCAAACTGATTTCTCTCAGTTCTGACTTTTTTCTCTGCTTGGCTTCATGTTAATTTTGGCAACATGTTCTAATCTTCTGGTTCCTTCTTGTTCTGCCTTCACTTACGTCTAGCTTGTTCTCTCTCTGCAACCTGTCTCTGTAAAACTGTTCTGGTGAAAACTGCCACTGAGTTCCACCAAGTGAACTGCCACGAACTCAGCTCCACAGCCCTTTCTCTCAACTAGAAATTAGTTCAAATATTAGTGCTTCCTTCTACCAAATATGGGTGCTTCCTTCTACCAACTAACTTTACTAATGTCATTGTTTGACATTAAAGGTGTGTGATAAGGGCATGTCTGTGTTTCAACCAGAGTAGCCATGTTGCTGGATTAAAATTCCTCCACATCCAACCATAACATTATTTTCATTGGTACTTCATAACTGTAATTTTGTCACTGTTGTGACTCATAATGTAAATATCTGTATTTTACAACGATCTTAGGTGATCCCTATGAAAGAGCAATCTACAGTTTGAGAACCACTGTTCTATGAGTTGCCTTCAACATAGTGTTTTATCACAGCAACAGAAAAGTAACTAACACATGTGTTCAAAGTCAATGATGGCTGAAACTCCAGTTAGACTTGGGGTCCCCTTATCATACTTTGATAAAAAACTGGATGAAGAGATTGGGACTTCAACATGGCTGCAGGTAGGGAGCGGCTGACAATTTTTCCGCCGGACTCTAGTGGCAGGTCTCAGAGGTGCGCTCGGCACCCCACCAATTTGGCCAAGTTACATCCTGACAGCCAACCCATCTTTGCCTTCAATGGAGAGATCCTGACACTGGACTGGTGGGACAGTTAACTTGGACTAGATTGCCACAAGGATTCAAAAACCCTACCCTCTTTGAAGAGGCTCTTCATCGGGATCTGGCCTCCTTCAGAGCTGAAAATCCTCAGCTAACATTGTTACAGTACGTTGATGATTTACTCTTGACAACATCAACTAAACCTAAATGTCTCCAAGGAACTAAGAGGCTGCTGATGGAACTTGGTGAGTTGGGGTATCAGGCTTCTGCTAAGAAGGCTCAGTTATGTAAAACTGAGGTCACCTATCTGGGATACACCCTGAGAGATGGAAAGTGATGGCTGATGGAAGCCAGAAAAAAGACTGTCACCCAGATTCCTGTCCCGACCACCCCGCGCCAGCCCTTGAAGTAGTTTTGGTGTAAAGCCTGGGAGCAGCTCTGGGAGGCTTATGAAGCTGGAGACCAGAGCGTGTCTCATCAGTTCCAGGTTGAAAAAACTGTACTCGTCTGGCGCCATGGAGCTGGGAACCTTGAGCCTCACTGGAAGGGACCATACCTGGTGCTCTCGACTACCCCCACCCCAATGAAGGTAGAGGGCATCTCTGCTTGGATCCACGCCTCGCACGTAAAGAAAACTCCTGAACCTCCTAAGGATGAGTGGAGATTAAAAAAGACTGTAGACCCTCTTAAGCTACACCTGCGTTGCAGGTGCTCTCCAGATGGGGAATGACAACCCCCATGCCCCTCAAAAACTTGTACTTGTCAGGTAACTTCCCAAACTGGGGAAGTTTTCTGGTCAATTTCTAAGGTAGTCCCCTCCCTTTTCTGACTTCTGCCAACTAGCTGCAGGCCTGGAACAGTGGGATATTTCTGAGGCAGACCCCCAGAACCTCCCTGAGAGGGACCCTCGATAAAGACACTCTATAGGGCTAGGAGCAAAGTTCGGGTGTGGGAGACCAGAGGGACACTGTGGGCTGGCTCAACAAGATTTTTACGTCTGTCCAAGGAAAGGTAGGGACAGGAGTGCGGCTAGGCAGTGTGGAGGATGTTGGCTCTGTTTAACTTCTGGACCCCCTTACTATGAGGGCATCGCCGCGTTGGGTACTTTTAATAACACCATCAACCATGACGCCTGCTCATGACGTAAAAAAAACAAACTGACCCTAACTGAAGTATCAGGGAAAAGGACTTGTTTAGGAAACCCACCTGCTGCCTATTAACACTTATACAATGAGACCCTGAGGTCTCCAAAGATTTCTGATACCAGATACTTATCCTGGCATAGATAGCTGGTGGGCCTGCAACACAGGACTAACTCCCTGTGTTGCCACTAATATCTTTAATGATACCAAAGATTATTGTATGTTAGTACAGCTTATGCCTAGAGTACTCTATCTCCCCACAGATGCCTTTGTGGATGAGTTTGATTTCCGCCATAAGCGATTTAAGAGAGAGCCTATTTCCCTGACTTTAGCTGTAATTTTAGGATCAGATGTGACACTGGAACAGCTGCCCTAGTGCAGGCCCCTCAGTACTTTCATCAATTAAGAGTAAGCGCCGTACAGATTTTAATGCTGAAACAATATCAAGGGTTACGGGGACAAGATAATAATAAATAAAATAAAACAGATGTATAGGTTCTAAGATTAGAACAACGGACTAAAAGGAGTGGGGAATGAAGGGAATGAAAATTATTAAAAGACCCCCTAAGTCAGCAGTAGAGCCAGGCCAGCCGCCAGGTGATTCCCAGAATTTAGCTGACCATAAACAGGGTGGAACCAAGAATGAAGGTCAATTGGGCCCCCAGGGCTTCAGGAACTGGCTGACCACAAGATTAGATTCATTCCTGAGACAAACAGATGTAAGATGTTTCCCGCTGACTAACTAATGGGCTGGTACATTCCAGCTGTATTTCCCCTCCCCCTTGGGTTGTGGTAAACGATGGGCTGGGCTGGTACTTCCCACCTGTAATTTCCCCCCCCCCCCGCCCCTTAATCTGTGGTGCTCCCCTATTAAATATTGAACTCTTCCCCAAATCAGGGTCACGACTCCTAGCCCTGCGTGGGATATGAGTGGCGTCCCTCAGTGCACTGAGCCCCCCCCTTTCCCCCTTTTCCCCCCGAAATAAACCTCTTGTGATTGCAAAAAAAAAAAACTGGATGAAGGGTCAGTTTCTGCTCTTTGTATTTTTTCGTCATGGAAAGGAAGAAGAGTCAGCAACTTCTTGTTGAGCGGTGCTGTTAGGCACTGTGGCTAACAGCAAGTGTATACCATGCCTTAATTAGAACAACTCTGCAACATATTTTAAATAGAAGAGTTTACTCTATGACTGTTATGGTCAAAGAAAATTGACTCCAAATTGTTAGTAGTGCAAACCATCCTCTAGCAGGTGTAAATGCTTAGAGCAGGTCTTTCTGCTTCAAAGACAGAAATGAGTAGAATAGTCACTTCTCTCAACCCTGAAATGACCAAGAAAGAGAAAAAACACACACACTGTCTTTTCCAGTGGACACGGGTTTAGTGTGGAAGGCTTCGTGGATCCCCCTCTGTGTCACACCCTAGGAACACATTGCACTTAGAGAAGAAGTAGAGAGACTTGGTTAGACACTGACTATAAATAGAAGGCTATTGAATGCCTGAGTTTTAAATATTGGTTTTGGGAGTTTTCCTTTTGCTATCATATTTATAAATTTTTACTTACTGTTTTCTTCTATGTTGTTCCACTTTTGAAAAAATAAAAATTTCAGCAACTTTGAAAATGTTTACTTTCCAATTTTACCTCATCATTCACTAAGTGTGTAGAAAGTGAAGAAAAGCCGTGACAGAAGACCACATGCCTGCATTAGGATTCCCACCTAGAGGGATGACATGCTGTAAACATAGGGAAAGTCATGTTGACTAACAAAAGTTGTTTTTTTTTTTTTTTTTTTTTGGTTTTTCGAGACAGGGTTTCTCTGTATAACAGCTCTGGCTGTCCTAGACTCACTTTGTAGACCAGGCTGGCCTCGAACTCACAGAGATCCACCTACCTCTGCCTCCCAAGTGCTGGGATTAAAGGCGTGCGCCACCAACGCCCGGCTACAAAAGTTGTTTAAACCCAAGAATTTTCTATTAATTATAGCATGGGAAAAGCCCCTTATCATCTTCTTCTATCTTGTATAACTATTCCAAAACTACCCTAATCACCAGTACTGTCGACATCCAAGCAGCACCTCTTCCAGTACCATCACCTTCAAATACCACTCTCATCTCAACACCACCTAAATCTCATGGCATCCCTGTATCTGCCACATCTCTATCCCAGCATCAACATCACACCAGTATCATCTCAATCTTATCTCCACCCCAACATAACCTTGACATCTACATTATCCCAGCATCATCCCTATTCCAATACCATTCTCACCCGGACATGGTCCTCATCCTGACACTATCCTCAGTGTCAGTTCAATCCCAGCACCATCTTCTTCCCATCACTATCCCCACTATCATCACCATTGCCATTCATTCCATCACATCCCAATACTACCCCAGCTCAACACTGTGATCATCCCAATGCTGACTTCATCTTATCTATCCCGATCTCACACCCTGTCATCTAAACATCATCTCCACCTTCTTCCTAACACTCTCACCATGCCCAAACCATTTCCATTACATTCCATTAGCATGTCATTCCCTTCCCCAAATGAACTCCATCACAACCACATCCTAATTCCAGTACCATCCCATCACAGCATTAACATCCCAATGCTGTAACCTTCATCAGACCCTCACCATCCTAACAACAGCCTTCTTACAATGTGATCCTCACACCATTCTCACCCTAACATGATCTTTATCTATTCCAACCCCACCAGTATGACAACACCATCTTCAGCCTAATAATGTCTCTATCCCATCATGATCCCCATCACAAAACCATACCAATCCCTGCACTATCCTAGTCCTAGTACCAAACTTATCCCCACGCTATCCCCAATACTATCACTAGTCTGACATCATCACTATCTCCATCCCAACACCATTATCACCTCCATCTTGACACTGTCACCATCGTACTATTTATTCATGACAACATCCTCAACATCACAAAACCTTCCTCATCTCATCCCCATCCTAACATTATGACCATCTCAACACCATCACCGTCCTAATACCATTGCATCCCATCACAATCCCCATCTTAACAGCATCCCTATCAGTGTCACTGTCATACAGTATATTATGGCTCCAGGCACTTCCAAAAGTCTTTATAAAACACTTGAGAAATATTTTATTATACCAATACAGTAGGAAGTCTCATTAATAACTGTGAAATATGTTGACATTTCATGGTATTTATTGTCTATAAATATGTCAACTTCATCATACATTAAATTACATATTTATTTGGTGTTATTTTTTGGAAAAAAGACAAGTGGCATTTTTTTCTTTTTACAAGCAACTCTTGTTGCTATTTAGTAGACACACACCACCACACCATGTGCACTCTTGAACCACGCTATGGTTCTTACAGAAGAACCATATAGTGACACTTTTAAAGTAGTCATTGGTTTGTCTTCATACCTGAATGGTAGAGAAGGACAAGGGTAACCGTGTTCTAACCTTTAACTCAGACTCATATATAGTATGTAAACACACAACATTTGTAGCAGTAAATCACATGTTGAATGAGGTTCGGGGATACAGCACTTGACTCTGTGTGTCTAGAAGAGCCCCCCACAAGTGTGTCAGGATTGTTTAATAGAGATCTGCCACTCTCACTTGTCTTCAGATACTGTGATTTAGATAGAACTCTAATGCACATGAGCAACATGTCCCCGGAGCCTTTTCAGAATATAAATTAAGTGATATTATTGCAGAAACCAGCTCTTAGCTCAGCATAATGAATATGAGCCATCATGTTCTCCTGGCCAAGGTCATGATATGAGGACAGATTACTCTATTAACATCTCTTTTTAGTAGCATTAACAATAATAAATGAAGAGGTTTAATGTAATACTGATAATATTATTCATGCAAATACAGCATACTTTATCTTGTTAAAACAATTAAAATGTGCTTTGAGGATATTTTACATGCCGGAAATATGAGGCCTGAGAGTACTAACCGCATGTTACTGAACACGTCAGTGCAAGACAGCAATGTTGATAATCTGATAAAAATCAGAAAGCTGCTTTGTAGGCTATGCTAATTCAGGACTATCCCTTTGGCCCTGGGTCATAGCCAAATGCTGCACATGACCACAGCAGGCTTTAGCAGCGATATTAGATTAGACTCAATCCTTTTGCTTATATTTTTTTTCAAGGAAATTACATCTACTATTCTTTAGCATAAACCCTCTTTAGCTGCTTAGCAGCATCTAATGTTGCATTTTAAGCCTGGTATGTTTGTATCTCCTTTCCAGACAAATCTAAGCTTTGTTCTTGGTTATAGATCATCTCACCCATAGTATGTAAATGCAAAAAAGCAAAGATCACTCCTAGGAGCGGTTGGTGACCTCCTTCTAGCACAGCATTGAAGGGATTTTGAACAATTCCTAAATGCACTATTGGAGTGAAGACACACGGTAGGACATCTGATGGCTGCTCACAGTCCCATGGCTTAGAGCACTGTGTGAGCCATAAGAAAAGTTATTAAAAGCAAAAATAGGTTTTGCTAATGATTATCAGGTTTCCCAGGGAAGTAGAGATGCTTCTCTAGGACTCTCTGGAGCTCAGTATGAGTACTGTGTGTTACCATACATGTATATTAGTGGTACCAACTCTTTATTTTTTATTTGTTTATTTTTTAACATTTATTTATTTCTTCAAGTTACACCTCAGTCATAGTCCCCTCCTTCCTCTGTCTCCCAGTTCCACCCTCCTACCCTCTTCCCTCTAACCCTCCTATCTGCTTTTTAAAAAAATTTAAGGTGTATCTTTCCCTCAAGAGCTCCTCCTTTTAGTCCAAAGAAAGGTTCTTTTTCTTATAACATTAAATACAATAAAACAATAAGAATAATTAGGCCACAGTTATGAAAATTATAAGGTATAACATCTTGGGCAACTGATATTAATATTCTATTATCTATCATTCTCAATGGGTTTAAAGTTCTACATCTAACTCAGTTTCCATCCAAACTTGCATTACCAGCTTAGAAACATCTTCTTAGATACACCACAGTTTTTTAACCCATTCTTCTGTTGAGGGACATCAGGGTTGTTTCCAGTTTCTAGCTATTACAACTAAGGCTGCTATAAACATAGATGAGGAAACTTCCTTATGATTCCGTGAAGAGGCATTTGGGTGTATACCCAGAAGTAGTATGGCTGAGTCCAGAGGCAAAGCTATTCCAAGTTTTCTAAGATATCTCCAGACTGACCTCCATAGTGATTGCAGAAACCTGCACTCCCACCAGCAATGGAGTACGGTACCTCTTTCTCCACACTCTCGCCAGCATGTGCTGTCATTTGAAATTTTGATCTTAACCATTCTGACAGGTGTGAGATGGAATCTCAGAGTCGTCTTGAGTTGCATTTCTCTGATGATTAAGGATGTTGAGCATTTCTTCAAGTGTCTCTCAGCCATTAGGGATTCCTCCTTTGTGAATTCTCTATTTACCTCTGTCTTCCATTTTTTGATTGGATTATTTGGTTTCTTGGCATTTAATTTCTTGAGTTCTTTGTAAATTTTGGATATTAGCCCTCTGTCAGATGTGGGGTTGGTGAAGATTCTCTCCCAGTCTGTAGGCTGCCATTTTGTTCTAATGACAGTGTTTTTTGCCTTACAGAAGCTTTTCAGTTTCAGGAGGTCCCATTTATTGATTGTTGATCTCAGGTGCTGAGCTGTTGGTATTCTGTCCAGGAAGTTGTCATCTGTGCCAATGAGTTCGAGGGTTTTTCCCACTTTTTCTTCTAGTAGATTTAGTGTGACCGGCCTTATGTTAAGGTCTTTGATCCATTTGGACTTAAGTTTTGTACAAGGTGATAAGTATGGGTCTAATTTCATTCTTTTACAAGTGGACATCCAGCTGGACCAGCACCATTTGTTGAAGATGCTGTCCTTCTTCCATTGTGCCATTTTGGCTTCTTTGTCAAAAATTAGGTGGCCATAAGTGTGTGGGTCTATTTCTGGATCTTCAATTCGATTCCATTGACTTACTGGTCTGTTTCTATACTAACACCATGCTGTTTTTACAACTATTACTCTGTAGTACAGCTTGAAATCTTGGATGGTGATAACTCCAGATGTTTTTTTATTGTACAGGAGTGATTTAGCTATTCTGAGCTTTTTATTGTTCCATATGAAATTGAGGCTAGCTCTTTCCAAGTCTATAAAAAATTGTGTTGGTATTTTGATAGGAATTGCATTGAATCTATATATTGCTTTTGGTAGGATGGCCATTTTTATTATGTTGATCCTACCTATCCATGAGCATGGGAGATCTTTCCATCTTCTAAAGTCCTCTTCGATTTCTTTCTTCAAGGGCTTGAAGTTCTTGTTGTACAAGTCCTTTACTTGCTTGGTTAGAGTTACCCCCAGGTATTTTATGTTGTTTGTGGCTATTGTGAAGGGGGTTGTTTCCTTTATTTCTTTCTCAGCCCATTTGTTTTTTGTATAAAGAAGGGCTTCTGATTTTTTGAATTAATTTTGTATCCAGCCACTTTGCTGAAGGTGTTTATCAGTTGTAAGAGTTCTCTGGTGGAATTTTTGGGGTCGCTTATGTATACTATCATATCATCTGCAAATAGGGATGATTTGACTTCTTCGTTTCCAATGTTTATCCCCTTGATACCCTTTAGTTGTCTTATTGCTCTAGCAAGAACTTCAAGTACTATATTGAAGAGATATGGTGAAAGTGGATTTGCTTGTCTTGCCCCTGAGTTTAGAGGAAATGCTTCAAGTTTCTCTCCATTTAATTTGATGTTGGCCACTGGCCTGCTATATATTGCCTTTATTATTTCTAGGTACGGTCCTTGTATGCCCATTCTCTCCAGAACTTTTAGCATGAAGGGGTGTTGGATTTTGTCAAATGCTTTTTCTGCATCTAGTGAGATTATCATGTGGTTTTTTTTCTTTCATCTTTTTTGTATGGTGAATGACGTTGATAGACTTTCGTATGTTGAACCATCCCTGCGTTCCTGGGATGAAGCCTACTTGATCATGGTGTATGATACTTTTGATGTGTTCTTGAATTTGGTTTACTAGTATTTTATTAAGTATTTTTGCATCTATGTCCATGAGGGAGATTGGTCTGAAGTTCTCTTTCTCTGTTGGGTCTTTGTGTGGTTTAGGAATCAGGGTGACTGTGGCCTCATAGATTGAGTTTGGCAATGTTCTTTCAGATTCTATTTTGTGAAAGAGTTTGAAAAGTATTGGTGTCAGCTCCTCTTTGAAGGTCCGTTAGAATTCCGTGCTAAAGCCATCTGGCCCTGGGCTTTTTTTTGGTTGGGAGATTTTTAATGACTGTTTCTATTTACATTTACACAATGGAATATTATTCAGCTACCAGGAACAATGAAATTATGCAATTTGAAGCCAAGTGGATGGAACTAGAAAAGCTCATCCTGAGTGAGCTAACCCAGACTCAGAAGGATGCATATGGCATCTATTCACTTATAGTAGGATTTTAGCTATATAGTAGAAGGTATCAATACTACAACTAACACACCAAAGGGAACTTGGACATAGAGTTTCTATTTTTTATTTTTATTTTTTATTTATTTTTATGTATATTTTTTATTCTTTTTTATCTGTGTGTCTGCTTATTTGTTTGTTTGTTTTTTAGTTCTCTCTCCTGGGCAATGAGACACTTTTCACTGGTGGTACGGCCTCATAGACCCCCAATGAATGAGGAGGCTCTTGGCCCTCATAGGACCTCTCAACTGAGATGAGGGACTGTTATATAAGGATACCCCACCCTAGAGAAATGGGATGGAAGGGTTAGGAGGTAAAGAAAAAAAAATGAAATGTGATGTTTCGGCCTTTTACTACTAATTGTCATAAACTGTTTAGGATAATTAAGAAATGCAAACTAATAGTTATGCAAGCTGGTCATTTTGTTAGGTATTATGACAGCCTATTATAGTTATTTTCTAAGCTAATCAGAAATAAAGCTGCTAAGAGACAAGCAACATCTGCTTATCCTAATATAAGAGATAGATAGGGCCTCTTAAAAAACCTCAAGAGATCTGCAGAATATGGCATTCAAAGATGTTTTTGTAACTTTAGATTTTTTTATATCGAGACATATCAACTCCTGACAGCTCCCCCTATTCTACCCCAAGTAGAAGATGAGCAGCAAAGAATCTCCAGTGGGAGATGATTGAATTAGTCGCAAGCCTATCTCTTGGTGGAAAAAGCCCCTTGCTCCAACTGTAGACAGAATGCTGTCCAAAAAGGACAAAACTTGGAAGCAGGTAAGTCAACAGCCTAGCTCTGCCAAGACAGGGTAGGCAAATCCTTCATAACCCCTGCTCTACAATCGATGTCTGTCAGAGAAATGGAGCCAAATGACTGAAGATCGATGCTGTAATGTATGGAGAGAAAATGGGAACTGTCCAGGCAGCCACTGGTATGTCATTTCTTAGTTTTGGAAGCTGCAGGCCCTGTACTCCCTATAAAATCAGGTATATTTATCCCTCTCAGGTCTCTGAGGTGGTTGAAGAACAGATAGCTAGAGTCTCATAATTAAATTTTGAGTTGTTTAGGAGTCAAGAGAGTGTTATAGATCTAAGAAGATGCTTTTAAAATTGTGTTGCAAGTTAGTATGAATTTTGAGTTAGATATAGAACTTTAAACTCATGGAGATGGTTAGATAGTAGAATGTTAAAGTCAAGTGCCAAATACATATGGACTGGACATTGGGAATGTACGCTAAGCCATATAACCCTCATAACTGTGGCCTAATTACCTCGGTTGTTTTGTATTGTATTTATTATTATAAGAGAAAGAGCCATTTGTTTGACTGAAAGGGGAAACTGTAGTTGGAAATACAATATACCTTAAACTTAAAAAAAAAAAGGGAAGAGGATGGGGAGTTGAGGGTGAGAGGGTGGGACTGGAGAGGGGAATAGGGAGGGGACTGCGATTGAGATGTAACTTGAAGAAATAAAAAGTAAATAAAAAAAGTAACATCTTCTTAGACATAGAACATCCTTTTAATTCCTAAACAACTTAAAATTTAACTGTGAGACTATAACTATCTAGTCTTCAATCATTACATTTCTTTTATTAGAATTTTTCATAACAAAAAGGAGAACAAGTTGTGACAGCACTGGAAAGGTGCAGGGACCTACGTCCTCTTGTCACCGCATTTACTCCACTGTTTGCCACACACTTAGCTCCTCCCACACAACAATTATAAGTTATGAAACCTTCATTGAACTGACACAGTCATGGGCACTCTCTTCCTGAGCATTGGAGGCTAGTAAACGACAGTGCTACATTTCAGTACACCTTTGTAAGATGGTTTAACCTCCTGCTTCTTTAGATCATGCCCCTACAAATTATAATTTTTATAATTTTTTTAAAATTTATTTCTTACTTCAGGTTATATCTCCACCACAGTGTCCTCTTTCCACCCCTCCCAGCCCTGCCATCCCACCCTCTACCCCCTATCCCTTCCATCACACTCCTCTGGAGTGGAAGGTCTCTACATAACAGTCCCCCACCCCAGTTCAGCAGTCATATGAGGGCCAAGAGCCTCCTCATACACTGGGGCCTACAAGACAGCACCACTAGGGCAAAGTGTCTCATTGATAGAAAACAAAGTCTATGTTCATGTTCCCTTTGGTGCATTGATTGTAGTATAGTTATCCAGTACCATATGGCTAAAATCCGATTATAAGTGAATAGATGCCATGTGTATCCTTCTGAGTCTGGATTAGCTTACTCAGGATCAGCTTCTCAAGTTCCATCCATTTGGCTGCAAATTGCATGATTTCATTGTTTCTGATAGCCGAGTAGTATTCCATTGTGTAGAGGCACCACAGTTTGTCAATCCATTCCTCGGTTGAGGGACATCTGGGTTGTTTCCAGTTTCTAGCTATTACAAATAAGGCTGCTATGAACATAGATGAGGAAACTTCCTTGTGATTCAGTGATGAGTCATTTGGTGTACACCCAGAAGTGGTATGGCTGGGTCCCGAGTCAGAGCTATTTCAAGTTTTCTAAGATATCACCAGACTGACCTCCATAGTGGTTGCACAAGCCTCCTCTCCCACCAGCAATGGAGAAGAGTTCCCCTTTCTCCACAACCTTGCTAGCATGCGCTGTCATTTCAGCTTTTGATCTTGATCATTCTGACAGGTGTGAGATGGAATCTCAGAGTCGTCTTGAGTTGCATTTCTCTGATGATTAAGGATGCTGAGCATTTCTTCAAGTGTCTCTCAGCCTTTAGGGATTCCTCCTTTGTGAATTCTCTGTTTAGCTCTGTTACCATTTTTTTTATTGGATTATTTGGTTTCTTGGCATTTAATTTCTTTAGTACTTTGTAAATTTTTGATATTAGCCCTAAAAAATATAAAATTTTATTCAAAAGGAACTACAGTTATTTGATATAAAATGTATCAAAGCTAGTTATGGCTCTAAAGGATGTTTTCTTATTTGGGTAGACCAATAATATTTTATAGTTGTATATTAAAATTATTTTATTGTCCTCCTAAAACAGCTTTATATAATGTGAAACAAATGATTATCTTTAAAATCTTGCAAGCATATTACACTGGGGGAATTCTACTTTAATTAAGACTCCAGCAAAGCCCAGGCAACTTTTATCCTGTTTCCATCAGCTTTTTAATTATGTGTGGCGTGGCTGATTTTACTTGATCCCACATAAATTTTGCACATGTGAGTGGAGATGAGGTTTCAAGAGGCAGATAGGGTTTTGCATTACG
Source organism: Lophiomys imhausi (assembly GCA_907164525.1). NCBI lineage: Eukaryota > Metazoa > Chordata > Mammalia > Rodentia > Muridae > Lophiomys > Lophiomys imhausi. The sequence continues at coordinate 10,029,528 of CAJQZJ010004760.1, forward strand.
GACAATACACATATTTACATGAATGAGCCTCCTTGACTGCACTTAATTAGTCAGGGGACAGAGACTACCCGATCCTCAAAGCAGGGACTTAAAGCATTAGTTTCTCATATTTATGAGTAATGCCTCTATTATCAGCCTGAGGCTCACAATAGGATCATGGAAAGCATACTGGGTTAAATCTCTTTGTTAGTAAATACAGACATTATACTTCAAGGAATCCCTGAGGATAATCTTTACCTGTGAGTTATACTCCCATCAGACATAAGCCAGCCCAGAACCTGAGTGCTGTTTTTGTTATTTATACTCTGAATTTACTTCCTGAATTTTTCACAGCCTTAGAGTTTGTCCTTCCCAGCAACTGGAGATCAGTTGCCTTACTTACTTGGCCACTGTTTTATAAACAGCTTACAAGCTCACAACCCACTCTGTCCCTGAACATAATTTGTTTGGTATCACAGAGCATGTACCCAGATAGGAAGTGGAAGCGTGAAAGGCCACCATGAGGCCATGCTGTAGGAAACTTGACAACTAGGACCACAGTGGATGGTGCAATTTGTATTTGGCTTTGGTGAACCCCAAAGGTGACATGGAGGTATAGTCACCCCAGTTCAGAACTCCTGGGTTACACTATTTTCTAGAGCCATGCTGTCTTGGCAAATGTGTGACAGCCCCTGTAAGCCAAGGGAAACCACCAGATCTCAGAGAATGCAAGTTAGACAACTGCACTGTGCTCACTTGTTCACACAGCTTATGATCATTTGAAGAGATGGACAGAAACAGAAAAAAATAAGTCAGATTTAATCCCTAAATAATGACAATTTTCTAATTATTAATACTTTTTGATACAGGCTACATGTACCTGAATCTAGCCTTGATTCTACTCTTTAGTTGAGAATAACCGTGACCTTGTGAATTTCTTGCCTTTGTCGTGGGAATGGTGGGATTGCAAGTGTGTACCACAAATCCAGGTTTATAGTACTGGGGATGGAACCCAGAGCTTCCTGCACATTAGGAAAGCAGTCTGCCAGCTGATCTATAACTTCAGGCCTATTAACCACAAGTCTTGATGGGTGAGATTTTTGCACTTGTTGTGTACAGAATAGTTTCTTAAACCTCAGCACAAAATACCATGACTTTCTTCCTGTCTTCATCACTTTGACCTCAGGTTTGGCTAGATTTCCAGTACAGCAACGTACTAAGCTCAGGATCCTAGCATGGAGGTAGAAAGTGGAGCATTATCCAGTGTGGATATGGTACTTCCTCACTTCCTGAGGCAGCATATGACACATGTCAAGTCTCTCTGTGTTTTCTTCAAACACAGAGCTTATCGCTGTTCCTGGACCACCTGGCAATCATTGTGGGAACTTCAGATCTAAACTATTTGCAAGGTGGTGTTCAGTTCTTACAACTTGGGGTGTTCTGTGACTTACAGAATTCCTGTGGCATTAACTGTACATCTACTTTTCACTGGCTGCTGGAAATGCAAACCTACACTCCACCTTCTGACAGCTCCCTGTGGCTTTGTGGAACTAACACCCAAGTGACTTTAGCAGGCTTTTGGGTGGTCAAATTAAAGTATACCTGGAAGACCATTACCAAGGTATTGTGTGCTCATATATCATCACGTTGCATTTGCAACATGGTATGGTTATTTTAAAATATTCATGTAGCTTCAATCACTGCCCATAACCATTTTCATTTCCAGCTTGCCCATGGCACGCTCCTCACATGCATAGAATTTCTCTAGTGGCCCTTCAGACTGCTCCAGCCTCCAGCAGAGATGGAGCACCCTCTTTCACATAGGGAACACAGTCAAGTCTCAACTCATGCCTTGAGCTGTGTGTTCCAAGGAGCAGAGTAGCTTTTGTTGCTCAGCGGGTAAGAGGCCACCACAGACTAGTGAGCATGGGCAGATGCAGCCAACGGTGTCCCAATGGGTGATATGGAGCTTCTCCCTGCCTCACTGCCTCACTGGGGTGGCATCTGCAGCCTAGAGGCAGATCTGAGGCAGCACCCGAGTTATGGGCTGCAGAACTGCTTGCGTGGTCCTCAGGTGTTCAACTTCTCATGGGCTTTAGTTAGCTGGTGTTGCTTCTGTTCTCACAAGTGTAGGTTCTGATAGAAATAAGGGAAATGACATCTCCCTCTCGTCTTCTTCAGGAGTCATTGGAAGGAAAGGGGATAGTTTAAAGTCACATGATTTCCTCACATTGACAGTGTTCCTTTCACTTCCCTGTCTATCTTGGCATTGTTTTCAGGTAGCACTGGATGTCATTGCTCCAGAGTTGGTCGTTGCACCATTTCCTCTGGGCCAACACCTTCACCCGTCTATCCACAGTGCTCACTGCTACATCATATTACCGCTAAGGAAGGAAAGTTCTGTGACTGTGGATCACGACAGGGATGAGGACCATGACCCCATCTCCCTGTCCACTCAGGGGCTGGAGTGAGGGAGGCAGATAGAGCAGAGCAGTTCCCAGATGTTAAGAGGATTGGTGATGTACAGCACAGAGGGCTTCATTCACTGTTTCACTGTTCTTCTCCCTGAACATCTCAGGGGCAACTGTGATTTCACACAGAGGACACATGCATGTCTTCTTAACCCTCAGAGTCAGTATCATAGCAGCCACCTCACTGTGTCCTAGAAACTATCTAAAGTTCAAGTCAAAAGCTTTGCCTAGGCATTTAACATTCTAAAGACTTGCTTATTTTACTAAAGGCAGAAACTTGGCTATTTTAGTACAAACTTAACTGAACCACCTCTATTAGTTATTTCTTTTATTATGACAAAACCCCTTAGAGAAGCAACTTTGGAAAGAAGAGGGTTAGTTGGGCTCGCAGTTTTGGAGAATATAGTCCACTGTACCAGGGAAGGTATGACAACTGAGGTGGCTAGGTCTATGGTGGTGGGAGTTTCAGATGTAGCATATTCCTATGCTGGTAAGTCAGGAAGCAAAGTGCTAGGTTGCAGGTAGAGCTGAATCTGTAGCCCTCAGTGCCCACCCTTAGTGCCTTATGTCCACCAGCTAAAGCTCACATCTCAGATTGTACATCTTCCCCCAAACAGTATTCCCAGCTGGGGACCAAGCATTGAAACATCCGAACCACATTATCTCCCATAATAATACACATTAAGGAAGAACAGTTATGCTGGCAAGTAATATCACAGAAAATGCCATCTCACTAGGACCTTTGGACTCAGGGTACTGATCCAACCTCTGAGACACATCACAGGGGAAGAATGTTGTGTGAAAATGTGACAGTACAATGCAAACTTATCAACTAAAGCATGTTTGACCGTTTGGCAGTGGAAGTTCCCATTCAGAATCCCAAGAGCATCCTACACCATAGCCAACTAAAACATAATATCACCCTGGGTCCCCTTTCTGCTATTCTAAGCTTTTCATGTCATTATATTCATGGAAACAAAAAGCTTTCCAATGTCAGGAGTTCAAAAACTAAAAACTGCCAAACCATGAAAACAATGAACTCACAGCCAACTTGGTACCTGGCTAGCTGGGCTGCATCGCAGCTAACAACAAGAAAGCTTCACTCTGTCCTGGATTCTAGAGATTGTGAGCTTAGATGACCTCTTTAATGGGCAGATTGGAACTGGGGAGAAGACAGGAGGCCAACCAATGAAACTGTTTTTGGGTTCTTGGCAGGAAGTCTTCTATTAAAACAGATGCAGCTGTAAAGCTTGGGATTTAATGTCAAATGCTAGAGTGAAAAGAGCCTGTTTATAGGATACAGAGGGACAACTCTGCATATGGACCAGCACAAAAAAGGAGGAATTCTAATAAAGAATTCAAATGAAGCCTGGGAATCAGAAACCCAAACAGGTATCCTTCTAGCCCATTACACCTTAGAGAAACCTTCATTCTCTCTGCTATTTTTATAGGTACCTGCAGAAACAGGAAGCACAGAAATGAGAAAATAGCTCCTTATAGGGGTCTAATAACTTTTGATTGTGAGAGCTCACATTAACATCCTTTGATACTGCAGAGTAGGAAATAGTCCTCCTTATGATGACCATATTGATTGAAATGAAATGATTGAATTAATTTGAACAAACTTTACTATAAAAATTGACAAATAAATAAAAACACCCCATAACCAAATTATCTAGACCCAAAGTCTTTGTAACACAATGAACTTCTCTATAGTTAAAATAAAAATTTAGAATGGTAGCTGAGGGGGCTCACATGAACAGTTTACATTTTCAGTATCATATATATAATTTATCCACCACCAAATCCCCCAAATACATGATACAATTAGAACTAGAACTAAGAAAACAATTAACTTTATATCCTCTTTCATAATTAGTGCCCATTACTTGTATTCAGTCTTTCATTATCCCCTTATATTTAGCCTTTCTTGTTATTTTTTCCACAATTTATACTGAACCTACTTGTACATTTGTTTGCACATCTATCTATCTATACACATTCATATATATATATATATATATATATATGCACATTCCATATGTGAAAAATAACACGCACACTTTTTTCTTTCTGAGATTGCATGGCCTCCCTCAATATTATATATCTTAAACCTATCGATTTTATTGTATTTGAAAATGTCATCTTTCTTTAGAGTTGAGTGAGTAGTGTTTTATTTTTTATATATTCCAAATATTTATTATCTACTTATATGGTGATGGACAACTAAGTTTATTACAAGTCTTAAGTATAGTGAGTAAGTCAGCAATAGGATCAAGAATGGAATTGTGCTCACAGTTTTATCTATAGTAATTAGACAAAAGAAGAACTTAAAGGAAGAGTGATAAAAAAAGCAAAGACACCAAACTATTCCTATTTTTAGTTGACACAATCATTTACTTACAATACTTCGATAGGCATAATTAATATTCTGAAAAATTGTTATAGTACCAAAATTAATTTGTAGAATTAAAACAATTCCTATCAAAATTCCAATGTCATATTTCACAGGTGTTCTAGCTAGTTTTGCATCAACTTGATACAAGCTATAGGCATCTTGGAAGAGGGAATCGTCCCCATGTTGGCCTGTTGACAAGTCTGTGGTGCATTTTCTTGATTGATAATTGATGTAGGACCACCCACCTCATAGTGGGCAGTGCCAGCTCTAGACTTGTAGTTCTGAGTGCTATATTAAAACAGGGTGAGTAGCAAACCAGTAGCAGCATTGGTCCATGGTCTCTATTACAGTTACTGCCCTCCAGGTCCTTTCTCTGCTTGCATCTGGTCATGACTTCTCTCGGTGATGGAGTGAGACTTGAAAGCTGCAATCTGAAATAAACTCTTTTCTTCCCTAGTTCCTTTTGGTCTTCATCTTTTGTCACAGCAATAGAAACTCTAGCTAAGACAACAGGTTTATTAAAAAAATAAAGAAATTCACATTGAACCACAGAAGGCCATGAATAGCCAAAGTAATCCTAAAGAAGAACAATGCTGGAGGTATTACAAAACCTCAAATTATATCATAGAGCTAAACTGATAAAGACAACCTGGTACTGGCATAAAAAAGAGACATGTAGAATCATGGAAAAAACAGGGGATCCAGAAATAAAATCACAAAGCTATACTTTTTTAATTTGTGAAGAAGGAGACAAAAACATTCTTTGAGTCAAAGATAGCCTATTCAACAAATGGTGCTGGAAAAACTAGATTTGTACCTGCAGAAGAATGAAATTAGATTCTTATCTTTCATCTTGTAGAAAAATTCAATTCAAAGTAGATCAAAGACTTTAATTTAAAACTCAAAACACTAAAACTTGTAGAAGAAAACACAAGGGATTTTGGGGTAGGCAAGAATTAAAAAAATGCTAACAGCACAGGAACTGATCCCACATATTAATATAGATGAACTACATGAAAACAAAAATTTCTGTACACCAAGGAAAACAATCAACAGTGTTGACAAGTAGCCCTCAGAATGGGAGAAAATATTTACCACCTACACTCCAGATAAAAGGCTAGTATCTAAAATTTACAAAGAACTGAAGAAATTCAGTAGCAAGTAAGTAAAACTATCAATCAACAAAAGGCAGATGAATCAAATAGACAATCAAAAAATAAAACAAAACCTCAAATGGCCAATAGCTGTTTTGAAAAATGTTTAATATCCCTATTGATTGGAGAAATACAAATTAAAACCAGTTTAAGATACCACCTCAACCTAGTCACAATGGCTGTCATTAACAAAACTGACAACAGATGTTGGAGAGGAAGGGGAGATTTAAAAAAATTTCATTCACTGCTCTCACTGTTGGTAGGGATAAAGATTAATATAGCCATTGTGGAAATCAGGTTGGAGATTTCTTAAAGATTTGAAAGTATACTATATTACCTCACTATGTCATTCCTGGGCACATACTTCATGCATCACTCCATAACCTACCTAGAGATACTTGCATCCCATGTTCATTACTGTTTTATTCATTATAGCATGAGAATTTGCAGTCATATGTTTGAAGCCATTCAAAAGTTAGGAAGAAAATATGCCATCACTGAAAAGGCAGGGACTTTCATTGGAAATAAAGAGAGCTGCAATTGGTAAAGTCAGCTACACCAGACACCCTTCCATTCAGTGCATTTGCATGTTATCTCAGTAGCTAGTACATACTCTTCATGTGAAGATGATGAGGACACTGATGTGTTGTCGTGTGAACATGTGTGTCACTGCTTTTCTTAGTTTGTTCCATAAATTCTTCATGCAAAGATCAAACAATCCCATGGAGCAGTTCTGAATTTGTCTCAGAGCCACACACACTGCAGTTTACTTCTCTTTGTCTAATCACATGAAGAAATTGTCCACTTCGCAGAAGCAAAACAAAGCGAACAAATTAAAAGCAAAAACACGTTTATTTTGGTAAATGAGTCCCTGAATTCATGTTTCGTTTCAAGTGAGAGGTAATTTCTAGTCAACATGGCATGAAAACAAAGCAAAATAAATAAACATAAAGCTTCAATAGTTTTAGAATGTTGTTTAGTTGAAATGTAAATAAACATAGCTATTATAACTAATTCATGAAAGTGGATTGAGAGCAATTTGCAGTGTGGTGTGCAGGGACATCAGAATGTGATAGGATTAACTGAAACTGGAAAGATCATTGGGTGGGCCAGCAGCTCCAGGAGTTCTTTGGGGACAAAATTCAGCTCATTGAGAAGCTATAGTGGTCACAGTCAGACTGGAAAGTCTATGTGGTGTCTGTGTCCATAGAAATCTCCTACCTTGGCTCTCTTCCCAGAAATGCTAATCAGGGTTCCTAGGGACCCAGTTCAACCACTAGAGAGCTCAACACAGCATAGGGTTACAGTGTCATATGCTAAGGTGCTACTTAAAAGAAAGAGAGATGTCCTTAAAACTACTGCTTAACAATTTCATGGATAATGTTGCTTCTCAAGAAAATTCATGGGTGGTGGAATGTGAGAGCCAAGTTTCTCTCTGTTAGAGTGGGAAGGTAAAAGACAGGAAGTTAGGGGAAGAGAGATGAAGGAGAAAGAAGTAGGAGACAATGGTGCAGCAGCAGGAGAAGATAAGGAAGAGGAGGAGGAATAAAAAGAAAAAGAAGAGGAGGAGATACGTAGATACAGATATCAATGATAGCTATGACATATGGTGGGTGGATGGGTAGATGATAGATATTTATCATACATACATAGATGCATACATACACCCAGAGAAATATAATGTTAGAGAAGAATGATAGATGGCAGATTTGGCTGGATAGATACAGATTGCTAGCTACATAACAGACAAATGGTGAAAAGATGTATACATAAGTGTTAGATGGATGCTGCATGATATACAGATGAGGAATAGGTAGTCATAGAAGAGGTTTATATAAGAGGTATAGATTACTTGAACTAAAGGTAGGGAGATACAGAGATATAGATGTTAGATAGATATGCTAGAAAGATAGATGATACATACCTAGATTTGGTAGATATGGATTGAATGATAGATGATATATAATATATAGATGGGTTGATGATAGGCAGACAAGTGATAGAATGATAGACATAGATAGATGATAGATAGATAGATAGACAGACAGACAGATAGATAGGATATAGGGATAGATAGATGGATAGATAAGATATAGAAATAGATGGATGGATAGATAGATGCTAGATAGATAGATAGATAGATAGATAGATAGATAGATAGATGGATGGATGGATGGATGGATGGATGGATGGATGGTTGGATGGTTAGGGAGGTAGGTAGATAGATAGATAGATAGATAGATAGATAGATAGATAGATAGATAG
>CAJQZJ010004760.1:10044711-10055147 GCA_907164525.1 Lophiomys imhausi
GTGTGTGTGTGTGTGTGTGTGTGTGTGTGTGTGTGTGTGTGTGTGTGGTGGAAAAGGACTTGGGGAATTGAAGCAGCAGAATGGTTGGATGCATGCAGGAGGTTGTCAGGCAGTGAAAATTCATGTGAAACTTCATGTTGTGTGAGGTTTCACACCTGACCCTCTCCTCAACACTACCTGAAGGATACCTGAACTTTCTTAAAGCCACTCATGTTGGCCAGGCAAGCTCAGCCCATATTTAGGAATGTTCCCCAAGAGCACATTAATCCCAAGTCCTGATGAAATCCAGAAAAGCCCCTGACTGAACTCTAGCTCCAAACATTATGAAAAATGGTCAAAGAGATTTAAAGAAACACCACTGTAAGGTAGCACCTCATACCTGTTGGAGTGGTTGCTCCTATGGAACTGGAGACAGCTGGGTTGGTGAAGGTGCAGAGAAACAGGAGCTTCCATGTACAGCCGTTCTGATGTGAGATGAAGCAGCTTTAGTAGAAAACAGTGTGGAACTTCAAAAAAAAAAAAAAAACAAATGAGAAAGCACAGAACCTCTGCAGAACTAGCATCACTCTTCTAGGAACAGCTCCACAAGAACTGAAGTAAGCAACCAAGAGGCAATTACGTATCAGGCACTATTCGCAACACCCAGCAGGAAGACTCAACCCAAACACTCAGCCACAGATGGGTAAAGGAAAGGACCATATACATCCAGTGGATTATATGGTCTTCAAATGAAAGACATTTTGATACAAGCTACAGGCTAAGATGAGCCCTGAGGACATTCTGAGTGAATTAAGTAGATCTGGAGCAGATATTGCCTGCTGGCCTGTCTATGAGGTTCCTAGAGAAACAATTCCCAGAGACAGAGAGCTGACTGTGGTTTCTGAGGGCTCAGGGGAAAGGGGGGTGAAGAGGGGTGTTTCTATAGGTTTGCAAAAACACCAAAAAATAGTAGTTATAAAGATCCATATAAGAGCACAGTGACTAAGCCCCAATCCACTGACTGAACAGAAAGTGATGGAATGTTGGAATGTGGTGTGCATTTGATGATGATGAACAAGGATTCCAAAGTAATCCAGCTTGAACATCATCTGGCCAAAATGGGTTCATAGTGAGGAATTCTCTTCTTCATTTATGCATTATTTGTAGTGTTGTTCACCATTACACGTGTGATTAACTGAGGAAAATACATCTTTTTTTTTTTTTACTTTTTATATTAATTATTTATTTACTTTACATTTAGATCATAATGTTCCCTCCCTCCTCTCCTCCCAGTCCTTCCCTTTTCTCTCACCTTCCCTCATCCCCACACTTCCTTGTAGCCTCAGAAAAGGGGAGGCCTACCATGGATATCAACCAGCCTTGGCATATCAAATTGCAGCAGGACTAGGCACATCTTCCTTTGAGTTTAGACAAGGCAACCCAGGAAGGGGGAAGGGATCCAAAGGCGGGCAATGTAGTCAGACAACCCCTGCTCCTGCTTTAGGAATCTCACATGAAGACCCAACTATACAACTGTTACATATGTGTAGAGGGCCTAGGTCCATCCCATGCATGCTCTTTGGTTGGAAGTTCAGTCTCTGTGAGTCCCTATGGGCCTACGTTTGTTGATTCTGTGGGTTTTCTTGTTTTGTCCTTGACCCCTCTGGCTCTTTCAATCCTTCTTCCCCTCTTCCACAGACCCCAAGCTCCACTTAATTTTTGGCTGTGGGTCTTGATCAGCTTCCATCAGTTGCTGGATGAAGCTTCTCTGATGACAGTTACGCTAAGCTCCTGTCTGCAAGTAGAGCAGAATATCATTAATAGCATCAGGGGTGGGCTCCTCATGGCATTAGTCTCCAGCTGGGCCAGTCATTGGTTGGCCTTTCCTCAAATTCTGCTCCATCTTTTTTCCCTGCACATCTTGTAATCTGGACAAATTTTGGGTCTAAGGTTCTGTGACTTGGTTGGTGTCCCAATTGCTCCATTGGAAGTCTTGCCTGGTTACAGGCGATGGCCAGTCAGGCTCCATGTCCTCCATTGCTAGAAGTCTTAGCTGGGGTCACCCTCTCAGATCCCTGGGAGTTTCCATTGTCCTAGGTTTCCAGCTTATCCCACAGATGTGCTCCCCCAATCTATGTCTCTTCCAGGACTCTCTTTGTCCATCCTCTCCCTACCACTTCCCCCCATTTTACTCTCAGAATATGAAATCCCAGAGGCTTGAAGATTAGACCAAGTTCATGAATGAGATCTGGAGGTGTGGTGGTCAGAAGGTGAGGAGAATGGTGCTAAGAGGTACTGTGGCTCCTGCAACTCCTACATGCTCCCTGTCATCCATATGGGCCTTATGTTTGCAAGAGCTTAGGCATTACTTCTAAATTGATGGACAGATCTTGACTTAGGGGAATGACTGCTTGCAAACAGAGCCTGAGAGAATTTTAAAAATTGATCTATGACTTACCCAATTTTTCAGATCAATTACAGTATTTCCTCCTGGTAAGTATTACAGTTCTGTTACACAATGTTTCCTTAAATAGTGTTGACTGTGCTCTAATTATGTTTAGATATGAGCTGTTCATTGTAGATTTGAATTGTATGGCCATCACAGAGGATAGTCTTGACCTTGTAGGGCAGCATTCTGGCCTCATCTTGCTATGGCTGTCCTGCAGTCTATAGGATTCCTCCCAGGATGTTGCAGCTGCTCACTTTCTCATGCCATGAACTCCCAGGTGTCCTCTTGGTTCCAGAAGAGTGTTTATAGTTTGCATCCCTTCACTCACCAGGAGGGATCAGGTTTGGGCCACTAAGAAAGCAGTCACAGCTGTAGGGGTCTTTGGAGTCCTTCTTGGGCACTGTCCTTATCTACCATGGCAAAGCTGTGTCTATCACTGACAACTTCAGGTTTGAACACAAGCTTCCACCCAGTCCTCTTCTCTGTAGTTCTTTTTCATGTAGTTGTCCCCATTGCTCATTCCTCTTTATCCGTATTTGGCATACAGTCTATGAAAACAGCATTTTCACACATATATACTGTATCTTGCTGTTTGCCTCACCCTTCCACTGTCTTCTCTCCCACTGCTCGTTCCTTTCTGGGTCTGTAACTTTGTTAAGATTCTTGATTTATATCCAGGGAAACTGGAGCATTAATGGCGGTTTTGTAGCAAAGCAGAAGTTTGAACATGCAGTACTTATGCACATACACACATATGTCTGTGGCATGTGTGTGTGCACATACATACATACATACATACATACATACATACATACATACATGCATGCATATGCCTATGTGCACCTAGGAGAGCAGAGGGCTGGAATGACATTTCACAGGGAGGTTCACAGATTCTCTGGATGTGGGTAGAGCTTTCAAAACTCCAGCTTATCTTCCGAGGGTCCCTACAGTGGCTCAGCTTGAGCAAACTTTCTTGGGCTTTTTCTCCAAGATCCACAAAAACTGATAGATTAGAAGCTGTTAACCCGCCAAACTCTAGATCTCATTTTCAGTACCCTTCCGTTTACTCTTGTTTCAATGAAGCCCATAGGTTTGATCTGCTGCCCATCATTTGCTTTATTAAATCAAATTTCTTCTGGTCATCTTATCCCAAAACTTTATTCAACATCTAGTAAATACATACATTTGCCCAAACCCATACAATAACAGGCACATTGAAGATATACCCATCCTAGGCCAGGTGAAGAGTCTGGAGGGTGCTTGACATTAATTTCAAATAGTGCACACATCTGCCAAAGTTTCTTTTAAAAGTTAATAGTGCCAGTTTTAACACCGAGTATATTTACAACACCTACCAAAAGCCTTGTGAAGTCACTTGGGAGGGAAAGAATTTGGAAAGAGGGACCGGATATACACTAAGGCAGAACTTAAAATAGCTGAGCTGGAAAACCATGCCCAGCCCCCACCACTCTGCAGCACATGAGTACATGTCAGTTGGTAGAAGAAAAGTCAGACATCAGTAGGAAAGTCAAAGTACGTTAAGCAATGTGTTTGGTTTAAGCAAGGTAGATTTGGTAGCACTTGCAGAGACGGAGTTAGTGACTTGGTCACGTCTTCAGAACTGTGCAGACCTAGTGAGAGGTTGACAGGACTCCTTTAGTGTTCATTCAGACTTAATGGAAAGGGTTTTTTTCTCTTTGTTTTTAACCATGAATCTGTGCATATCTTTGTGTTTCTCTCTCTCTTTCTCTGTGCATGTGAATCCATGTGTATTTGCATTTGTATGTATTTATGTGTGCATGTAAGTATGTGCCAGGGCACATGTGTATACTCATGTATATATATGTGTGTGTGTGTGTGTGTGTGTGTGTGTGTGTGTGTGTGTGTTTGTGTGCATGTGTGCACCTGTGCTAGGGAGCATGCCTGTATACTTGCATGTGTTGCTATTGCCTCTGTGTGAGAGCAGACAACACAAGCTCTCCCTCCCTGTAACTGACTGGACTTCTTGTCCTCAGCCCTACGGTTCACTTCTCCTCTCATCAGACACGTGTCTCCATCAAAATCTCTCTGCGCTTACACAATCATCATATATCATGCAGTGCAGATCAATTAAAGACCAAGAAAAGAGGCGGGAAAGAGGTTAACTATGCTCTTTCTTGGTGAATTACAGTTAGCAAATAGACAACCCTTCATTGTTCAATCATTAAAAAATTAATAGCCGACTGCAGGCAGCTGGCAGGAGTCTCTGCTGATCAGTGGTATCCATCCGCAGCCTTTGTTCTACACTCCGATGGCTGTCTTCTTCCTCCATGAAAGTGTTTATCATGGTCTCCCGAAAGCCCAGAAGCCCATAGGTCAGAGAACAGCATTTTGATGGATTATGGGATTGTAAGTGTCCCTGCCAGGTGACAGCTTTTATTGGCTGCGTGGATGAGCCTGTAAACCTTTATATAATTATTGTATTAAAGACACTGTGCCTCTGTGTCACTGGCGCTTGTTCAGGGATCAATGTGAAGATAATTTCAAAAATGAATAGTAAGTATTGATCGTCCCATGGTGGGGCCTTATCAGCATCCTTGGCCAAGGGCTGAGGATGATACCTTCAATGTCATTTATGGCAATATGATGCCCGTTGCATAGCAGCAGTTTAAACAAAGGGCTGATTTAATTCGCAGTGGATTTTTGTAGTCTGATGGGTAATAAATCACAATCTATGTAATTTTTCGAAATGAACACATGTTGGCAGTAGTTCGGGGCAGCTCCTGAGAGATCTGAAAATGACCAGGGAGGGGAGACATCAGGCTGGACCTCTGAATGATTGGACTCCACTTGGTTCTGGCATTCACATGACCTTGGGGTCCCTGCTGGCAGCTGCTGGTTAATTTTCTTCACTGAGGACACAGTTTAACTTTCTATCTGTCTGCCAATTACCTGACATTTTCAACTTATCACCTTCTATTTTTTAAGTGATTGGAACCACATCCACATTTTGACAGTTTTTTTAAGGCTGGGGTTTGTTGTGTCGGCCTCCAGGCGTCCCTGTCACTTTATGGTAGCATCCTTTTTTTTATTTCAATAAAAATTAACTTCAGTTTACATAGCCACATAAAGAAAAAGGCCAGAAATCTTTTATGGCTATTTCCAATACTGCCTAGATCAGAATCTGCCACCTTTCAGATCTCACCCACACTTCTGGGTGTGTGGGTAGAGGCTCATCACTGGCCTTTCAGGAAAATGATCAGCAGTGAGGCTTGTTTGCAGAAGGTTTCATCCTTAAAAGCAAATCACTGGTATGCAAGTTATTAAGGATTATTAGCAGAACACAATCAGAGTGATTAAACTCTGGAAACAATAAATGAAGGCCAAGTGATGATGAATCATAACTTGTTGATTAGCCTTCAGTTCAGAGAAAGGGAATTTCCATATTTCAAAGTATTGAACTTAGAGTCTCCAGCAAAGAACATTACAAGATTAAAACTAAAAATATAACCCATGCAAAGTCTGCAAGGGGTAAGGATCCCTGGAGCCAGAGGGCAAGTGTGTGGTGCCTAAGTATTACCCCAGTGCTCCAGGGACCTCAACTTGGTCCATTCCTGTGGTCAGCACTCAGAGCATCTCAGTTACAGGTGAATTTCACAAGCTTTGTTCTAAACGACCAACATGGAGCAAGTTGGGACCTCTTATTGGAGTGTACCTTTCCTCTTCTATTGATTTCCGATTTTGTATTTCAAGATAATGTAAGGTCTATAGACTAGAGCCAGCTACCCAGAGCCAAAATCAGAAGAGATCTTGTGGAGATGGTTTATTTGATTTCTTAGCCTCGCCCTGCCGTCCTTCTCCTTCCTCTTTCTGTGTTGGTGACATTAGGGATTGAACCCTGGACATTTACCTGTGAGGCATATGCTCTTCATGACCTATACCCAGCAACTTAGTATTTATTTTGCACATAGTGTTTCCCCCTATTTGCTAAAAATAATGATGTCTGAACCTTTTCCTTTGATCTTTCTTCATTTGCCAGTGAACAACCTTCCATCATTTTTTTAATAATTTATTTTTTATTTCTTCAAGTTACATCTCAATCACAATCCCCTCCCTACTCCCCCCTCAGCCCCACCATCCTCTTCCCTTCTTCTTCTTCTTTTTTTTTTTTTTTTTAGTTTAAGGTATTTATTTTCCCCCCAACAGCTCTCCCTTTCAGTCCAAATAATGGTTCTTTTTCTTATAACTATAAATACAATACAAAACAACAGAAATAAATAGGCCACGATTATAAGAGTTATATGGCTTAGCATACATTCCCAATGTCCAGTCCATATGTATTTGGCACCTGACTTTAACATTCTACTATCTAACCATCTCCATGAGTTTAAAGTTCTATATCTAACTCAGCTTTCATACTAACTTGCCTCATAATTTTAAAAATATCTTCTTAGATCCAGAACACCCTCTTGATATCTAAACAACTCAAAATTTAACTATGACACTCTAGGTATCTATTCTTCAACCACCTCAGAGACCTGAGAGGGATAAATATATCTGATTATATAGGAAGTGCAGGGTCTGCAGCTTCCAAAACTAAAAAATGACATACCAGTGGCTGCCTGGACAGTTCCCATTTTCTCTCCATACATTACAGCATCAATCTTCAGCCATTTGGCCCCATTTCTCTGACAGACATTGGTTGTAGAGCAGGAATTATGAAGGACTTACCTACCCTGTCTTGGCAGAGCTAGGCTGTCGACTTACCTGCTTCCAATTTTTGTCCTTTTTGGACAGAAGTCTGTCTACAGTTGAAGCAAGTGGTTTTTCTTGCCAAGAGAATGGCTTACCACCAGTTTAATCATCTCCCACTGGAGATTCTTTGATGCTCATCTTCTACTTTGAATAATATAGGGGGTGCTGTCAGGAGCTGACATGTCTCGATATCAAAAAATCTTAAGTTAAGAAAACATCTTTGAATGCCATATTCTGCAGATCTCTTGAGGTTTTTGAAGATGCCCTATCTATCTCTTATATTTAGATAAGCAAATATTGATTGTCTCTTAGCAACTTGATTTCTGAGTAGCTTAGAAAATAACTGTGATAGACTGTCATAGTAACTAACAAAATGACACGTTCTCATGACTATTAGTTTCCGTTTCTTAATTATCCTAAACAGTTTATGTCGGTTGGTAGCGAGAGGTCAAAACTTGACATTTCATTTTTAAGTATTACTACAAACAATACCTTTAAGAAGCGTTACCCTTAATTTTGTATCAATATACAAAGATC
The DNA here is from genome assembly GCA_907164525.1 of Lophiomys imhausi. Taxonomy (NCBI): domain Eukaryota; kingdom Metazoa; phylum Chordata; class Mammalia; order Rodentia; family Muridae; genus Lophiomys; species Lophiomys imhausi. The sequence goes on from CAJQZJ010004760.1 coordinate 10,052,411, forward strand.
AATACCAATGTGGCCAAATATAATCTTAATTTTGTATCAATATACAAAGATCAGTACCGATGTAGCCCAATACAATCTTAATTTTACATTAATATACTAGGGTCAATACCATTGTGGCCAAATATAATCTTAATTTTGTATCAATATACAAAGATCAATACCGATGTAGCCCAACCTTCCATCTTTTTTGTAAAGATTTGTTTGTTTGTTTCTTTCTTTCTTTATCTGTTTATTTATTATGTATATAGTATTCTGTTTGTATGTATGCCTGCAGGTCAGAAGAGGGCACTAGATCTCATTATAGATGGTTGTGATCCACTATGTGGTTGCTGGGATTTGAACGCAGGACCTCTGGAAGAACAACTAGTGCTCTTAACCTCTGAGCCATCTCTCTAGACCAAGCTCTCCATCTAAAACTACCTAACTGACCTGCCTTATTTGTAAACAGGGTGGTCCCCTCCTGTCTACCAGAGAGAGCATAAGCAACCTGCCCATACACCCAGTATTTACTCTGTTCTCACAAGGTAGTCCTGGATCGCAGCCACTTCTAGACCAACACATATCTGCTTTGTATACTAGACCATATCCAGCTGGCAGCCCCTTTACTCAGCCTCCCTGAACCTGTCTCCAACTTCCCACACTCTGCATCCTGCAGCCTGACCCTCTGAAGCTTAGTTATTGTATGCTGGGCCGTAGCCCAGGCTTCTGCCCCTGGAACTTGCCAAGTAGGGTGAACTGTCTAGCCAATAAGCCCAGGGTATCCATGAATCTGTTTTCCTGCTGCTGGGTTTACAAGCATGCATCATTGTGCTCTCGGCTTTTTTGTTTGTTTGTCATTTCTGAAGTTCAAATTTAAGTATTTGTAAGACAAGCATTTTACTGACTAAGCCATCTCCCTCATCTTTGGTTTTACTCTTTTATCATAAAAAAATGGAAATAAACTATCTACAACAGACATTAAGTGAGCCACTACTGTATGCCTGCATGACAATTAATCTTACAGTTCCAAAAATGAGAATGAGGCTGTACTCTGGAGGAACTCTTGGTAGGGCACATCAGCAGTAGGTAGACATATGGAGCATGCTCCATTTTTGCATTTTCCAAGTGAGAGCAGAGATCTCCATGTGCTGGATACTATGTTCAGGAATGAGAGTCATTAAGGTCCTCTGAGAGGCCTGGCTGGATCCCAGAAAAGAGTTATATTGATGTGACTATTGAAGCTTTTGGAAGGAAAATAATTTAGTCAGGGGACAGAGTATAGAAGGAAAGCTCTGCAGTAGTGCCTGGAATGCAGAAGACTCCTTCAATACAGGGACAGGAAGAGGATCCCAGCCTGCCACACGTGAAGATGGTGGTAATCATAGGACAAGGGTTATTTTTAATTCCTATGTTTCTATATTCTCTGGTCCTGATGAGCTATCTGTCTAATAGCTTCCTAAGCAATCATTTTGGAAAGTTATACCAATAAAATACTATAGTCTTTAAAATTTCCCCAATTTAAGGCCTCATTACCTCCTGTAATAAGTAGACAACTACATCCACAACACTGCTGTACTTAAGAGCCAGGCACATCTCGCCCAAGGATGATGCCTTTCAGATGGGAGTGCTCTATGCTGCCAATGTGTGCACAGTCTCATGTTAGTACAGACAAGGGGGGACATGGAGCTAGCTCACCTTTCAGTTGGAATGGATCATTTTCTTTCTGGAAATTAGAGGCTCTTGAAAGAAACTTGAGTTTGGGGCAGTAGTGAGATGGCTCAGTGGGTAGCGGACAAGCCTCTTGAGCAGAGAGACCTGACTCCAATCCCTGGAAGGCCCTCTGAGAGGACTGGCTGGAAACCAGAAAAGAGTTAAGCTGATGTGAACACTTGTTCTTGCTGTGGGTTTACTTATCAGCAGCTTCCCAGGGCCCAGCTCTCAGCCTGAGCTGCAGAAAGCCCTCCAGCAAAACACCTGTGCAAAGATCAAGTTCAATGGAAATGTTTCTAGATGTCTGAGTGGTCATCCCCTCTCTCCTGATTCTTCAGTTCTGTTCACTGCTCTCTGAGGAAAGGAAGCCATTGCCCACCCCAGGCAATGTGTGTACCTTATGTATGGGCCCTCTGTCTCAGTAGTCCCTCTCCCATTAAGACAGCCACTCACCAGTCCTTTCCACATCCACCTTTCCTTCCCAGTGCAGCCTCTGCCGCTAAGCTGGGCTTGCTTTATATGGGGCACAGGTCCTTCTCAGTCAAATCAAAGTTGATTGCTCAACAAACACAGTATCTACTGAGAAAATTGTTTCCTCTTCTGTGTGTCAGTGGGCCACAGGTCCATGAGTGCAAATTCACAGGCTGCCATGGCTCTCTACAGAGTCTTAGCTGTATATGGAAAGACATGTGATTCCATCTATGAGAGAGCTCCCACATGTGTGTAAAAACTCACAAATAAGAGGTTTTTATGAAGAGAATAACCTCTATTTGAATAAATAAATGCATGGCATTTCTTCCATAAGACTTGCTTATGGAGAAACACATATGTGATTCTAGCTATGTGGCTCCTCTGCACACATGTGAACACACATGTGTGAGCACTTTCATGACACCACCACGCATGTATTAATGAATGCTGACAGACTTGCCTCTACTATTAGAATACCAAAATGTGTGTAAATACACATGATTCCCATCATGAGACCACCCAGCAAATGTACACACACACACACACACACACACACACACACACACACACACACACA
>CAJQZJ010004760.1:10055157-10070711 GCA_907164525.1 Lophiomys imhausi
CACACACACACACACACACACACACACACACACACACACACACACACCTGCTTTCCCTCTGAAAACTCCCTGCCCAAGGCCAACATTGCACACATGTATTCCTTGCTTATTGTGTTGGTGGACAGGGTCAGAGATGTGGATAAATCAATATATCTGACTATTCTAAGATAATTACTATTGATCTATGGAAGACTTGCACTCCTGCCTTTATATTTGAATATTGATATATATGACACCCTGGAAATCCAGTCTTTGAAGTAAAACGATGATGACACATTCTAGAAATATCCATCTCCAGTGTGCACAGAAGTGCTCTGGCGTGGAGGGGGGGGGTCTGAATCCCTATTTCCACTACACTCTTTGGCTCTTTTCCTCCAGAAAAAAAAGACCCTTCTTAGAACCTGCTAAATACTGTGAGTCAAGCTTCCTTTTAAATGACTTATTCAAGTAGGATAGCTAGAGGGGAGGTTTTCATGGGACTGATCACATGGGTGGGAAACGTTCCGGAGGATCACAGAGACCTCCTTGGGCAGGTATGAGTCTCCTTCTAAAGGTTCTAAGGCTTCCAAGGAAAATCTGGCAGTAGGATGTGTGCTCAGAGTGCGAGGCATGGAAAGTTGCCTTTCAGGGCACTTCTTGGCATCACGTTCAGTAGCCTTGCAACTTATATGTGTCTTGTCCTCACTGTGGGCCTCCCGGGCCCAATTCCTACCAGATAACTGACTGGTTCACTTAGCATGGAACCCAGTGGGCACAGTCAAGAGAACCTGAATGGAGATGTGGGAGAAGCTTGTGGCTGCTGACTCAAGACAATGCTTAGGACTTCCCCGAAAGGAAGCAATGGAAGGCTCCCTAGAAAGGTGAGCCCAGAGGAGAAAGTAAAAAGCTGTAGGAAAACACCACAGTGGGTGTAGTGCACCCACACTGCAGAAGTGAGAACAGACTGGACAGGTCTCTTGTGACTGATGCTAGATAATATAAGGAGGACATAGAGGAAGTGTCACAGCAGACAGATGCCAGCAGAGCCACCACATGGAGCCATCAGTGATGATGGACTGAAGCATGGAGAAGCCACAGAGGCCTTAGACCTGCATGCTACAGCCAAGAAGGATTGACAGGAACCCTACATTAGAATCCAAGGTTGCCACGCTGTGGGAGGGGCCACGGACTGAAGGAAGAGTGTATAGGGAGGCAAAGTTGCATGGGAGGGTGGTGCTGCCCTGGACATAGACAGGGAATGAGAACATCCACACCAGGGAAGTGGAGCCTAGGCACACCCAGGAAAGGAGAGAAGGAAAAAACAGAGACGCTTCAGGAAAATTACTAACATATCTCAGCAGCTAGTTAGAAACAGGCTCTAGAAAGCAGGGAGTGGACAGAAAATGGAGTGTCTTATTGCAAATAGTGGATCACTCATAAAGATGGGATAAATATTGATAGGGACATTTTTGGGCAGGGTACATGTGAATGTCAGAGATTTTGTTTAAAATGATTTTTGATTATACAGTAAGCACACATTTAAACATATACACACTTATTTAACAAAGCAAGACCAAGATATCAAAATGACCACAAATGACTTTAACCATATCTGAAAAGAGACAATTTTTATTTTTTCCCTTTTGCCATCTTAGATACATTCTTCAGGACTAAATACTTTATAGCCATTTGTTACAAACACAACCTTCTGTATAGGACCTAAGTAACACAATGCCTGATGCACAGAGGGGCCAAAAATATCTTTACTTTATAGATGAATTTTCTTTGTAGCCAAACATGCAACTATTATCTAAATTAAGTATAAAAGAAATAATCACATTGCAGAAAAATATGCTTCTCACTGCTACTTAACTTTCTCATAGTATTTCATAATATTTTATCATGATTTATAATGCTTACTTCTATAAACAAGACAAACACCATATAGAGCTAAAATGTTGGTAAATTTATACTGATTGTTCACTATGAATTGGAACTTGCTTGTGCCTGATGAGTTTTATCTTGAAACAATATCCAGGAACAGTTATGTAACAGACAATAAGAAACATCTCCACATCACCAAACCATGCCTTAACGTGTATTTTTAGAAGAGGTGTGTGTGTGTGTGTGTGTGTGTGTGTGTGTGTGTGTGTGTGTGTGTACAAGGATCAGTGGTGGGCAGAAGAGGGCATGGAATCTCCTGCAGGGAGTTGGAGTTGCAAGTGTTTGGTTGTGAGCTTCTTGGTGTGTGCATTGGGAATATCTAGCCTTCTGAATGGCAAGAGCTTTGAAGTGTTGAACCATCTCTTCAGTTCCTACCAGGTCCTAACATTCTAAATATAGCTTTACACTCTAATGTCCTATAATGTGGTTTTCAGTGAGAAATTCAGGGAATTACATGGGCAGTTATCTAGCTCAGGACTGAGGTACAGACAACAGTGATAAGAAACATGATGTGAGAAGAACAAAGGTTCCAGGGTCTGGGAGCTAGACCTTGCATGGAATGAGGACACAGAGCAAGGGGAAGTCATTGCATCACAAGGAAGCAGCTAGCCAGTCTTGTGCCAATCCGATGGCTTGCTGTGGTACAAATTTAACATTGTTAGGCAGGATCTGTGAGTTACAGCCAGAGTCTTGGATTATACTACCTACAAAGAGGAGATATGTAGCAAGGAGAAAAAAATCCTTCAATATGAAGCCAGCATGGTGACACCGAGGTCCTGTGAATGCATAGACAGAAGCATCCCCTGAAGCCATGTGGGGAGTTTTGAGAGTCTGGAGTATCTGAATAGGTTCCTATAAGGTGCTTACCTCACGCACGGGCCTGCTTGGTTCTAAGACTCAATAATAACCCTCCTGCCCTAGTTTCCTCAGTGCTTGGAACAGAGACATCTGCACCCAGAACTTCCTTACACATATATTTTGGACTATGTGTATGGATAAGTTGTATGTGTTGGGGGTGTCTGTGTCTACACATGTCCATGTATGTAACTGTGGAGGTCAGAGGTTGACTTTGTGTGTAATTCTCAGTCACTTTCCTCTTTAATATGTAAGACTGGGACTCTCATTGAACCTCACATTTAGGAGAGAGTGGCTGGCCAGGGAGCTCCAGGAATCCTACCCCTACTGCCTTCTGCTGTTCAGTACTGGTATTGTAAGTGTGTCATACCATAGTCACATTTCACATGGGTGCTGGGGACTGAATTCAGATCTCCATGTTTGCATAGCAAGTTCTGAATCACCTCCCCCTGCCCCACACAGGTTTCTGGTGTCACCAGATGCCTTGGTTTCCAAGATGATGTCCCAGAAACATTCCCAGTCCTCTGCACCCTATTTACTGACACTCCTAAACCTGTAATGTCTAGAGCAGCTTTGCTTACTGCAGACAAATCTCTTGAGTTGCACTCACAGGAGCCCAGAAATGGGTGGGCACTTCTTTAGAGGCAGGTGAGAAAGACTCAGGATGCCAGTGTCAGTGGAGAAATGAGTTCAGGACCACATTGTCTCCTGACTTACCAGTTTAAACCCCAGTGAGCTGCCTGCTTACTCCCTGCAGCTCTGAAGTTGGGGTTTCCTTGAGAGGAGACAGGAATGAGCTAATTGTGTTTTAAACAGCTCACCTAGCAAAGAATTCTCCTTCCTTTGGTGAAAAGAACTGTGATTTATTCATTTTCCTCCCTTTATTTGCCTGAGACATTCTCTAGCATCTTCTTCATAAATCAGCTTCCTGTTGAATCAGGTCATGAAATCATGCTGCAGTAGGTCCAGACAGCAGGATGTGTGTGAAGTGAAGCCTCACATTAGGAAGCCTGGGCAGTATGCTTTCAGAGGCGATGAAAGGGCCCCTAGGAGGGCTCCTGGAGAGCATCCTTCACTTTGGCAGACAATCCTACATAACGGGTGATGTGAGCAGGCAGGAAGCACTTACAGAGAAGGCTGGAGATGCTGGGAAGAACTAAATTAGTGAAGGAAACTTAATTATCTTGCCTCCAGCCTTCCTCTGGTCAGTATTGCAATTGAACACAGACAAAATTCAGCATTTTTATGGATGGGCTACTTCAGGCTCAGAATGAGCCTTTTCTTCTATCCAGAACTATATTGACCATGCATTCCCTTTATCTCTAGATGTAGAAAGAGCAAGTATCACATTCCATTAAAATACAGGTATCTATGTCTTTGTGGCTTCCTAGGAAGACAATTTTGCTTTTATTTTGCCAACTTAAGATGAAAGAAACCAAGAACTGTCTGAGGGAATATTTTTTGCAGCACGGGCAACTTGCTCACTTAGCAATCAAAACATTCTGGGCACCCTGGGTCCCCCACTTGCTTCATTCATATACACACATTGATCTATGAGTTTTTGAAATACTGCAATACTGAGACAAAACAATGTTTGTTAAGCTCTGGTTACATGTCAGGGATGGTAATTGCAGCTGCTAATCCCAACACTGACGCAGAGGCAAGAAGACTTTACATTTGAGACAAGATAATCCAAAGTTGCACACACACACACACACACACACACACACACACACACACACACACACACAGAGAGAGAGAGAGAGAGAGAGAGAGAGAGAGAGAGAGTCCAAAAATGAAAAAAATATGCGTACATGTAGAATAAGTGTTGAACTCATTTCTGGAAACAACTCACTATGAAAGAAGGGAAGGGCCAATTTTCTTTGAGGCTCTACACCTGCTACTTTTTAATATTTCAATATTTTTAAAGCCTATCTGACATGTAAAGAGTTTGGTGGAAGTTACCTCTCATTTCTCCTCTTCTTTCCCCCTCGTTCTGTTCTATGCTTAGTAGTGAGCTCACATGGACAGGATCTATGTACTTAATATGTCATTTTCAAACTGTATTGATGTGCAGGGAAGCCATTGCTAAGCCGGGACTTCCTTCCACTCTGTTCTCAGTGTGATAAACACATGGTGGTGCCACTATGAGCCTTTTTTTTTTTTCTTCAAGTTACATCTCAATCACAATCCCCTCCCTACCCTCCCCTCTGGTCCCGCCTTCCCACCCTCTTCTCCCTCAACTCCCCCATCCACTTCCTTTTTTTTTAAGTTTAAGGTATATCTTTCTCTTCCCCAACAGCTCCCCCTTTCAGTACAACAAATGGCTCTTTCTCTTATAACAACAAATACAATACAAAACAACAGAAATAATTGGGCCACAATTATGAGAATTATAAAGCTTAGCATACATTCCCAGTGTCCAGTCCATACTTATTTGGCAACTGACTTTAACATTCTACTATCCAACCATCTCCATGAATTTAAAGTTCTATATCCAACTCAGCTTCCGTCCTAACTTGCATCACACTTTTATAAACATCTTCTTAGATCCAGAACACCCTCTTAATTCTTAAACAACCCAAAATTATCTATGAGACTCTAACTTTCTAGTCTTCAACCACATCAGAGACCTGAGAGGGATAAACATATCTAATTATATAGGAAGTACAGGGCCAGCAGCTTCCCAAACTAAGAAATGACATACCAGTGGCTGCCTGGACAGTTCCCATTTTCTCTCCATACATTACAGCATCAATCTTCAGCCATTTGGCCCCATTTCTCTGACAGACATTGATTGGAAAGCAGGAATTATGAAGGACTTGCCTACCCTGTCTTGGTAGAGCTAGGCTGTCAACTTACCTGCTTCCAAGTTTTGTCCTTTTTGGACAGCATTCTGTCTACATTTGAAGCAAGGGACTTTTCTTGCCAAGTGACAGGCTTGCCACTAATTCAACCATCTCCAGTTGGAGATTCTTCGATGTTCATCTTCTACTTGGAGTAGAATAGGGGGTGCTGTCAGGAGCTGACATGTCTCAATATCAAAAAAATATTAAGTTAAGAAAACATCTTTGAATGCCATATTCTGCAGATCTCTTCAAGTTTTTGAAGACCATCTATCTTTTTATATTTGGATAAGCAAATGTTGCTTGTCTCTTAGCAACTTGATTTCTGATTAGCTTAGAAAATAACTGTGATAGACTGCCCTAGTACCTAACAAATGGCATGCTTGAAGGACTATTAGTTTGTGTTTTTTAATTATCCTAAACAGTTTATGACAGTTGCTAACAAAAGGTCAAAACTTCACATTTCTTTTTAAGTGATAGCTAGGTACAATACCTTAAAAAGAGTTGACCTTAATTTCTTATCAATATACAAAAATCAATGCCAATGTGGCCAAATATAATTTTAATTTTGTATCAATATACAAAGATATAAGAGCCTTTTCAATAATCTGTCCTTTTTTTCTTTATCATTCCTATATTATGTCTGTATCCCATTTTTTCTCCAGTCTTTTCACTCCTACATAGGAGAGAAAGAAGGATACAAAAAAGAAAATGAGAGAAATCCCTGGGTCTAAGCTCCAAAATCTACCACAAGGCTTTTTGAGTTCTACAATGATGCAGAGAGGGCAGAAAAAAAATGTCCATGGGGAGTCCAAACTTAAGTCAAGTGAGTTCTCAATCCATTTCTGGCCATCCTTTCTGAATTATAGATTGGCTTTGTGTAATAGACATTACTTTCTCTTTTAGACTATACACCAATGAAATTGGCTCAGATATCTACTAGTTAAAAATTTTACATGACACCTATTAGAGACAGTTTGTAGAGTTTCTTAAAAAGAAAAAAAACTTTTATTATTTTCTCCTGGTTTTATTGTAATCTGAAAAATCTTCATATATTCTGAGGCAAAAAGGTGCTAATCCTGAATGCAAAATGAAAACAAAAGCCCAGAGTGTTTAGTGAAATCAGCATCACACTACATGACTTGGTGTGTGGCACAGAGTGACCTTCAAACATGTGTCCAGATAAACGCGTATCCCTGCACTGTGATGTTCTCAGCGTATACCATTTGTTTGTCAGCCTCTGTGTGTATGTTTTTATGCTTCACACACACACACACACACACACACACACACACACACACACAAACACACACACACACACGCATGCATGCACACACACAGGATGCTGACCCAACATGCATATGCAATTGGGCTGTAGACAGCCCTCTCTGTGGATCTATGGATCTTCAAATGTAGTATTTATCTGTTCTGCAGACCCAACTCTATGCTTCTGTCTCCTGGTCTGCTCAGGGGGAATCATTCAGACCAATGTAATTTGTTCAATATTGGTCAGTTTGACTCCTGACCCTGTCTCTCGACAGCGTATCCTTGGCAACCCTGGCTGGATGAAGGCAGGATATGCTCATTGACTCATCTATGACTGTTCAAGGGCTGACTGACACAGGGTGTGAGATCCAGTTATAAATATATTCTGATCAGAAGAGTCTGCAGGGGGAAAACCTCAGTAGAGTAAGCTGGTTGCTCTGGGCTGTGTTTCTCCCATACATTATAAAATGTGAGCTATTTTTGTTGTTTTTGTATTTGGGGAAAGAACAAGTTAGACATCTGATTAAAGTTTCCAAGACCATTACCTCGGAAATGGATGAACCAATTCCAGATTGGAAGAACAGAGCAGAAACTATGGGCAATACTTTTAAGAAAACAGCATAAAAGAGCTGGGGAAGTTACTCAGAAAGTCAAATGCTTGTTGCTTAGACTTGAGGACTTGAGTTCAGATCTCCAGCACCCACTAAATGCCAGTGAGGCATGGTGGCTGTCTACAATGCCAGTACCTGGGAGGAAAAGATGGGGGCTCCATGGGACAAGTTTGTTAGCGAGACCAGCTGAAGTAGAGAGCTCTAAGTTCAAGTGACAGTCCCTTCCTGAAAGAATGATATGGGGAGTGATGGGGGGAGCAGCCTGATGTCACTTCTGACATCATATGCATGGCCATATACATGTGCACATGACCCTGATACAGTGTATCCCTACATCTGGGTGCAGAACAGATTGTGAACAGACCCTTGCCTGACTCATCTGCGGAAGTGTGAAAGATAAGGAGAGTAACACAGAAGACAGGCAGGGTGGAGGACAAGACTATTGGGAGAGTGGAAAGTGTCTCCTCCTGTCCATTTGAGTATTCCCTGTGAATATTTAACACTCCCTCACAAAGGTTGCCTGTGGATGTGAACCTACTCATAGTAAGTAACAAGAACTACCACAGAAGGCCACCATGAGGTTCAGTTGCTGCTAGTGGGCAGGGGAATGGGATATTTCCTTTGCATTTAGAAATCTAGCTGACATTTAATCATCCCAAACACCATCATGTTGATATTCTGCTGAGACACAGGCAACCCTCACATTAACTTGACCTCTGTCCCTGATATGCAGAATGTGTTGGAACAAGAGGTTGAAGTGATGCTTTCTGAGTCAGATCTTGAAAATCAACACCTGTACTTCAGCAATCAACCTGCTAAATATAAGGCTGGCCATTTCTGCTCCCCGCCTTTTCCACTCTTGGGCCCAGCCTTCCTTATGACTTTTCTGTCAAGGAGCAGTGAGCCTGTTCAGGTGTGATACAGCTTCCCAGAGGATCTGTCTCCTGCTGTGCTGTTGTATCCAGGCAGCCCGAGGCTGTTCTGGGGCCATCACACCCATGGGGGGGGGGGGGTCTATGTGTGCCTTGTATTAGTTACTTTATGTGTTGCTGGGAAAAATGTGTGACAGAAGCAACTTAAGGATGGTTTAATTTGGCTCACAGTTTGAGGGTGCCGTCCGTCATTGTGGGGAAGCCATAACAGCAGGAACATGAGTCTCTGGATTACATTGCATCTGTAGTCAGGAAACTGAGAAATGGATGCTGGTGTTCAGTTTTCATTCAGACCTGGACTCCAGCCCATGAGGGGTGCCATTCACACTTATGGTAGATCTTCTCACTTCAATGAATCTAATTAGCTTTCTTCCAGACATGTCCAGAGGCTTGTCTTTTGGCAATTCTGCCAAATTAGCAATCACTATTAACCTTGTAGGCACAATCTGCACTTTTCCTGTGTAGTAAGTCCTGTCCTGATACAGTTTAACAATTGGCTTTCTTTAATCCCCAATAATAAACTCCAGGGTAGAAGGGACATCTTCTTCACCTTCATGTCCAGTCTTATCCACAAGCTGCTCAAGGTACCAGAGCACGCCACAGTTTTCCTTCCCCCTGTGCTCTTTGCTCTAACTCAGAATTTTGCTTACATTTGGTTCCTTCCTTCTAATAACTTCATCTTGAAAATGCTCTCAAGTTATGATTTTGTTGGCAGCTGATTTCTGAGTACCTTTCATCTTTATATTCTGTGTGACTGGAGGTGTCCTCTATGTACCTTTGTTGATTTGACTGCAAGGGGATGACACTGCCAGATTTTTTGTGACTGGCTGGGACCAAGAGGGACATCATGAGTCATTCAACTGACCCTCAGAGTGGACAGCAGTGGTTCTCACTTTCCTCCAATCCCTGAGCCTGCCCAAGATGGTAGAGGGATAACCAGCCTGTCCAGTGACGCTGGAATCAATTTGTTCTTTCACTAAAACAAGCATGCTGGCTGTAGTGGCACATATCTGTAACCATGGTACTCAGGGCATGGAGAGAGGAAGATCTGAAGTTCAAGACCAGCCTCAGCTACACAAAACTCTGGGCCAGCCTTGACTCTGTGAAACCCTTACTCAAAAGACAAACACAGAAACGAACACATACACAACAAAAACACATAAACATAATTCTGTGTACTTTTGATGCATTTGCTTGGTGAACTAAGAAGGACTTCTCTTGCCTGTCCTTTCTGTATCTCAGGGGTACACTTGTCCATTCAGGTTCACCTGGTGACTCGATGATGAAGCAATGCGAATGTCTCAGAAGTTCTCTTATAAATAAATCTGTGAGATTCACAGTAAAACAACAAACAAAAACAGAGTCCACAAGCTTTGTCCTCAGAGTGGGTATGTTTTCAAGAAATTTTCTACAAACTTCAGAGATCTCATTATTTCGTTTATGTATCACTGTGGCATTTTTCTGAAATCTTGAAAATTCTGATAAATTTATGTGGCTGAAGCAAAATTCGCATTTAAAAAAAGAACAAAACTAAGAACATGAATTTATCTGGGTAGTTCTTTACATTTCTTTGAAAGTAGAAGACTTTTATTTAAGGATCCATAGTGTTAGAATTATCTTGCTTAAGTCTCTCTGAAATTTTGATAAAATGGGTAAAATTGCACTTGGAAGGAAACCATATGAGTTTGTAGCACAGTCCTGTCCACAGGAACACTTGTTTTGTTTGCTTGTGGCTACGTCTCCTTAGGTAGCCTCTGCAGTGCAAACTGTACTAAAGCTTTTATCTGCCTGCCTCAGCCTTCCACGACCTGATTCGATTCAGGATCTCGGGCTTGGGCCAACACTTTCACAGCTCTAAGTTCACTTTTAAGACAGAGCCCAGAGCTCAGTGGTACCTAGCACCACAACACCCACTGAGTCACTGGCTAGGGAAGGAGACTGATGGTGCATCACATGACTGCAAGAGCAGGCAAGAGCATCACTGGTGAGCTAACATCAGGAAAGAGGAGGAAGTCTGCATCTTCCACACCCAGCGTGGTCAGCTGCTCTCCTACAGAACCCTAACCATGCTGGGATTGGTTGGGCTTTCCCATGATGCAACTGTCCCAGGCCACCCATGTTCTTCTAAGTATCCTCGGTATGCTCGGTGATTCACTAAGATAGACTTGAATGTAGTTTTGTTTCATTGTTTTTCCTGCCCTCTCTGCCGTGTCTTCCCTGGGAAAAGCCTGGTGTCAACATTGCGTTAAGTTTATGCTTCAGGAGCTGTTGTTTTGGGTGGCCTGATGTGACTGGTAGGATTCCAGTTCTGGGTGAGCATATGTAAGTGAATACTAGCTCCTTAATGAAGTGCCATACTCCTATGGGGAGCATGGTGTTCAATGAGAGTAAAACCAAATGATTACAGGAATGCTCTTTTGGAAAATAAACCTATTTCTGTTCTCCCGTCAATCATCTTGCACTTGTCCCATTCACTCCACTCCTGTAGAGCTCTGAATTCTCAGCTCTGTTACACCCAAGTTGGCTCAGTGATAAGCAGCAAGCAGCAGTGTGCTGGTCCTGTTAATAGAAGAGCATCCACATACTACAGAACCATGTGTGCACACCAGCTTCCAGAACCAAAGATAGGTTCGGTATTGTCAGTCCCTTACTTCTCCCAAGAGAAATGGAAACTCCAAAAATTCACATAAAAATCCATATTGTAAAATGTTAAGGTAATATGAGGAAGAGGAAAGGCTGCTGTGGCCCAAAGGGTCCTTATGAGCTCTGGGATATACACTCACCAGAGCCCAGGTCAACTGCAAAGAACAGGCTTGTCCCTGGCTGTGAGGACTGGAATGACTAGACTCTAGAGCATGGAATCACTGACTTCCCAGTCTGCCCACCTGGGAAGTCAGTGTCCTCTCATGAGAAGCCAACCTTTTGCAGGACACTAACAGGAACTATGGTGACAATGAGTGTGGAGTGAAGAAGAAAAAGATGGACTATGGAAGAGTCTAAACTGTCAGGACATGTAGGTGAACGTCCTGCAGAAGGATGGGACAGCAGATATATCAGTGCTGGTGAGGTGAATTCCAGTAAGGTTGCTACTCCTCCCCTCCTCCTTTCTCCCTCTCCTTCCTCCTTCCTCTCCTTCCTCCTTCCTCTCCCTCTTCCTTCCTCCCCTTCCTCCTTCCTCCCCCCTCCTCCTTCCTCCCCTCTTCTTCCTTCCTCCCCCTTCTCCTCCTTTCTTCTTCTTCCTTCCCCTCCTCTTTCTCCCATTCACCTTCCTCCCCATCCTATCCCTCCTCCTCTTCCTCTTCTCTCTCCTTTCCCTTTTGTTCTCTTATTTACACATTTCTCTCTTACCCTCTTTCACTTTCTCCCTCTCCTTCCTTTTATCTCTTCTCCAATCTCCCCTTTCTCCTCCTCTTGTCCCTATTTCCTCTTTTTCTTTCTTCCTCTCTCCTATCTTGTCCCTCCTCTCCCAACCCCTTGTCTTTTCCACATACCCTCTTAATAACCTTCCAGGCCTCTGGGCTCTAACATACCTTTCAGGGATCCATAAGAGCCATGTGATCCTAAGACTGCCAGTTCACCATCTCCTTGAAAACTTGCTTCTTTTAAAGTTTTGGTTATTTTCTTTTAAGATCACAAATCCCTGACCCTTCCCAAGGTCTCAACTTAAAAATGAAAATAAAACAAAAAACAAAAACAAAAAAGATGTGCGTAACTTATTTAAATTATAAAATGCTTTTATCTCACCTATCAATTTTTGAATTCTGACCCAACTTAAAAAGTATTAAGATTTTCTCTTATATCTAAATTTTTTGACTGACTTTTTAATTCAGTATTCAGATTAATTTTTTCAGCTACTAACAAAAAGTATATATAATTTATTAGGTTAATATAAAGCATTGTTATATTATTGGGTTAGGGTAAACGTTTTGTATCTATTAAATCTATTTTCTAGGTCTATATGGTGGAGAACATGTCAGAATAATTAATTCTTTCATGAGTGACTCTGAATACATATCTACAGTTTAATGTTACACATTACAGTTTAAAGAAAGCCTAAATTCTGTAATAATTATAGAATTTAGTATTATTTTAGCTAAAATTAACTGCCAACAGGCTGCTCTTGCTTTCAATTCTTTGTTCTGTACTGTCCAAATGAATTTACAATAAAATAAGATTGCTCCTCACAATTCTAACTTGTCTGGGAAGATTGAGCTGGGAGATTACCTTTTCAGCAGCACACATGCGTTTTCTCTGCTGGCCACCCAGACACATACACAAAAACAAACTTGTAATGAGCAGCTCTTTATCAAGCCTTCTCTCCATCCTTCATTAAATGACAGAAAATTGCTCTGTGCTCCCTCAGTCAATGCGACTTTCCTCCCAGAAACGCATTTGTTTTAGATGCTAGCGCCAAATGTTGCAGGGAACTGCAGATTTTAAGTGACAAATTCTGCTTAAGTTGGCACTGCTCTTGGAGTGTTTTCCCCTGGCCTGGCTGGAGCTCAGTTCTGTGTGATTTTTGACTGAGTGGGCTGTCCTACCCTGAGATGTCTTGCACTTCTCATGCCCGGGACAACTGGCTGCAGCATGTGTCCAGAATAGGCTCTGTCTCTGCGCTGCCCTCTCCCTCCACTGCATGTGGACTGTTCCTTGAAAGGCGTCATCTCCACGGTGCTTTACACTAAAAACACAAACAAGATGTGGCAAGGTCTCTTTCAAAGCAGCCTCTGCTCTTCGTTGAATCCCATTGAGTTTGTTTCCTTGGTTTTTGCTTTATTTTGCTGCATGCACATGTAATGGTAGTACAGGAATTTTTGTTTTCATTTTTCATGACTCAAAACCTTAACAGATGACAACTTCTAAGGGGAAAATTAAATTTTCCTAGAGCTTTTCAGGTGTGGAAACCTTAAAGCTAACAGACAAGGTGTGACTCTGTTGGGATCAGGAATGTGATATACGCAGTTCTGATTAATGGATATGCCCCAGGTGCTGCATTCCTATATCCATGGTGTAACGATTGTTTCTTAGAACAGTTGTGTGTATCTATCTACACATAATAAGCAATAATCCTACACCATCATTGCTAGGATTCTGTGATGTGGGAGAGTGGCCAGGTAAGACTCTCTGCAATCAGGGTTTTGGGGATCGGTGAGCTCCTGTACCAGAGAACCTTTGCCTTAGCTCTCAGTTTCCATCCAGACAAATGGAGTAGGGTTTCTGGACCCAGCCTGTGGCACTCATGGCCTTTAATTGCCATTTACATAGCAGAGAATCATTAATTTCTAATTCCCCTATTATTCACTCTCCTTAGTATGCTCTGTGGATGTCTGGCTGGAGACGGAAAGAGAAATGTGAGTTCCATGTTGACTTACTCCTTACATTCTGTGTTTTCTTTTTGTGATGGTTTTTTTTTTTTTAACCTTAGTGGCTCACTCTTTACACACAGTGAGCTTAGGGATCTTGTTGAGATATGATTTATGATGCTACATTAACCCTTCATTGACCTAGAAATGCCCTAATATTAAAACAGTTTGACACATAGAAAATCAAGAGCCCTTTTATTGAAAGTGCTATTGTCCGCATCATAAGTTTCCCCAATGTGATGGCTCAGCCTACCCATCAATTTCCTCCTGCTATTGAGCACTGTATTGAAGCAGTAATGGACAGACCCCTTTGTCATTTCTGTCCCAGTGACCAGGAAACAGTGCAGAGAAAAGACCTCCCTTAGCATCACTCCGGGCTCTTCTAAATGACACGTCCAAGATCATAGGTTTGACTTTAAAGGAAAAAGACATATTGCAAGTAAAGAGGATGATTTGGACAGGACCCCTTTGTTTACATCCATGCTCATAAGCTATTAGGCTGTATTCTTTCAAATTTCTTGCTGGGGAGATTAGATGAAGGAAAGAAGGGACACCCCTCTCAAACACGTCAGACTGCCCAGCAGATGTTATTTCTGGGAAAGGTTAAGCATTTTTTGGGAAGCAGATTATTTGAATACACTTACATTTTACTGAATAGCAAAGTAAGAATTGGAAATGCCTGGAAAGGGCCATGTGTCGATGTGTGATATATGAATCTGCGGCCATAGCAGAATGTCCTGCCTTAAACTATCAAATTCACTGAAGAATCTCGAATCTCAGTCCTCTGCCCTCCCCTTAAAGGGAGGTCCCCTCGGGTAGTCCCAATCCCGGGTAAATATCTGTGTGATTGTTATGGCCTCTGGAAGCAGGCCTGCAAATACAAGGAGTAGGGCTTACTGCTGCATTGTGCTGGGACCAGGAGGCAAGAGCTCCACTTTAAGCACATTATGACGCAAAGAAGAGTGGTAGACTTACGAGACATTTGAACAAACATGTCACAAGAAAGCTCAGTCAGAGGTCAAAGCCCACAGAAGCATGCTCCGCAAGACTAGGTTAAAAAGCAAAGGCTGCGTTAAGGTGCTGCTCACAAGACAGAGGGGAGCTCGCTCAGCAGCTTAGCAGCAAGCATTCCGATTTCCAAATGGGGTCTTCCTCCATACAGCCCTCAGTGTATCTGCTTGGTCAGGGATAATATGCAAATGTAAAGGGTGAGAGAGCACTTTAGGACCTCAGGCATGAAATTTAAAATTGAATCCTGTCAAATCATAGGGGCTGAAGTGTAATTCTTATCAGGTGGGTGACAGCAGGCTAATTAGTGATACTAGGGAGCAGCACCCTTCACCTCTAAGGTCGAGAGCTGATGTACTCGCCCTTGTTTATTAGCTTAACACAAAGGGTCATTATGGTAATCCCACCCTCTATGGGGCTGGGAGGGTGTATTTATTTATTTATTTTTATTTTTGGCTCCCTTAGATTCTGGGTAATAAATCTTCATGAGCACATATGTTATGATCTATCCAGTAACAACAACCCTCTAATTAGTACCCATAACCCCTCTATGAATATTTTTGCACATGAAAATTACCAAGTTGGTTCTTCACAAAATCTTGAAAATCATCACTCTCTTGCTTCCTGGTTAGAACAAAGAATATAAGAAACACACACACCACACAGGGACACCATACACACACACACACACACACACACACACAGAGAGAGAGAGAGAGAGAGAGAGAGAGAGAGAGAGAGAGAGAGAGA
>CAJQZJ010004760.1:10075514-10085514 GCA_907164525.1 Lophiomys imhausi
ACACACACACACACACACACACACACACACACACACACACACACACACCTACCTCTTATCTACTCCCCTACAATTTTCTTCAAAGGTCTATTGATTCTTGCCACTTATTCCCGCTTATATTCCAGCATCGGGATTTATCCGCTTTGGTCTCAAAGGTGCATTTGCTTTGCCTACATAAATATCTCTTGGCTTTGTCAAGACACTTTAGGACTGTCCAGGGAAGAGAAGGGGTGGGCTGTATTTGATTGGTTCGTATAATGGGCAGATGTGCTTGCTTCCACTTTGGAAACATCTGTTTTCTGTCATTCCCAACTTTTTGTATTCTGGATACCTGGTGTGGCTGGGTGACAGTTCTCACTTCTGGTATCCCTAAGCTATCCCATCAGCATGGGGACATGACCCAAGGTTCAGTATGTGTTCATATGAGGATTACTTGGTTCCCAAACTGTAGCCTGCTTCTCTCTCCAGGTCCCCTGTGGATGCACCTGTAGAGAATCCCTTCATCTCTGTCACAGAGCAGGTCACACTCTGCAGAGAAGAGCTGTCCCCACCCACGCTGGCCTGCCTTCTGGAGTTGCAGATTCCTCTGGTTCTGCTGAACAAACCTCTATCTATCCAACACCACCTGGAGCTTCCTCCTCCTGCTGCTTTAACAATTGGAAATTCCCTGAGTCTAATTCAGTCACATTTGAGGCAGATCTGATTCTGTGTTTGCAAAAGTCTAAAGATGTCATAGGAAGAGCAATAAAGGAATTCAGCAAGTTTAAGAACATAATTGGTATGCAAAACCCAGCAGTATATTTGTATATCATAACAGGATTGCTGAGAAAGAAATGGGGATACATAATGTGGTATGTGTATTTGTGTGGATGTGTGTGTGTGTGTGTCTGTGTGTTTGTGCAAGGTGTGTATATGGTGTGTGTGGTGTGGGATGTGTGTATGTGTATGTGTGTACTGTGTGGTATATGTATATGGCGTGTGGTGCATGTGTATGGTGTGTATGTGTGTGTGGTGTGTGTGTATGGTATGTATGTGTGTGTATGTGGTGTGTGATATGTGAGTATAGTGTGTGTGTATCTGTATGATGTGGTGTGTGTGTGTGTGTGTGTGTGTGTGTGTGTATGGTATGTGTGGTGTGTGTGTGTGTGTGTGTGTGGTCGTGTGGTCATGTGGTGCTGGGTCTGAGCCCTAAACCTTATGCATATAAGACAAGTGTTCCAGCACTAAGCAAATCAAGCTCTTTTTTCATTTTTGTTTTGAGACAGTCTCCTTAAGTTTCCCAGGCTACTTGGGAACTTGTAAGCTTCCTGCTTTTGTTTGCTAGTTCTGGGGTCAAGGGCCAGGATGGTCCACTAACTTTAAAGTGTGGCTATTGCTCAACCTTTGAGAAATCGCTTGTGAAAAAGGACTGGGGGAACTTGGTGAGATTACCTTTATTTTGGAATGCACAGATGTGAGGTGTAGCTCAGGAACTGAGCAGGTGCTCCTATACATTGATCCTCAGCTTCTGTAGTGAATATTCCAGGGAGAAAGGAGAAAGTGCTCTGCAGGATAAAAAAGCATCGATTCCTCTTCCCAAGGACAGAGTAGTCTTGTTATATTCTAAGTGCATTAGATGGAATGAGGTGTAAACTCCATTGTAGACGAATTAAACTTCTCTCTCACCCCACACATGGCTCTCAGACTCTCTGGTGGTGGTTTTGGTAGCCAGGCGACATCTGGTTAATGGGGCCCATTCTGCATCCAGCTGGCACACTGTGCCTGTGAGCCAGTGAAATCTATCTTGGTGAGGAAGGGAGACTCATAATGAACCTCTTTGCTTTTTGTTCATTCTGGCTCAGAAACTGCTTCAGTTAGGGTCTATTTTGGTGATGGACTCATGATTCGTAAGTAAGAGTACTCTTGAATACTAAATATCAGTAGACTTCTCTGTTTGGAGATAAGAGTTTAAAAGCCTAAGAATTCATTCACAGACTCTGAATTTGTCCTAAAGAAACAAAGCTACAATCACTAACAATGAACTTTTCCTCACTTTTTGCTAAAATACAATGGAGGTCAAAGAAATAAACCAGAAGGCATCATGAGCATGGAAAGGAAGTGAAAGTCCCAAAGTGAAAGATTTTGAGAACCCTGCACCACCCCCACACTGGGTGTGTTTTCATCCCCTCCACTCCCTGCAACTCACCCAATGGCCGAAAGGCTGTGCCATCCTGAACATTAAAGATGCTTGCCAGTACATAAGCACTGGGCAGCTGAGAATGGTGACTTTGGTGAGTCACATATATTCAGCCTCAGGATGACAAAATCTTCAACCATGAGACGAGTAGGGCTGTTTTGGAGTGGTAGGAGACAGTAGAACATGGGGAGAAGGACCAGGGACACATCCTGTCCCCTGTTTCCTCTAACAGGAAGGGGTAGGCTGGTGGATGATTCTACACACTAGCAGGGATGAGAGAAACTATGGGTAATGTGTCACCGGCTGGGTGAGAGTGTTTCTTGTAAGAACAAGTGAACTTAGGGCACCGGGAGCTGTGAGGCCCAGACATGCAAGAAAATGCTCACAATCCCACACTTCATGACACAGGTACAGCCACTGCTGCCTTTGGTGGCAGAAGGCATGGTCTGCAGGTGTCCACATAAGTGTTCCATTCCTGTATTGCAGAACTGGACTCTCCTTCATCATGTTCGTACTCCAGATAGGCCCAGGAAGACCTTGAATAAACCATTTTCAAAATGCTTACTGAAATCAGTGAATAAACAAAAGATGTTCAACGTCCCTAGGAAACGCGGGCCTGTAAATTAATTCCTGTAATCTGAAGTTGTCGCAAAACAGGAACAAGTGACCACTGCTTTTGTTGTCCAAGGGAGTACAACAAGTTCATTTCATTTGCAACTCTCAAAGGTTCTCACCTGAGTTGGACATGGTGGCTCATGCCTACGATCCAATTCTTGGGGACTTAGGATTGCTATGAGTGTAGTCAGCCTGGGCTACAGAAACAGACCCTGCCTCAAAAACAAACAAACAAATGCCAACTAAACTATACACCCTTCTCATTTGTTTTGCTGGGCTCCGTGGCATATTCTTGGCAGTTCTAGCTTATGCCTCACCATAAATCTGGGTAGTATGAATTGAATCTATCACAGACACTCATAAGTTAGTACCATTGGGTTATGGATAAAACTTGTCTGTAAGGTATTTTTAGAATTGAATAATATGAATAAATGTAAGTGCTCAGTGCATTTCTATTTACAGCAACTTTCATCAATTTTTAGTGAGACAATCACTTGTATTTCATTGTATCTGCTATGCATTAAAGTCAATATCTAGTTAACAAACTTAAAAATACCATTACAAACTTATCTTCATGTTGTACTTATTGATCTTCTGTGCAAAACTCACTTGGTGACAAACTTGAATTCTCCCACTGACCTAAACTGTGACCTAATGCCCTGCTGTAGTGATCACAATCTCCCTGCCTTGTTAAACCAAACTGCAGTCAGTGCTCAACACACTTTAGATTCCTTGATGCCCTTACACCAGTTTCTAGGCCTACCATCATTTGGCAGAAGGGACAAAGCATTCTTTTTTGTTGACGAAGCTCATAAATGTGGCCAGGTAGGAATTCTGTGACATCCTGGATATCCTTGCAAACTTGAGGCTCCTCAGACCCATCTCCAATGAGAACTCACTGTTCCTTTGGGGTATCTAAATTATGTGAGCATAATGTGAAGTTATTTTCAAAGATTCACTACTAAAGGATTCATAAATATTGGAGCATTTATTAATACCTCAAAAAAGAAGGCTGTTGGGTAGGTGATGCTTTGGGGATTTCAACCCCCACCTCATTCCAAAGGTGGAACTTAAGGAAGCTGAAAATTAAAACCAGAGCAATGTCAGCCACAAATTCCAGTCCCTGGATGTCTCCTTTCCAGGTGGCTATGTGGAGTGATCAGCATTTATTCAGCTAAAGAATTTAAGAAATGTTTTCTGCCAAGTGAGTCAAATATGCTTTTCTTATACTTACTCTCAAACATTCTTTTTTACCATAAAATATACACTTTAATTTTATATCCAATAAAACCTCTACCTTTAACTGACATCATCAATATAACTATCCAAAACAACAAGGATATAATTACTGGACTATTTTTTTTCTTCATTTGTGTCCACTTTTGCTCAAATTACTTAGTGACGCTAAATGAGTATTTTTAGTACTTAATTTCTGAGAAAATTTTGTAGAGGAGGCCTCACTGAAGGACAAGATTCTGCCCCTGAATGCCACCAGTAGTAATGAACTTGGTGATCCTCCAAGGACCTCTGAAAAAGCATCTTAAATTACTCTACATTTTGTCTTATTTTTTTTTCTGTAGAGTTTATACTTCCAATTGGGTCCTGGATGGACGGACTCTTGCTTCCCAGGGACCACTGTGTGTTAAGCGAGGAGCCAGGCCATCCAATATCCCACCTCACATCTCTTGCCTCATGTCTTCTCTGTGAGTAGAGGGATGTGTATGTCTTGAACAATTTCTTGCCT
Source organism: Lophiomys imhausi (assembly GCA_907164525.1). Classification (NCBI taxonomy): domain Eukaryota; kingdom Metazoa; phylum Chordata; class Mammalia; order Rodentia; family Muridae; genus Lophiomys; species Lophiomys imhausi. Next base: position 10,080,050 of record CAJQZJ010004760.1, read on the forward strand.
CTGTTTTGTGGTCCTGTGTGCATTTCACCACGTGTAATGGGGAGTCTTTTGAATTGTGGACTGTCCAAGAGTCACTGTTTATTTTAATGAAATATGTGCTTAAATTAGGCTCAAGACTTACTGTCCTGCTTAGCGTTAATTGTCAACTTGACATGGACTAGTGTCATCTGAGAGGAAATCCTGGACGGAGGAAATGCCTAGATCACTGTGCTGTGACCATGAGTGTAGGGAAATTGCTTTTACTGTTATTGATGGAGAAGGCCCAGCCCACTGTGGGGGACGCCATTCTTGGGCAAGTGGTCCTGAGCTGTATAAGAAAATGAGAGGAGAAGAACATAGCAAACAAGCCAGGAGACTGTGTCCCTTCCTGGTTTCCTGCTTCAAGTTCCTCCTGGAGTTTCTGCCCTGCTTTCACTTGGTGATGGGTGACAGACTAGGGTGTGTAAGTGGAATCAACCCGTTGTTCTTCCCCTAAGTTGCTTTTGGTCAGAATGTTTCATCGCAGCAAAAGAAGGAAGCTAGAACGCTTGCCCTGTGCCTCTGGAGTCATGCTGTATAGCCTTTATATCATGTGCTATAGAGGGCTAATGCACCAGATTCGTTAAATAGTGAAATTACATAGAGGCCCAAGAATCATTAAATAGTGTGAAGCTGCATAGATAAGTAGCCTGTCCCACAGGCAGTCATCCTAGGTTATGATATGAATGGATTTGGGTACAAGCCCGAAGTCTAGTTCTCAGAAGCTTAAGGATTTCTAGTTAGGATTATTTTTTAAGTCATGACGTGTGTGTGTGTGTGTGTGTGTGTGTGTGTGTGTGTGTGTGTAAGCTAGAGATAAGCCTTGCATGTCACACCTAAGGAAGTCACCTGGTTTCATGGGACAGGGCCTTTCACTGGGATGGGAAGAAATGCTCCCCACTGATGTAACAGGCTTTCTGGCCTGTGGGCCCTGAGATCCCCTGCCTCTGCTTCCATAGCACCTGGCGTCATGAACAAACAGCACAAAATCAGTGCTTCATGTGGATTCCAGAGTCATCCTCAGCACCTTGTACATGAGTGCCAAGTGCTCTGCTAAGAGCCATTTCCCCAGTGCATAGCCATGACATTTTAATATATTCCACACTTCTCTTGACTACACTTATATCAACCTGGAATACAGATTTTATGAACAGAATCGTGGCTTAAGGATTCCAGGACCAGCTCAGATAAACTTTCTGAAGGCGGCCCCCTGCTGTGGTCTGGCAGTATGTGCTCTCAGAATCTGCGGGCTGAAATTTCAAACCTGGCATGTTAACACCGAAGTGAATTTTGGGAGGTGAGGAAGCCAATGGGCAGGGAGGTCTCTCACAAATGGGATTGACATCACTATGGACGAGATCCCTCCCTCAAGCACAAGGCTCCAGAGAGAGCACTTCTCTGATACTGACCCACTAACACCTTCACCTCAGGGTCCATAGCCTCCTGAAGCACGAGGGGTGAACTTCCATCATTCACAAATAACCCAGTCTGAAGTCCTTCGTGTAGCTTAAACTGACTAAAAACACTCTGAATTGACAAAAGGATTATCAGAAGGTGTGATGTGTAAGTACTTCACACTACAGTAGTATTTCCATATCCATCAATATTTCATGTTGGTCTAGAAAATGGCAGCAGTGGAGTTACACCTGCATTCCAGAAACTTAGACATTGAGCACAAGAGTTTATAAAAATATTAGGTCCTCCTTCTACCATGGTTCAGAGAAGGGATCTGATATCTCCTGCTGTTCAGATTTGGAATCAGTCCTTCCATGTTGTTGATGCTCAGTCTAATAAATAGATCTGAAGTGCTTAAAGGAAGAAAGGGGGGAGCCCAGAGCATACAACATGTGCAGTATTTCACGGCAAGCGACACACTGTCATTGGTGTTAAATGCAACTGCCTGTTTTAAAGTTGTTAAGTCTTCATGTGACTGTGAGAGGAAGTAATGACACAGTAAAAAGAGGAACCTGAAGTGAAGACAAGGAGGATAGAGAGGTGACTGTCCTGACACTGGGTGTGGACAGGGTGAGGCACAGCCAGAAATGGGAGGAATACAGAAGCTCAATCTGGGAGGTGGTGAGAATGGGTGCAAATTTCAGAGGATAGGGTGTCGACCTGCAGACGTGGGATCTATACCCCAGAGGTGTCAAGACTGGACTAGGACACACCCAACAGGGCAGATGAAGAAGAGGAAGATGGAGAGGAAAGGTAGAGTGAGCCCCTGTATGAGAGCAGAGGGACCTAGCTGTCTCTCCCTTCTTCTATTGTCAGGGTAGAATGTTCCCTGATACAGTCACATGAACAAATGCATATAAGCATACATGCACACAAGCACCAGTATGCATGCACACACAGGCAGACATGCATCTGCACATACACAACACATTCATAGGTGCATACACACATATGATATGCTAAAATTATTCCTTTTGATAGACTTAGCTTTCTCAGAAAAGTTAATAAATGTGAAAGCATCTGGGTTTTGCCAGACAAGAAATTCCTCCTCTCAGTGACTCCTGCTACAGTGAAGCCCTGTGTGTGAATCATCAGTCAGTGCATGTGTAGGGAGCCAAAACCATATCAGGCAATACCAGCCAGATGTATGTGAGATGCTTCCAGACTGTAAGTCAGGGAATAAAGAGTGGAAGAGAGACCTAGAGATATCAACTCTCTATATTATTCTTCCCCCTCAGAAGTGACAGGATTTGTCCACTCAGGAAGCCTGTGAAGGGTGAATTCGGACAACTTAAGAAGACATGCAAGGATATTCCATAATAGACTTCCATTTTCAGTTATTCTGACGTGGTCTTCATACTCACACGATGGATGCTGACTTACCATCCCTAGAAAGGTAGTGTGCTAGTTTCGCCATTGTGTGTCTGTCTGCTGTTCAGGGGCAAAGAGGAGGCTGATAGTGCCCCACCAGCATAAACGCACCTTGTAGAACTGAAGAGCCATGCAGTCTCTGGATGGTCACTGTTAGTGCATGATGGACTGCAGGGAGCACAGTGGTTAGGAGAAGTAACACATTTTCTGTCAGGACCCTTGAATGGAAGGACTCACACACACACACACACACACACACAAACATATCACACGTGCACATACATCATATACACATCACACACAAATAGATGCACTCATATATCATGCACATATGTATCACACACAAATAGATACACACACAGCACATATATCAAGCACATACACAATTATTAAACATATTGGTGCACACATGCATTATACATGCCTACTTAACACACACGCACACACCCTCTAGTGGGATGAGGAGTGTCCTTTCAGTTTGAGTAATTCACTACATGTGTCAAAACCTTTACAATGAATGGTGTGGAGTCTTTCATCCAACAATTCTCCTAGGAGGACTATGGTGCAAGCAGATATTTTTTAAAAAGCCCATAGTCCAGGAGGCAGAAGGTTGCTATCTACCCTCTTATGGACCCATAAGAGTCAAATACTGGAGAGACAATTCCTACTTGTTCCCATGACTGTGAAGGAGACCACATAGCTTATCAATCTGATGAAAAGGGATGCCTGCACCCCCAACATAGTTTTTGTGACTAATAAACAAAATACATTGTGATTTTAACGGGTATGTATAGTTTATCTTTGATAATCATATATCTATTTTTATATTTAAGAAAACCCACAAAACATTTTCTACTTGAAGGCATCCAAGGAGATATGACATAAATCAGCCTTGTGTATAATCTAACACCTGACACCTACACAACCAGAAATCCCTGAGTCAATGAACGATTCCCACTCTAGGCCAGCTTAGATTCTTTGTACCTCTCCACCACTTGAAAGATGAACAACTGAATGGTCTCAGGAGGCTTTTCCTGAGGCAGGAGAGTCTATGGCATCAGAGCATGTACCTTTAGGCCTGTCTCTCTCAGCCAGTCCCTTCTCAAGAGGATCTAGTGGCAGAGAGAGTGTGCTCTGTCTCTGAATCCAACAGACCTGGCCTGATGGCCTTCCCTAGGAACATGTGGGTGCCATGCGCCCCAGAGCTGTGTTTCCTAATTGCAAAGACTATTTATATCGATTAGCTTAGGTAACAGGTATTTGGCAGGTGCATATAGAGGAGTTGATTGGAGTTTCTTTGAAGGGAGATTATTTTTTATAAACCATCATTTGCAAAAACAGACTATTGGACTTACTTTGGTCAATGGCAACCACTATAATTTCAAGCCCTTGCAATTTGCTTCCAAATCTCATTACAGTTCCACGTGAGATGAGTGATCCGTGGAATAGCTCATTTATTCACCCCAAAGCGGGACAGAAGCATGGCCGCACACATGTGTGGAATTTGAAAACCTGTTTCAGAATCAAATTTGCCTTTCAGAAATTGAAATCTCTTTAACTAAACTCATTTCAATGTGTGTGTGTGTGTGTGTGTGTGTGTGTGTGTATGTGCGTGCGTGCGTGCGTGCGTGTGTGTGTGTGTGTGTGTGTGTGTGTGTGTGTGTGTGTGTGTGTTGTAAAAGACAGCCATTCTGGGACAGTGACAGCCACTTCCAGATTTTCATAGCTCTGTTCTTCCATCCCAGCTTGTTTGCTAGAGCTAGCACTCTGGAGAAATTAAGTGTGATTCTCAGCACTGTTGTGGCTGCCTTTGTGATGCCTTATGATAGAAAGCATGTCACTCTGTGTGTGTGTGTGTGTGTGTGTGTGTGTGTGTGTGTGTGTAAGTCCAAATGCATTGTGAGAGGAGGCTGGAATATCTGTAGCTTCCTCTTTCTTGGCTGCAGATTGCCTTACTTTTAAGACATGGTCCTTCACTGCACCAGGAGCTTGCCCATTCAGTACACTGGCTCCAAGGACCCGCTGTACTTCTCCACCCTGGGACTAGAGGTGTGGCCAGCGTTTACATGTGTGCTAGACATTAGACTCATGTCTTCAGGCTTGTGTGGGCAGTCTTTTACCCACTGGGCCATCTCCACAGGTGTAGTTGGGCTTTTCTTCATGTATTACTTCCTTAGTCACTGTCATGTATTCCAAGGTGATGTAGCTTCCTGGGTCTGGGCTCTGCTAGGCTACATGGCTTCTTCTGCAGTCATCAGAACATTTCTGCTTTCAGATAGGCAATAGCCACCTTAGTGTTGTACAAGCTGCTTCTGATTCTAAATGGGGAAATCCCAAGAAAAATCCTATCTGTAAGGGTCATGGTAATGAATGATGGCCTTGCAAATTTTAATGGCACTTTCTTGTCAGGAAACACAGGAGAAAACTTGTGGTATATGATTATAATGATTGATTTTAGATTTCCAAATATTTAGCATAGTGATCAAAGTTGGCTATAGATATAGATAATTTTGAAGAATAATGAAGTGTGCATTAATCTTTGAAAATACGGAGCTTGACATAGGTTATGGAGAAATATATTTGAGAGTCAATGGTCTATCTATCTATCTATTTGTCTATCT
>CAJQZJ010004760.1:10090514-10095943 GCA_907164525.1 Lophiomys imhausi
GTGACTTTGAGAATAATTTGAGTGGCTGCCTGGGGACAGTTGAGCTCTCACCTCAGCTCTTATGGATGAAGGGGGCATGCTGGCAGGAACAATGGTGGCACAATGGGAACCTAGTGATGTTAATGTGCTGAATTTTCTGGTGAGCAGAGGGCAGCTGCCAGTACAATGATAATACTTATTAGCGGGAGATAATGAGAAGCCCCAAAATCCACATGAAATAAAACTTGGAATCTCCCCCAGGTTTCTCAGAGGAGAAGGTTGTCCCTTTATCACTCCTAGGGTATATATTACAATGTCTAGCTCCACAGATAGCCACTGCTATCAAAGCTTGTCAACAAGTTAGGTTAACCATGGTTTGCCTGTGTAGACATTAGGAAGACCCAGAAAGATAAACATGGCACGTATTCACTTATAACTGGATTTTAGCCATATAGCACAGGATAACTATCCTACAACCCACAGACCCAAAGGAACAGGAACATGAACTTTGTTACCTGTTAATAGGGCACTTTGCCCTAGTAGAGCTACCATGTAGGTCCCTAGTGCAAGAGGAAGCTCTTAGCCCTTATATGACTGATGAGCTGAGGGGGGCTGAGATGTGGGGGCACCCCACATTGGAGGAGTAGGACAGGTGGGAGAGGGGGTAGGGAGCAGGAGGGTGGGACTGGGATGGGTGGAGGGAGGGGGCTGTGAGGGAGATGTGACTGGAAGTAATAAATAAATGTAATTTAAAAAAAAAAAAGAAAGATTCATTTTGTGTGACGAGATGCTGCCTATAATCTTTCGAATGGTTTCACTAAGGCTGACACTCTCCTGGTTTGTGAATCCTTATGCTTTGTTTGGAATTTGGAAATGGCCACAGAAAGAATTATAGTCAGAGCTTTGTATCCATGGGCTTCAAATGTGTGGATCGATTGATCAATCGCATTCAACTTTTTTTTTTTTAATAATTTATTTTTTATTTCTTCAAGTTACATCTCAATCACAATCCCCTCCCTACTCCCCCCTCCAGTCCCACCCTTCCACCCTCCTCCCCCTCAGCCCCACCATCCTCTTCCCTTCTTTTCTTTTTTTTTTTTTTTTTAGTTTAAGGTATTTATTTTTCCCCCCAACAGCTCTCCCTTTCAGTCCAAATAATGGTTCTTTTTCTTCTAACTATAAATACAATACAAAACAACAGAAATAAATAGGCCACGATTATAAAAGTTATATGGCTTAGCATACATTCCCAATGTCCAGTCCATATGTATTTGGCACCTGACTTTAACATTCTACTATCTAACCATCTCCATGAGTTTAAAGTTTCTCTGCAGAGAAAGAGCCACAAGGCAAGGACAGGGCTTTCACCAGCCCAAGCTGTGTCTCTGGTGAGAAGATGTCTCACCCTGGTGACAGGGTCCTACCAGACTCACCCAAACTGCTTGCCTAATAATAGATTTTTCAGTCTATAAAAGTGTGAGAAAATGTTTCATGTTTTTTAAAACTCCTAGTTTGTGGTTTAGAGTAATTTCTCCGGTATAGTCCTTTAGAACATAGGTTCTCAATCTGTGGGTTGCAATCCCTTTGGTGGTCATAGGATGACCATCAGATTTCCTACATATCAGATATTTATGTTATAATTCATAGCAATAGCAAAATTACAGTTATGAAGTAACAATGAAAGAACATTATGGATGGGGTTCGTCTCAACATTGGAGCTGTGCTGAAAGGTTACAGCGTTAGGAAGACTGAGAACCACACATTTTTAAACATTTTATGTAGCTGGGCTTATCTCTTTAAGAACACATCTGTTAAACTCTAAATATTTCATGTCTCTCCTTCATTGTCCTTGCTGTTTACTTCTGATGAGAGTTTTTATTCAATGTTCCCTGCCTTCCCATGGTATGGTTTGATGTGGCCCACTTCATCTTCTCCATCAGTTTGTGTGCAGGAACAACAAGGGAGAGTGTGGGTTTTTGTCTTGTTTAGTTTGTCTTTGCTTGATTTATGGTGTTTTGTTTAGCAGTGGTGTATCTTATTATTTTGTGACATTTTCAGCTGACTGTACTTGGTGACTATACATATAAATTCATGACTATATTCATGAATTTATCAGGATTTATGAATAATATTTTATCATTCCTTGTACTTCTGTCTGGCTTTGTGCCTAGAAGGAGGTATTTCCTTGAGTGTGTTGCATCAGTGGCTGGAAGTACTGATCACTTCAGAGGGGCTAGAGAAAGAATTAGTTCTTACTTTCTTTGACTGGTTTTCAAGCTAAATCCATGGTGACCATCTTAGTTTCCTATTGATGCTACATTAAATGACAACAAGATTATAACTCAGAAGTTATGTTACAATTCAGGAGGACAGAAGTCTAAATGAGTCCATATTCCTGGTGACTCTGAGGTTAAAAAAAAAAAATCTCATTACATTTTGAAACTTCTGTCTCTTCTCCCTTGATCCTGTGTTCCTGGTCTTCTGTGCTGCCATACGCCATACATATTCCTGGGGTCTTGGCTTCATGGGTCTTGAGTTTCTGCATTCCTGGCCTCCTGAACTCTTGGCTTCTTAGATCCCAGCTCCCTCCAACTTCAAGGCCAGTGGAAAAGCAATTTCTCTCCTTGTGGGCCTCTGCCTCTGCCTTTGCTTTCTGTATCTGATCTCTTGTACTCTCTCAGAGAGTGACTGTGATTACATCAGGCTACCTCGATAACTCAGGAAAATGTCCCCATTCAGAAAGCCTTAACTTGCACCTTCAAAGTCTCCTAAAATGATGACATATTTATAGGTTATGGAAGCTAGTCCCAACTTCCATGCTATATTCTGGATCCTGAGAAAATGGAAGACTCATTACCTTTCTCATTGCTGCAATGAAATACCCAGCAAAAGCCGCATAAGGGAACCTATTCTGGCTCACTTTTATGAAGTAATAGGGGGAAAGCCATGGGAGTAGAAATAGGAGGCAGCTGGTCATGTTGAACCTGCAGTCAGGAAGCCAAGGGAAACAAATGCTGGTATTCAGCTATGTTTCTCCTTTTTCTTCACTCTAGGACCTCAGCCTATGGATTGGCCCCACCTACTTCATTATAAAAACTCCCTTATAGCAATGGCCAGATGATTGTCTCCTAAGTGTCTAGCTCCTGTCAAGTTGACGGTCAGTGCTAACCATTTCACATAAGGTAGGCGAACTAGAATCTTCTACAATTAGTCATATGTGTTGGTGAACACTACCCATGAAACAATCTTAAAATCTGAAGGCCACTCCTCCCCCGTGGGGTTCACATGTCTCCATGGGGCAGCTCTCCGCTTTGTTGAGCATCTGTTCCTTGCAGCTCTGCCCCTCTGTTGTCACAGTGCTCTATTCTGCAGCTGACCCAGTCCTTGCTTGGAGGGCCCCAACCTATGTCTCAGAGTCCAGCATATTTGCCAGGCAGGACTCTGGGTGGTGGTGTTCCTTGGTCTTTGTGCATTGACTAGCCATTGCCTTTATACCCTGAAAAAAATATGAGCAGATGAAAACTTTCATTCTTATTTTCCATCCTTGAGTTTCTTGAAGATGACCACCCACTGCTTTTACAACACAGTCTCCCTGCTAGAAATGTCACGGCAACTGCCTGCCATTTTTCCTCTTGCTGTGATAAAATGTTCCGACATAAGCACCTTAAGGGTGGAAGGGATTATTCTGTTTCATATTTCAAGGTTAAAATCTATCATGTTGGAGAAATCAAGAAAGCAGGATCTGGAAGGCACTGGGCATACAGCATCATAGTCCAGCAGAGACTGATGCTTGTGTGCTAGTCCTCAGCTCAATTTCTCCAGTTTACACAGTCCAGGATCTCCTGCCAAGTGAATGGCCCTGTACAAAATTAAGACGGTTCTGCCCACACCGGTTAACATAAGGATCAAGATAATCCTCCAGAGGCATGCTCCAGGCTTGTCTCCCATGTGATTGCAGACTCCGTCAAGCTGACAAGAAACACTTCACAACACAGAAGTCTGTTTGTTTTCCTGTTCTGCTGCTTTTCACGCAGTTCTTTATATCATAGCCCTAGAGTCTCAACACATGTTTTGTTAGACACTGTCTTGGAGCTTACCATTCTGTATTAGCTAACTAGTTACGCGACCCCAGAGCGGTCGGCGTCCCCCAACTTCTTAGAGGGACAAGTGGTGTTCAGCCACCCAAGATTGAACAATAACAGGTCTGTGATGTATTAGCAATTCCATATGCACAGTAAGTTTTGAAATGTGTGTGTTCAGATCTTTTGGAAACAGTATTTCAGGAGGGGTTTCCAGTTACAGAGTTTGATGGTGGTTTCTTTGTTTGCACAGTCTTCTTCCTGTGGAGATAACACACATACTAGGTCTTCCTGTTCACCTCCTCCTCCTCCTCCTCCTTTCTCTCTCTCCTCCTCTTCCTCTCTCCTCTCTTCTCTCTCCTTCTCTCCTCTCTCTCCTTTCTCCTCTCTCCTATCCTCTCCTCTCTTCTTCTCTCCTTCTCTCTATCCTTTCTCTTCCCTTCTCTCCTCTCTTTTTCTCTCCTCTGTCCTCTCTCTCTCCCCCTCTCCTCTCTCCTTCTCTCCTCTCTCTCATCTCTCTCTTCTCTCTCTCCTTTCCTCTCTCTTTCCTCTTTCTCTCATTCTTTAATATCTACCTCCTTTCCTTTTGTGTTCTGTCCCCTTCATTCATTTTTTTCTTTGTTCATTTTTATTCTGTGCTACCATAAACTTTGTGTTCTGCTTATTTTTCTTGTATTCATTTTAATTTACTGCTGTACACCAACTTTATCATCTACTTTTTGTCTTTGGATTTGAGAATCTCTTTCATTCACCAATAATAGTCTATACTTTTTCAGGGCTTGTATCCTTTTTTTCTGTTTTACACCTAATTTTGAAAGAGCAGATTGTGTTTTCATGAATCCATGTGGACTATTTTTTCCAGTGTTGTATTTGTTGTCTGCTAGAATATTATTTTGCTGTGTGTCTTTTCTTCATGAGATCTAGCATGGGATTTGTTGTCTTTCCATGTGCATTCTCATGTGAAACCAGCTTGCTCACTATTTTAGGATGGGTGGAGATGGAATCTTCATCTTCCATCTTGTTAAGAGTTTCTCCACCTGCCGTCTCACAAGTTCAGGGGAGGGATCCTTAAATTAAAGCTCACCTTCTGTCTCTACTAGCATTCAAGTGTGGGGCAACCCCTTTCTGGGATCCTTTGGTTTCCTCCACAACTTTGTCTGGACTTTGTCTTCAATTTTTTTTTCCATCTTTGATGACCCATTATATCAGATCCTGTTTTAAGAAATGTCTCCTTAGTTTTGTGTTTACCCTTAAGGCATATTTCATTGGGTGGCTTAAAGGACCATGAGTCTAACTTGATAAGTACTTGAAATCCTGTATAGAACACACACACACACACACACACACACACACACACACACACACACACAC
>CAJQZJ010004760.1:10095953-10098453 GCA_907164525.1 Lophiomys imhausi
CACACACACACACACACACACACACACACACACACACACACACACACCAAACACACACTACCATGGGAAAAACCTTTGCCACTCCTACCACTGTTTCCAATGCCCTGCTGTGATGTCCAATAAGTTCCTCCTGGCTAATTTGTCTGTCTTGTGTTTGGCCATGTCCTCTGCTCCTGCCAGAGAGAGACAGGGATCCACCTGGACACCAGTGTAGTTATCTTCTGAATCAACCCTGACTGCTGTTGAGTTCTTGCTGCAGTACACTACAGATATTGCTAATAGTGGATTTTTTGTTTTTTGGTTGTTTTTGTTTTTACAATTTCAAAATTCTCATTTTGTCTTTTAGTCCTGTATTGGTGGATTTGGAAAGATTTAAAAGCACACAAAAAAAGGTTGCCTCAGCCATCTTCCAGAAAATATAAAATATGCAGATTGTGCTCCGAGGAGGAAGAAGCATCCTTGGGATGCTTCCAGATAGATGTGTGATGATACACTGTCTCCACCTCTGGTGCTACAATGTTGGCCATGATGTAGAAAACAGATGTGACTGTTGTGAAGCCCAGAGATAGAAACTGCAGGGGTTACAGTGAGGCAGGCTTGGGTACATTTAATTCTGAGTGAGTTTGTCCGAGGTCTTGAACAAAGTGAAGGCATTGTCCATGACTGTGGGTAAAATCTGGTGGAAGCTACCACTTCCTGAGTGAGAAATACAGTAATAAATGGGTCAAGGAAGTCAGTAGACAGGCTCCATTTAATGTGCGTTCTGTCTGAGTACCCAGGGCACCTCTGAGGGGGAACTGGCAGAGACTTGGGCTCAAAGGACAGTTAGGGGTGGAAACAGAGTTATAAGTGACATGAAAGAATGTGGTTGGGTAAACCATGAGTCAGTAGCTGAGTCTTGAGTTTAGCAAAAGCAAGCACATCTACAAAACAACAGGTAAAAAGAATGAGCTGTCACGTAGGAAGTACGAAATTGTAATTATTTGTTCCCTGGAAACTGTGTAAAGATTTGATTTTCATGCATTCATATAGGAAGTGAGATGTTCCTGACCTAAGCTAGAGAGAGCAGGCACAGGAAGATGGACACTGGCTCAGGGAACAAGTGGCTGCTGTCACCGTAGCAAAGCAGCCTTGGCACTAGCATTCTTAGAAGTACAGGTCAGGGGTCAACTACACATTTCCAAAGAGATTCCCTCTCCTGATCCCTACCCCTTCCTGCCCCAGCTGTGGTATAAAAATTGATATGAGGGGGACTATTAAATTGATAGAGCAAGTGAGAGTCATCATCACTCTGAGCATGCCTTACATGTGACATGGGACATGGTCAAGCATGATTATGAGGGGCTGTGCAGGCTGAGGAGGAGGAATGGGTGGTATCTGAGGTGACTTGGTGGGAACTGTCTAGGTGTTAGGATCATGCTGTCCTTGATGACTTTACAGATATTTCTCATTGTCTAAACTCATTCAACTGAATATTATTATTAGTTTTCTTGCTGTATGCTCAACATGTCCACTACTCAGCTAAAAGATTACCATTGCTTATGAATGCTACCTGAATAGCTAATGTACCTCCAGTAAATACAATGTCTACATAGAAGATTCTAGAAGGCAGCATCTCTTTATCCAGCAATCTTCTTTCCATCCCCAGCAGAAAAGCACTGCTCTGGGGCACAGTGCATACCTCTTGCACAGATAAAGATTCATTTGAGGCGTATGGGAAAAATAGTGCTCTCTTTGATAGAAACTGAGGCACGATCAGAATTCTCATGGCATGGCATGTCTCAGAAACCTACAGTAACAGAGAATCAATGCTGTTAAACTAGACACGGTGTCCTGCTGAGTTACAAATAGCTCCACTGGATGGGAATGAAGATCAGTAGTGTTATGGATAAGAAGCAAAGTTAGGAAATTTAAAGGTTAGTGGAAAACATTGATCAAGCACAACTCTTGGATCCAGTAGCTTAGAATCAAAAGTGGTTCCTGAGAGAGATATAGACACTTTCTCAGGGGCACTCTTATGCTACTGCGCTATCACTGCACACTGAGAACATCCTCAGATTTTCTCCTTATTCCTCGAAGACTAACTGGTGTTTAACTAACAACAAAGCTCCAGATAATGGAAATGAGTAACTTTAATGGCTATAGAACTCACTGCACATAAAATTTTCAACATAAGGCAAGGCTATTCATACTTAGCACCAGACAAGTACAATCTCCAGAATCCATATAAAAATGAGGGGCAAGTCAGAGGGCTTGAAATCCCAGCAACGCGGAGCCAGCCTGGCCTAATTGGAGAGCTCCAGGCCAATGAGGAAACCTGTCTTAAAGGTGGATTGCACTCCTGAGGTTGTCACATGAGATTGTCCCCTGATTTCTGTGAGTGCGTGAAGACATGTGTACATGGCCCTACTCCATACACATACACATATACGCACACACAACACAGATATCCATGAGTAAAAATAGACAAAAGAATTTGTGGCCAATAAATAATATAAAG
>CAJQZJ010004760.1:10100953-10155449 GCA_907164525.1 Lophiomys imhausi
GACCGTGCCTTCGGTCCCAGTGAGCTCTTCTTGGTGAAAACCCTCAGTCTGGAATCTCTCCTGTATGAAAGGAGAGCAAGAAACAAGTTTTCTTTGCACGCACTCACTGATCACCCCAGTTCCCTTCTGTTCATAGCTCTGTTTCCAGTTTGAGCATCAGGTTTATTTAGGGAGGAGCACTCAGACCTCTGGGTATCTCAGTGGCGTGACTCTCTCCAGGACAAGGTCTTGAGACAAGCTAGTGGGCAGATTTTGGAAAGCAAAGGACAAGTAAACCATGTCCTGTGATGAGAAGACAGCATCTCAGCAGGTTAAATGCATACTATCCACACACATACACATGGGTTCATCACTCAGTGAGCAGTAGTGCCCAGCTGTTCAGGACTGTTCAAGACTCAGGATTTCCCTCCTGATTCTTAGAACCAATACATAAACATTTCTGTTTCCAGAGATATAGCACAGAAAATCTTTCTCCACATTGTTCTTAACATGGGCTTCAGCCACTGCACTCAAAAGAAGACTGAGCCAGAGGAGATCAAGGGACTGACTGGGAACAGTGCCAGATGGCTGGCAGGAAGCTCCTTGGGTTCCTTTCTGCCTTATGTACCAACATTTAGAGATAAATAGCCATCAAGCCAGAAGTGCCAGAAAGTGAAGAAAAAGTATGGCTAGAGGAACCAGAGACTTATTTGGAAGGTCCTGCAAGCAGGACAACATGCTGGCTTTGGGGAGAACCCTCTTCTTTCTCACCACATGCTGTGTGATTCCCCTGCTAAGATGTGTGTAAACGTCACACTGAAAACTGGACAAGGATCCTACTTAGGCCCAGCTGGCTGGCAGCCTGAGCCCTGGAAAGCCTGGCAGCATTCTCTCTGAGCCAGCATTGCTGACTGCAGACTGTCCTTCATTGGTCAGGCCCTGCCTCGTTCTCTGAACATGTGTAGAAAATAAATGAAGGGACACACTGGTCTCTATTTGAGATGACAATCTAAGCAAGGTAATTGGCAAAGTTCTTTTTTTTTAATTTAGATGCTTTTATTTCTGTTTTGTATAGATTTAGTTCAAAACTGTGAGTAGACCTATTATTTAGTCATCTTTAAATCAAGTTTGGCCCCTTGAATTTTATGGGTAGTTCTCTTGTATTATATTTTGTACAGACAGAAACTGTATCTAGAGTTAGTAAGATAGCTTAATGAAAACTAATGTACTAGCCAGAAAACCTAAGGACAATGGTTCTCAAGAATCCTAATGCTGCAATCCTTTAATATAAGTCTTCACATTGTGATGACCCCCAACCATAAAATTATATCATTGCTACTACATAACTATAATTTTGCTACTGTTATGAATCATAACTGTAGATCTGCTATGCAGGATATCTGCTATGCAACTCCATCACCCACAAGTTGAGAACTGCTGCCGAAGGGCCTGGGTTCCATCACTGGAAACTAAATAGTGGAAGGAAAGAACCAGTTCCTACAAATTGTCCTCTGACTCCCACACATTCATTGTGGCACATCTGCACTCCCCATATACACACAAAATTCATTCATTCATTCATTCATTCATTCATAACACATTCCAAAAGAAATGATATATTTACAAATATAAACACATGTATGTCATGAAGATTGGAAAGTTCAGGTGTTGCATTCTTTTAAGTAGATATCTTGAGTTTCAATGCCATTTTCCTGTATATAGAGAGGAAACCCTTTCACCTTATAATGCTTTTGAAAGTCTAACGATAGAGATATCATATTCATTAAGCCCCTGTTGGAAACATCCTCTGTGTCAAGGCTGCTGCTGAGTTCCAGAATGATTCCAATAATTCAATAAACCATGCATGGCCAGTGGCTCCTGGATGGTGGAGGAGAGAGGTCTGTGTTAGCACAGAGTATGGAAAAAAGAAGAAAAAAAAAAAGGAGAAGGGGAGGCATGGAGGCAGCACAAGGCAGAGTGTCGGGAATCTATCCATCAGGCTTCATAGGGTGACGTGCATAGCCTGGGACGGAAGGTAGGTGCTGGACAGCTGGGCGTCAGGCAGCCAGGGCAAGGGGAACACTACAGAAAGCAAGAACAGAGACATGGAGGAGCCCTACCTGCTTTATGGATTTTTCCTAATCTGCTCCATTCTAATGTAGAGCAGGACATGGACAAAGGCTAGATGGAGGCAGACTGGGACAATGTAGCAAGGAGAGCCCAGGAGAGCAGGCAGGCACTCGAGACTCCACACGACTGCCTGTGCCGTAAGGCCAGGGTCTTCTTCTCATCGACTCAAATAGCGATGGGACTTGCCTATGACAGAAAGCTGTGGCAGACTTTTGGAGAGTTCTTGCCATTACCAAGGCCCCCACAAGTCCAAGGAGAAATGTGGGTGTCATACTTCAACAACACTCACAGAAACAAGTCTTTATGACCAGGGAGGTCACAGGTGATTCACTGAAAATGAATTTGCCTTTGAAATCATAATGTACTTTCAGTAAAATTGTAAGAAATCTATATAATAATATATATTGAATATTAAAGCATAGTATGCAAGTTATGAAAAGCTATAATATTCTAATAAGTGAATAGGACACGAATTTCAACTTCAGAAGTCTCCTAACTATGTCTAGCTTTCCTTTTGATCACATGGGTGCCTGGGCTCCACCTCTCTGTCCCTGCTTCTGTAGGTTTGTCTCTTGTCTCTGTCTTTGTCTTTGTCTCTTTTTGTCTCAGTCAGACTTTCTGTCTCCCTCTCTCTCTTACACATTGGAAAACAAAACACAAATTATCTTGGGTCAAGCCGTTGGGCATATCTTTGCAAACTTAATCTCTGTGATACTAACTTATTTATCTGACACTAGGCAAAGGAATAAATGTTGCAACAGATCAGAATTTCTGTTCTTTCAATAGGTTTAACTGAGAACCAAATTAGTAACAAACCAGCTGCAGTAAATTCAGGATATGAAAGGGACAATAATCTCCCCAAGGGACATTGAGGTGATGTTCGGATCCAACTGCAGGCACATGAGTCCCCGACAGGAGGGGAAAGTCATATTCATTGCAACCTCTTTACCTTAGAACACAGCATTTATTGCATGCCCACTGTGCTCTGGGTGCTTCCCCTCAGGTTTGCAGATTCTGAGAATCTCTGGTAGGTTTTCAGAACCCATGCTGGTAGATGTCCCATCCCTGTTCTAGTTGGGATGGATTCTCAACAGAGTGAGGAGTTGCATCATTAGAACCAGGGTCAGGTGCTCCAGAGGGTTCAGGCCAGCCCATACTCTCTGTGGTCTAAGAATCTAAGTGGCAGCTGAGACACTTCATCAGTGCACATGGACACTATCTCAGGATCCCATGCTCCACTTGAAGAAGGGCCAGGGGAAAGTAAGAAAACTGACTTGGAAAACAGGAAATGACTTTTTTAGGAAGGGCTGGTCTTGGGTTGTCCCTCCATCCCTAGGAGATTGCAATTTTTATGAAATGCAAGAACCAATCAGGGAGGAGAGGAAATCCACAGCAGGGAGGGCCTCCAGGAGCCTATACATCATTTGACCCAGAACTCCAGGTAGACTCCCACCTCTGGGACTCCTTTCCTTCCTTTGATGGAAGCTTTTTGTTTGTCCTAATAAAGTTTTTGGGTTTTGTTACTTTTTCCTCTCTGTAGTTCTATTTCTCTGTTGCTGTCAAATCACTCTATAACTTTGTCCTCTGGGCTCTCAGGATCCCTACTATAACTCTCTGACAGGTAGAAGCTGCTCTTGGATTCTTGCTTCAGCTCTGTTACTGCTATTTTTTTGTTTGGGACCCTCTAGATCTCCTCTCTGGCAGGCAGGGGTAGGAGGTATGGGGGCCCTTTAACCTTCTGCTTAAGGATCCATGGCTGTTACTTTTTATCTTTGACCACTGGGGATCTCTACTTTACTCTTTGGGCACTGGCACTTCTGCCTCAAATCTGTAACTGTTGCTTTCTGTCATTGACCTTCTGCTGGCTGATACTTTCAAGTCCCTGCCTCTTACCTGTAGCTGCCACAATCTGTCAGTGACCCCTCACTTTCCATCTGTCATTGTACCTTTCTGTCTGAGTGGGCTTTCTTTCCAGAATGTACAGTCCTTTATCTGTCCAACAAAACAAACTTTGTGGTGAGTACCTCATATGACCACCTCTCACCAACGACCCCACTAACATAGACAGTCACAGTTGGACTGAAATCTATGTACAAGCATTTACACCCAAACATAGTCACTAATTTTCTCAAATATTCATTCTTTACAAATTTAAAACATGAATAACAGATTTTGTGTAAGGATCAAATAAATATTCAGACCGAACTGCCATGTGGTGAGTTCAAAATAAATTCCATCATTAAAGCAAATGATTGGTGCTTTGAACTATGTTGCTGTTGTTATTAGCAGGCAACTTTCCTGTGTGTTTAATTCTCTGCAGTCTGACAAACCTTTTGTAGCACTGGTCTCTAAGCGTTCGGACTTAAGCTCCTGCTATAGGCATAAAGGAGCTTTAGTTGGTCTAAGAATCTACTAATAATTAATAATCTTTGTTGACATGCTGAAGAACGTCTTCTCTGAGAAATTCGATTTGAAGATAGATATGCATAGGTTGTTACCTCTCTGGCTAACCTATTGTCTGAAGAACCATCTTTAGGGGAAAAGGCAAAATAAAAGATAGTAGATATTTGTATCATGACCACACAGAAGGAGTCTGAGCCATCAGTGAGAATGGTGTGTAGCAGACTTCTACTATAGGCTTTGGACCTCTTTTGCTATCTGTTTTTACTCTGTTTTGAAAAAGTGATTGTTTGGGATGTATATTTTGAGAAAAAGCAGCAAAATATAGATGATGGTGCCTAACTATCCATGAAAGCTGCATTTCAAAGTAAAACCAGATATAGCACGCACTTCTGTGTACTTGTAGCTAAAGAGAAATCAGTCTAAGAGCAAGATGTCACTTGTATTTTGAGATATGAGAGTACCTGCCTCTTCAATGGGTAGAGATGGCAGCTAATGGACAGACCTTCTTGACACTGGGCTGTTGGATTCCTGACTACCAAGCTACTAGCCTCCTGGATGCTCATAACCTGGATTTCTGGTTCCTGGCTCCTCGCTCCTGGCTCCTCCTAGCCCTTGACTCCTGGTTCCTGGCTCTTGGGCTCCCGGATTCCTGGGCTCCTGGGTTCCTGGGCCCCTGGCTCCTGGGCTCCTGGGCTCCTATCTTCATGGTTCCTGGCTCTTGATATTTCTTGGATGCCTGATTTTAGCAAGCAGTATGGAGTCAGGTCCTACTCTAGGCACCTGACTAGATTCTCCATGCCACTTCTGTTGTAGTTTAAATTGGAAATGTCCCCCATAAGTTCCTATGTTTGTCCACCTGGACCCCAAATTGCAACATCATTTTTAGAAAGCTGTGGGACCTTTAGAAAGTAATATATCCCTGGAGGAAGTGGCTTACAACTTCCTATCCACTCTCTGCTTCCTGTTTCATCAACACCTTGGGAAGTGAAGAGTCCCACCTGCACACTCCTGCCACCATGGAGCCAGCTGTCAGCATGGTGAACCACATCCCCAAACTGTAGGCCAAAATAAACTCCTCCTCCCTTGAGTCACTACTTGTGCAGTATTTGGTGACAGCATTTAGAAAAATAATGACAGTAGCATCTGTACAGTGTCTCCACTCTGGGCAGCAGAGGATTCCAAGTTACTACAGAATTGCTACTGTTTTTCTGCAAACTTTGAGAGTGGCTGCTTCCTGATGGCTGGTAGTCACTGCAGGGAAAGCTCTAAACAAATAATTCTGTATGTGTGTGTGTGTGTGTGTGTGTGTGTGTGTGTGTGTGTATACATGTGTGTTTCTTTGTAGTTTCAATCTATTAGTAAGGCTCATTTGGAATCTGGAGAGCTGTCCTGACTTACGGATACATATGAGCTCTGATCCATTGTTACATGTGTTGCCATCTAGGTGTTGCTCTGAACTCATCTGCACTATACTGCTCCTCTGCAAGAGCCCCCTAACTACTGGTCGATTTGTTGCAGCCATTATCCACCCAGGCCAGCTGCCTGTCCCTTACTCCTCCCAGTTGTACTTCAACTTATAAGTTCAGAATCAGGGAGACTGGCAATAACTATGATCAATTTCTGCTATAGCTCAAGTTAAGGCTGCACTAAAGCTCAGGAGTACATTTTAAGTATCCACTGTAAGCCCAGTGGATACCAAGTACTATGCTAGTGAATGGCCATTGGCTCTCTGAGGGAACTGCAGCACAAATGAAGCCCCCAAGGGTGGACAGTGCTTACCATGGATCCAAAGGGAAGGGGACAGTCACAAGAGGTCATCTTGTGGACATGTTGGGGAAAGTTTCATTACATGATTGGGATATGAAGTCTCCCCCAAAGACGTATGTAATGAGGGATTGCTTCCCAATACCGAAGAGTCCAGAGGTGAAGACTCCAACTACACCACTTGTAAGGTAAAGTAGTGAAAGTATTGGAGGTTGGTCTAATAAAGAATGCCTTTGAAGGCTGTGTCTGCTATGGGCTCCTTCCTTTTCTCTGTCTCTGCTTTCTCCCCATTTCAATGCAAGGGGCTTCCTTCTCCATCCCCATTTCCATGACATTCTACCTGCATCAAAATGGGCCAACCAACCATGAGCTGAAACCCCTGAAACAGCCAATACAAATCTCCGATCACTAAAGTTTCAATATCAATTTTTTTTTTGTCACAGAACCAAAACCTGAGGAACATACTCAGATTACAGAAATTGGTACAGAAGTAATAGGGAGAGTAGCCATAGCATCCTTTCAGTAGGATGTGTAGAGGGAGGCAACAAAGAGGTGAATGACTTGGGAGGAATCAGAGAGGAATGAGTAGAACTTCTGGAAGGTTCTATAAGTATGCAAAGGAAAAGCCTCTGTCACAGGGAACTGAGCAAGTACTTTGCTAAATCTGTTCTAATAAAGCCCTAGATCCTGGGCTGGGAAGATGGCTCAGTCAGTAAAATGCTTGCCTTACAGTGTAAGGACTTGTGTTTAGATTCCCAGCATCCATGGAAAAGACTGCATGCAATGGAGCATCATGCGATCCCAGCACTGGAGAAGTAGGAGTCCTGGGATTGCTAGCCAGTCATCATAGAGAAATTGGTTCAGTGAGAGACCTTGTTTCAAACAAACAAACAAACAAACAAACAAACAAACAAACAAACAGAGAACAGCAAATGTGAAAAACACCTAATGTCAACTTCTGGCCTCCACCTGCACACACCTAAATGTGCAAATACCCTAACACACATGTGTACGCACACACACACACACACACACACACACACACACACCAAAGTGCACCATGTTCTATACTCCTCTACCCTCCTGTGCATCAGAGCTGCCTGACATCTCCCTATGGTTATGTTTCATAATGATTCTACTATCCTGGATGATGCTAAAAGACATGATTCCACCTCATGAAGCTCATAGACCACTTTTCAGTGGAAGTAAATCTTACACTTAATAAAGTGGCTTGGGAGATTTAAGAGAAAATATTAATACGATCTAAGTTGGAGGATCCAACAGAACTTGGGAGTGTGAGACTGTGTCTATGGTATTTATCTACTTGCTCCAGCAGACAGCATTTAAAGTTGAGTGTTAATTGTTTGGCTTAAAAGTGTAATGTAATTTTCACTGCTGAATTGGCAATACTTGGGCATATTATGCATGCTTTAGTAAAGAGTGCTGCATAGTTAAGCTCTAGCTCATGAATCTGTGATGTTTGGGTGACCCAGCCAACCTGTGGGGACAAGGCTGTTAGCAAATAAATTTGGCATCTGTTTGGGGCAATGTGGATATGATTATTCATAAAATTCATAAAGTATTTACATGCTACATTTTTCTTGATGCCAAATGGATAGATTTTTGTACTTCAAGAAGCCAATGTATTTCTAACATGTTAAACTTAGCACAGTGCTTTTTAAACATTGAAATAATGAGTCATGAATATTTACTATTTCTTATTTCTTAAAACCATAATATCAGAATTAACATGACTGTGAACAGAAGGTAGAGTGATTCAAAATGCAGGTGCTAATATATGGTGGGCACAATAGCAATGGACAGACCAAGTATTGGAACCAAAGTTTGCAACCTGAGGGCACCTTCAGTGTGGGTTTCTCAGTGGCCTTCAGGGGTTCCATGAACCACCTCATTTGTGTGATTCAGTTGTAAAGCCTATATGACAAACACATTTCAGAGATTCCATGGGATCAATGCACAGCAATTTCTTCAAATTGTATATAAAAGGGAAAAAGGTAGATAAGATATGTTCAGTTTTGAGTTCCAAAGACCTAATACTAGACACAGAAAAGAATTTGTAGAAGTGAGTCAGTAGCCTCAGGAAAGTAACAATGTCACATTGCAGCTCCAGCCTTTCTCTTTAGTCTTAACTTGGCCATTGTTAAAAATCTGGTAAGGTGAGGCTGGCTAGAGGGCTCAGCAAATAAAGACACCTGCCGCCAAGTCTGATGACCAGAGCCCAAACCCTGAGACAAGCTAGCATGATGGAATGAGAGAACCAACTCCTACAAGTTATCCACTGACCTCCACATGTCCACATGTGCACATGTGTGCACACACACACACACACACACACACACACACACACACACTAATTAAACACTAATAACAGAAACTGGTGCATCAACAGATATATCAGGGTACACAGGAACTCTAGGTTCAAAGGCTGTACACATTAGAACATGGTGGGTAAACAGGGTAAACTTTGACATCCTTTGACAAGGGTTCACAAATAGACTATAAACTATGGAATCTAACAATAGGGTGGTGGTGTTGGTGATTTGTAACAGAAGCTCTGCTCCCTCAGATCTTGCTGACAGTTTAAAAGAAAAAAATCTGTGTATCTCAGGCAAAAGTAAAGAAACAAGCTCTCTGAATGTATATATTTTTCTATGATAAACTCTAAAAGAGAAAGCTATTTAGTGGGCAAGAGATTAGAGTTTGAGGAAGACATTTTCTGCTTTAGTTCTATAAACTACCTGTTCTGTTAGCACTCAAAGACAAAGGGATCCTGTATTTTATAACATTTTGACACCAGAGGTCAGTGCAAGTGGGCCCAGATATCACTCTTGCCGATAGCAAGAGTACCCCAATGTTGTCCTTGTTACTTCAGTCACCTTCCATTTGTTCATATTTCTTACCCACTCACTACCCCTTCACCAAGAAGACATAGCTATTCCAAGCTACAACTCAAGAGACTATTAGTATTCAACAGCTGAGGCTGAATAAAAAATCAGCTGACGCTGACATAGGAAACAGCAATGATTCCTTACCATGTCAGAAGCCAGAATCCAAGATCAAGGGACCATCATGGCTGGTTTCTGCTGAACCTCAGTCTTAGACTTGTACCGATGACCAGAAGCCTGTCCTTGTCTTTGCATGACTGACCCTTCACATGTGTCTGTGAAGGACACAGTAATACTGAATCAGGGCCCACTCCTGTGACCTCACCTTAATTTAATTACTTTTTCCAGTGCACCAACCCCGAATGCAGCACCATTCTCACACCCTGGAGTTCACAACTTTAATAGATGAGTTTAAGGAGAAGGTAGTTCACCATAACAAAAACAAATCCTGCAAAACTGGGAACATCAAGTTCTCCCTGTGGATGTGAAGACACAGTCCTGGGGCATTTGGCAGAGTATCCCACTAACCATCTCCCAGCAAAAGGTGGAGATCAGAAAGATGAGACTACACAAGGCCCCTCAGGCTGTCTGACCTTTTCAGCATTCTCTAAGCATAGCTCTGATGCCCTCCCCAAACAGGAACAGTCCACCATTTTCTACACCACAACCACAGTCGTCTAGCCAGACATCCAAACAATGCAAGCTAATTTTACAAATTGTCCATGGCAGGCTCTCTGGCCTCACTCCTGACCCATCCCTCTGCAGTCTCTGGGGAACACAGCAAGGAGACTCCCTGCTAGAGCCACGCATACCCCTGAGTTTCTGACCTTCTCAGTGCCCGGGAACCTCTCTGGTTAACTGTCTTTGTTCCTAGTAACTGCTGGTGCTGCCCCTTTGTTGAGCCTCCTAGGTTGAAAGCTACGTGCTGAGGGAGATGCAGAAAATTTTAGGAAGTGTGACTAAGCTAGGGGAAGCTGCTCACTAGAGAGGATCTTTGGGGATATCTTACCTTGGGACCCTTTCTGGATCTCTGGTCTATTTCTTGGTTTCCAGTGATATGAATTGTTTTGTGTTCTGCTATGCTCTTCCCGCCACAATAGATGGAAACTCTTAAAACAATGAGCAAAATAACCCCTTCCTCCTTTACCTTGTCTCTATCATGTTTAGGCATAGGGACAATGCAACAAATAGAGCAGGTACCTGTATTTGGACACTGGGATCAGGGTTTTTCTGGGAGCCATGATCCTGCTTCTTTTGTCCACCCATTATTTTTCATGCCTAGACAAGAGCAAACAAAGACTGTGGGACTAAGATGTCATCAAGACATTTCCAGAGACTCCGTGCTGGTTAATTTTAACTGTCATCTTGACACAACCTAGTATCACCCAGAAAGAGAGTCTTTACGAGGAGATTAGATCAGGTTGACCTGTGAGTGTATCTGTGGTTTATTATATTGATTGCTAGTTAAGGCTAGAAGACCCACTCTGAACATATGTGACACCATTTCATGGGCTAGCTCTGGACTGTCTAAAAGTAGAAAAAAATCCTGTGGGTCTAGGGAGAAGGTGCATGCTTTTAATCCCAGAATTTGGGTACTAAAATCAGAGGCAGGCAGGTGTCTGTGAGTTTGAGTACAGCCTGCTGTATATATCAAGTTCCAGGCCAGCACCTGGAATCTACATATGGAGACCTTGTCTCATACAAAAAATAAACAACAGTTGAGTAGAGAAGGTCGTCCTAAGCTAGTGACCAAGCTAGGGTCCATATCTTTGTTCTCTCTGCTCTTGGCGCTTTTGTGCCTTGACTTCTCAGCTATAGTGGGCCATAACCTGGAAGTGTAAAATAGAAGTGTGATCTTTTCATCAGGATATTTCTGCAGCATCAGAAATGAAACTAGAGCAGGCTCTAAAATGGCACAGCTTTTCCAGGGAACAGAAATCCCCAGATTGCCAACTTTCTTACCTCTAGGTACCTCTTATTCCAAGTAAATCTAGACACTCTCAGCCCTTCCTTCCACAGCTAATCTCTTCCTTATCCTGCTGTTATCTCAGTTATGATGCTCACTCTGTCTTGTCTTCATTTCACTTCCTGTCAGGTCCTTGTGACGTCTCCTTACATTGTCACGTTAGCCATTCTGATCATTCATACACTCGCTCCTGCTTCCCACAGCCCTGTCTCCTCTGGATTGACATCCATGTATTGTAATGGCAATGGGATCCCTCCTCCCTCCAGAGCCCTTTCATTGCTTTCTTCAGCAGCTTCATGGTAGTAGGCTGTTTCTTTATTTTTCTGGACATTATGATGAGTTTAAGAAACTGGAACATATTCATCTTGGAACTACTTAAAATGGTATTGTCAATTACACAATAGGTATTAATTAAGTGCATTAAATATTTATTCCTATACTCTGGAAAGTGGCCAAATGACTGGAAGACCCTGTTATGGTTGGTCTTCATTATCTGCCTGACTAGCTTGGGGTGAGGAGGCCCATCTCTGGATGTATCTAGTGAGGTTTAACAGAGGTGAGAAGACCCACCCTGAGTGTTGGTGGTGCCATTCCATGAGCTGGAGCCCCAAGTCTGAGTAGAAAAGATGAAAGGAGAAATGATGACACCATTAGACATGCTCATGTGGATGGGGAGAAGCTCCCAAGACCCCAATCCTATACAAAAAAACTACAGGAAACGAAAGGATGTTGTGAATGGAGAAGTAGCCTCCCCCAGGGAAGAGTGCACCCGTTGATTATCCAATAGCAAATGGTCGTCCTTGGAAACATATATACAAGCAACATTAAACAGACTTAGCAAGTTGTATTCAGATATATATAAATATACATACATATACATATATACATAGAAAAAACTCATGGAAAAAGAGGACATGGATTTGAGAACACAGAAGGTACATATGGGAAGGTTTGGGGGAACAAAGGGAAGAGAGGAATGATGTAATTATATTACAATCGCAAAAAAATAAAATAATTTTATTAAGGAAAGAAAATTAGGTATTAAAGACTGATTTTAAAAAATCAATCCTCTATACCCCACAGTATATTTATTTTTTTTATTTTTAACCAAGCGGACAGAAAGGTTTAAAAAAAATAAATTAACACACATAAATAGGTAAGAGTGGGGGGAAAGTGAGTCAAACACCAGCATTCACCTCTCTGCTTCCTGTCTGTGGATACAATGTTACCCCCAGTCCTATTATGAACCCTGACTATTGATACAATGTTACCACCAGCTCTGTCATGATCCCTGACTCTGGATACAATGTTACCAGCCCTGTCACTATTTGCACCTTCTGATCTTGATATACAGAACTTTCAAACTATCTGCCAAAATAAATCCTTTCTTCCTGAAGTTGCTTTTGTCAAGTATTTTGCTACAGCAATGATAAAGTAGCTAATATACCTCCACTATAGCACAACCCCCAAAACTAGGTCTCTTTTCACCTGATGCTTCCCAGAATCATCAAACACCTCTCCACACCTCAAGCCCAGCTCACTGTGTCTGTTTGGGTCCAGAGAGAACATAGGAAGAATTCACACCACTATACCTGGCACTTAGCTCCAGAAGGAATGGCAGCCAGGTCAATGTGTACTCACCCATACAGTGTGCTCTCTATTAAGCACTGAGCACATCCAGTCCATAGACACTGTCCCATGTATAGTCTATCATGTTAAGATACAGGCGACAGTCTCAGCTTCATGGGTCTTGGTGATGGTTGTCACAATTCAACTGGGACAACCTGAAAATCACAGAGCTTTGGCCTTCAGGACTTCATGTAAGGGTAATAAGTTCAGTTGTGTCCCTGAGATCACTGAGCTTCCCTAAAACATCCAAGTAGGTGCTTTGTGGAAACCCTGGAGGGTAGCCACAAGGCCAGAAGATAATGCCCCAGCTGTGTCCAGGTCACCATGAGGAAAAGTCCCTTCTGTTTACTCCATTGAAGGATGATAGTGAGAAAAACAGGCTTTGTGGAAATGAGGCTGCTTATCCAGCCATTCACACAGGGTGGTCTTGTCACATGGGGATCCCTTTGTCATCTACCATTTGTTCAGAGGAGGAGTGGGACATGTCCATGAACTAAAACATTAGAAAATCTTCTTTTTAAAATTGATGGTATTATTGTTTTGTTTCTGTATACTAATTTCAATGTTAAATTCTAAATATTAGTAATATAACTAAAATACTCAATGTTTCAGCAGAATATGTAGTTAGAAGAGGAGGTTCAGTAATATTTGAGCTGTTTTTTTTTACAGGATTGCTAGAAAATAACAGTCTATTTTACCGTAATTTTTGTAGAATTGTCTTTGAAAAACATATAAAATTAGCACCAAAGTCCATAAACCCTAAACACACATTCATCACTTTTCTGCATTTCTCTTCATACCAACTCCATCATGTGAGTAGGTGATGGGAGTATGCAGGAATCTTCAAGGGCCTCAGGAAAGCTAAACATTGGTAATGTCACTGTCCTACTTAGCTTCTGCAGTCAACTTCATATAGCCCAGAATTAACTGCAGGAGTCTGAGTTAGGAATTACCTTGATCAGACTGGGCTAGCTCATCTGTGGCTGGGAGCATTTTCTTGACTGTGGATTGATGTTAGAGGACCAAGCTCCATGTGAATGATCCCAGACTTAGGCAGATGGTCCTGTGCTGTGTAAGAAATTTGGCTGAGCAAAAGCTTGAGAGCAAGACAGTAAGCAGTGTTCCTCCATGGTTTCTGCTGAAAGCCCCTCCCTTGAGCTTCTCCCCTGAAGTCTCTCTATGGAGTACTGTGATCTGGAAGTGTAAGATGGAATAAACCCTTTCCTCCCTTAAGTTGCATTTGATCAGAGGAACTTTGTCACAGCAATAGAAAACATGCTAGGAGAGTCATGGTGCCAGCTGAGGGAGTGTAAGTATTTATGTTTCACAAAGAACAGTGTAAATGGAATTTCATTTTCCAAAATTAAAAAGCAATTTGGAGAATTGCAGTGTCTCCTATTTTCAAAGTGAATCAGATCAACTCTTCGGGAAAATAAGGTTATAAATAATGAATGAAATAATAAAATATTTGAAGGGATGTTAGAGTAAGCAGAAAAGGGAACTGAAGAGTGTTAACAATGCCAGAAGAGCTTCACGGTTCTTCTTTTCCCATGAGCACCTCACTTACCTCCAGAGTTTCTGGATCATAGGGTTAAAGGTCAGACCATTGACAACATGGGGAACTCTGTCCAAAGATGTATTTGAAGGTGTTGGAACTGAAAACCCTGAGAGGAAGAATCTCAGAAAGTAAAGACACAACAGGAAGCCATCTTCACCAGAGGACATTAGAGCTACAAAAAATGAGAGGAAGGAACCCCAAAGGGAAAGACCCACAGAAAGAGAAGCCTCAAAAGTTGGATGTCAGTTTCCCTCATCATGGCTAACCATTGGCTGTACATGAAACAGGAAAAACTTGAAGGTTCTCATGTCAATGTCATTTGGAAGAACCAGAGATCTATGAGGAACTTCCTGTCACATGGAGTTAGAGCTTGGCACACTTGCTCTAACATAGAAACTGGCTTCCTATTTACTCCAGGCTGTCCATTAGGACTCAAGAAAGATTAGCCTTATGAGTGAGTGACATATGGACATGCTCCAGGTCTGAATTCTATGTGTTGTCAAAAACACACATGAGTGTGCATGCGCATGCGCGTGCGCGCGCGCGCGCGCACACACACACACACACACACACACACACACCTTCAGACTAACAGCACGATAGCCTACTTACAAAACACTGGCAGTTTATTGGCAACTTAATTTTCTGATAGAAAACAGCTCACTATATTCTAGAGAGGAATAACTTAGAGTACTTACAATATAATATTCTCTATGCCTGGTATATAGGCAAAAATTAAATTGAATGATACATACGGACATAAATCAGAATATGAAAAATAAAGTCAAAGGGTAAAACATTCAGTATTAACAGACCTATTCATGCAGGGATGGTTCAACATACAAAAATCCATCAATGTAATTCACCATATAAACAAGCTGAAAGAAAAAAAAAAACCACATGATCATCTCCCTAGATGCAGAAAAAGCATTTGACAAAATCCAACATCCCTTCATGCTAAAAGTTCTGGAGAGAACGGGCGTACAAGGACCAAACCAAGAAATAATAAAGGCAATATACAGCAAGCCAGTAACCAGCATCAAATTAAATGGAGAGAAACTAAAGCATTTCCTCTAAACTCAGGGACAAGGCAAGGATGTCCACTTTCACAATATCCCTTCAACATAGTACTTGAAGTCTTGCTAGAGACAACTAAAGGAGATCAGGGGATACAAATTGAAAATGGAGTCAAATTATCCCTATTTGCAGACGATATGATAGTATACATTAACAACCCCAAAAATTCCACCACCAGGGAACTCTAACAGCTGATAAACACCTTCAGCAAGGTGGCTGGATACAAAATTAATTCAAAAAAATCAGAAGCCCTTCTTTATAAAAAAAAATAAATAAATGGGCTGAGAAAGAAATTAAGGAAACAACACCCTTCACAATAGCCACAAACAATATAAAATACCTGGGGGTTACTCTAACCAAGCAAGTGAAAGACCTATATGACAAGAACTTCAAGTCCTTGAAGAAAGAAATTGAAGAGGCCATGAGAAGATGGAAAGATCTCCCATGCTCATGGATAGGTAGGATCAATGTAATAAAAATGGTTATCTTACCAAAAGCAATATATACAGATTCAATGCAATTCCTATCAAAATACCAACACAATTCTTTATAGACCTGGAAAAAGCAATTCTCAACTTCATATGGAATAACAAAAGACCCAGAATAGTTAAATCAATCCTGTACAATAAAAAAGCAACAAACAAACAAACAAAAAATCTGGAGGTATCACCATCCCAGATTTCAAGCTGTACTACAGAGCAATAGTAATAAAAACAGGATGGTACTGGTATAGAAACAGTCCAGTAAATCAATGGAATCAAATTGAAGACTCAGAAATCAACCCACATACCTATGGCCACTTAATTTTTGACAAAGGAGCCAAAATCATACAATAGAAAAAGGACAGCAGCTTCAACAAATGGTGCTGGTTCAACTGGATGTCCACTTGTAAAAGAATGAAATTAGACCCATCCTATCACCTTGCACAAAACTTAAGTCCAAGTGGATCAAAGACCTTAACATAAGGCCTGACACAGTAAATCTACTAGAAGACAAAGTGGGAAAAACCCTCGAACTCATAGGCACACGTGACAACTACCTGAACAGAACACCAACAGCTCAGGACCTGAGACCAACAATCAATAAATGGGACCTCATGAAACTCAAAAGCTTCTGTAAGGGAAAAGACACTGTCATTCAAACAAAAAAGGCAACCTACAGATTGGGAAAATATCTTCACCAACCCCATATCTGACAGAGGGCTAATATCCAAAATTTACAAAGAACTCAAGAAATTAAATGCCAAGAAACAAAATAATCCAATCAAAACAATGAGGAAAAGAGCTAAACAGAGAATTCACAAATGAGGAATCACTAATGGCTGAGAGACACTTGAAGAAATGCTCAGCATCCTTAATCATCAGAGAAATGCAACTCAAGACCAGTCTGAGATTCCATCTCACACCTGTCAGAATGACTAAGATCAAAAACTCAAATGACAGCACATGCTGGTGAGATTATGGAGAAAGGGGAACCCTCCTCCATTGCGGTTGGAGTGCAAGGTGGTACAACCACTATGGAAATCAGTCTGGTGATATCTTAGAAAACTTGGAATAGCTCTACCTCAAGACCCAGCCATACCACTTCTGGGTATACATCCAAATGATTCCTCACAAAACCACAAGGATGTTTGCTCATTTTGTTCATAGTCGCTTTATTTGCAATAGCTAGAAACTGGAGACAAAACTATGAAATGACATACCAGTGGCTGCCTGGACAACTTCCATTTTCTCTTCATATATTACAGCATCGATCTTCAGTCATTTGGCCCCATTTCTCTGACAGACATTGATTATAAAGCAGGGATTATGAAGGACTTACCTACTCTGTCTTGGCCGAGCTAGGCTGTCAACTTACCTGCTTCCAAGTTTTGTCCTTTTTGGACAACATTCAGTCTACAGTTGAAGGAAGGGATTTTTCTTGGCAAAAGATAGGCTTGCCAGTAATTCAACCATCTCCCACTGGAGATTTTTCAATGATCATCTTCTGCTTGGAGTAGAATAGGGAATGCTGTCAGGAGCTGACATGTCTTGATATCAAAAAAATCTTAAGTTAAGAAAACATCTTTGAATGGCATGTTCTGCAGATCTCTTGAGGTTTTTGAAGACCTCCTATCTATCTCTTATATTTAGATAAGCAAAAGTTGCTTGTCTCTTAGCAACTTGATTTCTGAGTAGCTTAGAAAATAACTGATAGACTGTCATAGTACCTAACAAAATGACAAGCTTGCATGACTATTAGTTTGCATTTCTTAATTATATAAACAGTTTATGACAGTTGGTAGCAAAAGGCTGAAACTTCACATTGCATTTTTAAGCATTGCTATGTACAATACCTTTAAAAAGTATTACCCTTAATTTTGTATCAATATATAAAGATCAATACCAATGTGGCCAAATATAATCTTAATTTTGTATCAATATACAAAAATCAATACTGATATAGCCCAATACAATCTTAATTTTGCATTAATATACAAAGCTCAATACCAATTTAGCCAAATATAATATTAATTTTTTATCAATATACAAAGATATAAGAACATATTCAATAATCTGTCCTTTTTTCTTGATCTTTCCTATATTATGTCTATGTCCCATTTTTTCTCAAGTCTGTTCACTCCTACATAGGAGAGAAAGAGGATACAGAAAAGAAAAAGAGAGAAGTCCCTGGGTCTAACATCCAAAACCTATTTAACAAAACCATTTAACAGCTTGCAGTCTCTTCCCCTAAATAACAAGATTTTCTATTATCCATCAAATGACCAAAGGGGAGGGGGAACACATTTAAGACATCACTCTCTTAAAATGACTTCCTGATGATTTGGGACATAGTAAACCTGTTTGGGGCCCAAATAAGAATGGAAAAATGGTAAAAAATGTTAATAGAAACATTTGATGTTCAGTCCTTTTGTGCTCAGCTATTTAAATGTCTTAAGAAGTTCGTAGACAGAAGCTGAACTTCAGGGCTTTACTGGAGTTCTGGCTGGAGCAGTTTGTGGAGCTGAACAGTCTTAGTGATTTTGAATTGTTGTGGTTGTAGACTTTTGAGGAAACAGCTATTGAGGAAGTCTGCAAGGCTGGATCATCTGGGCTACTTATCTTCTTTGGTGTCTGATCTGTTTTCTTCTGAGGTTTCCATTGTCCAGTTGTCCCTGGATTCCTTGGATGGTTGCTTATCCTGGAAAGATAAGAACAGAGCCCTGCCCTAACCCTAACTCTGGACACTACCTTTTTTTTTGGGGGGTGGGGGTCAGGTAATATTTTTCCTGGAAGAAATTTGGTTTTTTGACAACATATAAAGTATTATCTTTTAATTCGGATTAAAGAAGAAATTATTTTGATATTTTGGAGCTGAACACACCTTTAGTGTACATATTTTGAGATCTCAAATGACAATTTGTTTGAATTTCAGCCTGCCTTTTGTAAGTAGCTTTTAAACTTAAATCTTCCCCAATCCTATGTGCCTTTCTCTGCATTCTAAGTATTGGGATCCAAGTCATGTGGTTCCCAATTGATGGGATTAAAGATGTGCTCCACCACCCCTGGATGGAAGTTTTTCTCTATTTAGACCTTGTTTTGTGTCAGTCTGACCCTGAGTTCTGAGATCTGCCTGTTTCTGTCTCTAGTGTGTTGGGATTAAGAGTGTATTCTTCTCAAATGATGGGATTAAGGGTATGTACCATCACCACCCTGTTCCTTGTAACTCTAGAATTTATAAGACAACTAACACTATAGTGATCCTCCTGTCTCTGTTGGAGTTAAAGGCATGGGCTAACACCATGCCTTTCATGTATTTTACCTTAGCTCCAAGTTTTTTCAACTCTTGGAGGTTCAGAAAACCAGGCTGAACAGCAATAACCTTTAATTTATTTACAATATTTTAAACCTGTTACCTGCTTTTTAATGCCAAACCATGAAAATATCCTATACATCTACAAACAAACAAACAAACAAAAAATTTTAAGCTGCTATCAAGTTTGTGCAATCTATGTGGCCACCCGCAGTCTAACATTCTAATCTGAAATTAAGGCCATTTTCCTTTCATGCCAGTAAGGCAAGTATACCTTTGGTAAATTATATTTTGAAAATTTTATATTGTATTTTTATTACATTTTTTTAAACTTATTAACACTTTTCTTAAAGAAGTATTATTTACTTCTAGAACATAGTTTCCTCCCTCCTCCCCTCCTGGCCTTTCCCTTCCTCCCTCCTGGCCTTTCCCTTCCTCCCTCCTTGTTCCTCTGGAAGCTGCCGGCCCTGCACTTCCTATATAATCAGGTATATTTATCCCTCTCAGGTCTCTGAGGTGCTTGAAGAATAGATAGATAGAGTCTCATAGTTAAATTTTGAGTTGTTTAGGAATCAAGAGGGTGTTCTGGATCTAAGAAGATGTTTTTAAAATTGTGATGCAAGTTAGTATGAAAGCTGAGTTAGATATAGAACTTTAAACTCATGGAGATGGTTAGATAGTAGAATGTTAAAGTCAGGTGCCAAATACATATGGACTGGACATTGGGAATGTATGCTAAGCCATATAACTCTCATAATTGTGGCCTATTTATTTCTGTTGTTTTGTATTGTATTTATTGTTATAAGAGAAAGAACCATTTGTTGGACTGAAAGGAGGAGCTGTTGGGGGGGGGGAGATATACGTTAAACTTAAAAAAAGGGAAGAGGATGTGTGGTTGTGGGGGAAGAGGGTGGGAGGATGGGATTGGAGGGGGGAGTAGGGAGGGGATTGTGATTGAGATGTAACTTGAAGAAATTAAAATATTTTTTTTAAAAAGAAGCTAGAAACAACTCAGATGTCCCTCAACCAAGGAATGGATTAAGAAAAACTGTGGTACATCTACACAATGGAATACTACTCAGCCTTCAGAAACAACGAAATCATGCAGTTTGTAGCCAAGTGGATGGAACTGAAGAAGCTCATCCTGAGTGAGCTAACCCAGACTCAGAAGGATGCACATGGCATCTATTCACTTATAATCGGATTTTAGCCATATAGTACAGGATAACTATACTACAACTGATTCACCAAAGGGAACATGAACATAGACTTTGTTTCCTGTCAATGAGACATTTTTCCCTGGTGGTACTGCCTTGTAGGCCCCCAGTGTATGAGGAGGGTCTTGGCCCTCATATGACTGCTGAACTGGGGCTGGGGACTGTTATATAGGGACACTCCACTCCAGAGGAGTGAGATGGAAGGGATAGGGAGTAGAGGGTGGGAGGGAGGGACTGGGAGGGGTGGAAAGAGGACACAGTGATGGAGATGTAACAAACAAACAAAAACAAAAACAAAACAAACCTTTTCATGACCCAGATTTTGGAATTAGCACAAGACTTTAAAATAATCATGATCAGTTAAAGTGTCAGTGGAAAGAGTGTGTAAGTGGGCAAGGTAAAGTCATTCCTAATTATGGAAGGCCAAGTATATATACAAGGTTCCAAAGTTATAACCCCATAAAAGAAAAATTCTAAATGTGAAAAATGCAACACTTGAAGTGAAAGATTCAGTAGAGGAGTTAAGAGCAGGTGTAGAACAAAGGCGTTAACTCCGAGTGAGGGCAGGCTAGTGAGGAAAACCAACTGCTTTCAGGAAGAAAAGCATCTCATCCGCACCCAAACTCAAACCACAACAACCCAAGCTCTGTCCTTGGGCACCCACAAGAGCTCACAAATAGGAGTCAAAAAGAGAGAAAAGGGTCAGAAAGCAAGATACATATCCGAGTAACAATTTAACAAAACACACATGATTCACTCAAAATACTAATGCGTAGGTCCACAAAACCTCAATGCAGCGTGAACAAATCACAAGGAAGAGTGGACAATCAGCTAAGTGTGGTAGCTCATGTCTGACATTCCTGCCCTCAGGAGACTGAAGCATCAGAATCAATGTGAGTCAGAAGTCAGCTTGAGTGAAGAGTGAGATTTGTTCTCAAAAATATGGACAGAGGTTATAATAGGATAATATAATTACATTGCTAAAAAATAAAACAGAAAAACCACCACACTAACAACAACAAAACTCTTGTGCTTAGAAGGAAAGTTGAACAAGTAGCCAGAGGATGAAAAAAGGCTATTACATAAGAGAAAACAGGCTGCTTCTCATTAGATATTATTCCAACTAGGAAACAATGGGATGACCTCTTTTAAATACTTGGAGACAGAAAATAAAACACTGCCAACTAAATGCAATGTTCATAAATGTATCTTTCAAAATTATGACAAAATAAAAATACTTCAATAAAAGCAAAAGTTGAGATAATTTGCCTTATAACACTTATAGTTTCAAGAATGCTAAAGAAATGTCTACCAGTAAAACTAAAATATTACAGTGAAGTAAGTTACCTCAGAAATAAAAACAGAAGAGAGAAGTAGTAGCCAGAAATGTACCAAGTGTACACAGAGTGGGCTATGAGGTTATTCTTATGTTAAGGTCAAGAGAGATGGCTTACTGGTTAAGAGCCCTGCTCTTGCAGAGGACCAAAGGGTGGTTCTCAATGCCCACCCACATGAGTTGGCTCACAACGCCATATGACTCTAGCTCCAAGGGATCAGACACGCTCTTCTGGTCTCCTTGTTGAGCATCCATATGCATATATGCACATGTGCATGCACATATATAAAAGTATGACAAAACATTAAAAGAAAATACTTCAAATCTTGTCATATAAACACTGAACAAATCAAACTGATATGAATATATTAATAACCAGAGGAAAGAAACTCAACCTAAGGTATTCTTTCTCTCTCTCTCTCTCTCTCTCTCTCTCTCTCTGTCCTCCTAGGATATATGTGTATAAATATATTCATTTGTGTGCATATGGAGGTCATAAGTTAATATGAATCATCTCCTATTACTCTCCTTTCTATTTTCTGAGAGACAAGCTCTGTTACTGACTGAACTAGAGCCCACTGATTTGGTTAAACCAACATTCTACCAAGTTCCATGGTTCCAGGGTTAAGTGCATCTCCTTAGCTCTGGGATCACAGATATATAATTCTGCTCCTAGTTTCTTGGGTGTGTTCTAGACACCTGAACTCAGGTCCTCATGCTTGCAAACACTTTACTGTGTGAAGACCCTATAAGTATTAGGATACTCATTTTATGAATATATCAAAAAACTATACTCTAACAACAGAAGTGAAAAATATAAAATGCAGTATAAAATTAGAAAAGGAAATCCACAAACTTTCAGAGTTAAAGATTCTAATAGCACTTTATTCATAAGTGTTATAATAGATAAAAACACAAAATATCCATATGATAATGAAATTATTAATGAAAAACTTGAGCTAATTCACATTTCTAGGGTTCTACATGCAACAGTGGAATTCTTATATGGTATTCAGTTGCATAAGAAATATTCACCAATGTAAACTCCTTGTTGTGCATGTAATAAGTTTCTAGAAATTAGAAAGGATCAAATTCATTGAATCTATTCTTAATAGAGTTCTGTCACAAATCAGTAAAAATGTAATGCTTTAAAAACAAACAAATATTTGAAAACCAAGCAAGAACTACCACAGAAATTTACAAATCCACTAAAAACAGAGTAATTGGAAATGTCTTTTGAGGTGACACTGAAATAACACATCAACTCTCAAAAGTAAAACTATTTCTTTTAAATTCTTATATGATAAGAAACAGAACTCAAATATTATTTCTAATATCTCTTAACTTGACTTAACGAAAAGAGCAAATGAGAAGACAAAAAGTAGAAGGAAGCAAGTGAAGCAGAAGATGATGAATTATAAACAAATAACAGGAAAATAATAGTGACAGAATTTGACTTGGAAAAAAAAACATTTGATAAAACTTGCTGTAGTAGTAAAGAAAACAGAAAGTCCAAAAATCATAATAATAAAAATAAAATACACATTTTCCTATTTCCTCAAGCTACTAAGAAGCAAAGAAACAAACTGAAGAAGTATACACTTATCAGTTAAATAATTTATTGGAATGAACAAGTTCTTTAGAATATAAGATTTAAAACTAATATTAGTTGGGATATGGATTACCTAAGTCCAATACAGCTTTTGCGTGAGCTGCATGATGAGTTCCAGCCCTCTTCCACTAGCCTCAGAAGTTATCAGGAAATACACAGGCTGGAATGCATCTGGCAAAGAGACACATTCTCATTAACTGGTAAGCTGGCTGGTACTCAGTAGTATCAAATGGATCTTTTTCCATTTGTGATGACATTGTTCAAAATAATAACTCAGAAGTTCCATAAAAATATAGCAAAGAGCAAAGAATATATAAACATTGCAACAATAAAGAGAATGTTTAAGAAATTATGTGTTTAGTGTATTAAAAGGTAGATGGACCAAGCTTGGTGCTTTTGAACTACTCAGCTCAGAGTCTGGCTACAGGGAGAGTTCAAGGACACCTTAAGCAAATTAGTGAGACCTAGTCTGAAAATAAAAATGAAAAAAAAAAAGTACTGGGAATGTAGAACCTTTGCCTAACAAGCATGAGCAAATGATTTTAAGTCTTAGTATAAAACAAAAAAGTGGGGGTGGGAGGATTAAAAGAATTTTGGTGAAACCAGAAGATCTGAATGCTATGAGACAAAAGCAACAAATGTTGTCTAAAGGAGTTATCCTAGGAGCAGAATGGGACAGAAGAAGATAAATAAAAGTCCTATTGGGCTGAATTTTCTTGAGTTCAAGTGTCTCCAACTCACTGTTGAAGGCCAAAGTCAGTGAAGATCTTCAAGTTACCCTGTCCATTGTGATGACTGGCACACAGGACCCAACCCAGAGGGCACCATGCACCAAATAACCCTTCGTGGGATAGTGCAAATTTCTGGGAAGGTGGCCTTCTCTTTCTGGGTATGTTTTCTTCTGGAACAATGTTCTCTGATTACAGGGGCAGCATTGTATCTGTAACTGTTTCTAGACACACAGCACAATCAATTCTGTCTGTAAAACACCCACTTTCCTGTTTCCCTCTTGTGTCTCTAGCCCAAATTTATGTGCTTGTCCTATGCCTGCTTCAGTTCCAGCCTCTACAACAATGGTCCTCATCAATGGGCTCCTCACCCTAAATTCTGGAAAACAGTTGATAGGGGTCTGTGTGATAGCCACATCTTCTTATCTTTTCTGCTATTAAAATCCTCTCCCCAACATATATGATATTAACCAAGGGATATCCCACCCTAATTGACATTACCCAGGCATCTGAAGTTGCATGTATAATGCTTCTCCAGGAGTCAGCAAGAACCCACCTGCTACCACACTAAGCAAGTCATACCAAGTCTTCACTCCATGTGTCTCTCTAGTGGAATTTTGAAATTTGCTCTCAATATTTTTTTGAGAAGCACTGGTTTTCATCTTGCCTCTCTCTTGTGTTCTTTCTCCATCTCCTAAGATCTGAATCTCACCTCTTCCAGGGTCCTGCTTCATTCCTCTCCTCTACCCATTCTTCAAAGTGTAAACACATGCATCTGCATTTGAAGCTTATAAGCTAACAGATCTATGTTTTTAATTTTTGCCCTAATTCAGGGAACAAATGTATCAGAAAATTCGGAGCCAGAAATAGCTGCTGGTAACTTAAGAGCAAAGTGTTCAAATTAAGCTCATTTGTTTGTTAGATTTAATTTTTTTTAAGATAAGGTCTCACTATGCTGTTATGGTTCTGGCTGGCCTGAAGTTTGCTATAGAAGTCTGGTCTCAGACGATCCAGCCTTGCAGACTTCCTCAATAGCTGTTTCCTCAAAAGTCTACAACCACAACAACTCAAAATTGTTAAGATTGTTCAGCTCCACAGACTGCTCCAGCCAGAACTCCAGTAAAGCCCTGAAGTTCAGCTTCTGTCTATGAACTTCTTAGGACATTTAAATAGCTGAGCACAAAAGGACTGAACATCAAATGATTCTATTAACATTTTTTTACCATTTTTCCATTCTTATTTGGGCCCCAAACAGGTTTACTATGTCCCAAATCAGCAGGAAGCCATTTTAAGAGAGAGACGGCCCATCCCCAGAAGGTGGGGAGGGTGTTCCCCCCCTCCCCTTGGTCATTTGATGGATAATAGAAAATCTTGTTATTTAGGGGAAGAGACTACAAGCTGTTAAATAGTCTTGTTAAATGGGTTTTGGAGGTTAGACCCAGGGACTTCTTTCTTTTTCTTTTCTGTATCCTTCTTTCTCTCCTATGTAGGAGTGAACAGACTTGAGAAAAAGTGGGACATAGACATAGTATAGGAAAGATCAAGAAAAAAGGACAGATTATTGAATATGTCCTTATACCTTTGTATATTGATACAAAATTAATATTATATTTGGCTAAATTGGTATCAATCATTGTATATTAATGCAAAATTAAGATCGTATTGGGCTACATCGGTATTGATCTTTGTATATTGATACAAAATTAAGATTATATTTGGCCACATTGGTATTGATCTTTGTTTATTGATACAAAATTAAGGATAATGCTTCTTAAAGGTATTGTACCTTGTAATGCTTAAAAAGAAATGTGAAGTTTTGGCCTTTTGCTACAAACCGTCATAAACTGTTTAGGATAATTAAGAAATGCAAACTAATAGTCATGCAAGCATGTCATTTTGTTAGGTACTATGACAGTATATCACAGTTATTTTCTAAGCTACTCAGAAATCAAGTTGCTAAGAGACAAGCAACACTTGCTTATCTAAATATAAGAGATAGATAGGGCATCTTCAAAAAACCTCAAGAGATCTGCAGAATATGGCATTCAAAGATGTTTTCTTAGCTTAAGATATTTTCATATCGAGACATGTTAGCTCCTGACAGCACCCCCTATTCTACTCCAAGTAGAAGATGAGCATCGAAGAATCTCCAGTGTGAGATGGTTGAATTAGTGGCAAGCCTATCTCTTGGCAAGAAAAACCCCTTGCTTCAACTGTAGACAGAATGCTGTCCAAAAAGGACAAAACTTGGAAGTAGGTAAGTCAACAGCCTAGCTCTGCCAAGACAGGGTAGGTAAGTCCTTTATAATTCCTGCTCTACAATCAATGTCTGTCAGAGAAACGGGGCCAAACGGCTGAAGATTGATGCTGTAATGTATGAAGAGAAAATGGGAACTCTCCAGGCAGCCACTGGTATGTCATTTCTTAGTTTTGGAAGCTGCGGGCCCTGCACTTCCTATATAATCAGATATATTTATCCCTCTCAGGTCTCTGAGGTGCTTGAAGAATAGATAGCTAGAGTCTCATAGTTAAATTTTGAGTTGTTTAGGAATCAAGAGGGTGTTCTGTATCTAAGAAGATGTTTTTAAAATTGTGAGGCAAGTTAGTATGAAAGCTGAGTTAGATATAGAACTTTAAACTCATGGAGATGGTTAGATAGTAGAATGTTAAAGTCAGGTGCCAAATACATATGGACTGGACATTGGGAATGTATGCTAAGCCATATAACTCTCATAATTCTGGCCTATTTATTTCTGTTGTTTTGCATTACATTTATTGTTATAAGAGAAAGAACCATTTGTTGGACTGAAAGGGAGAGCTGTTTGGGGGAAAAAGAAATACTTTAACTAAAAAAAAAGGGTAGAGGATGGGAGTTGAGGGGGAGAAGGGTGGGACAAGAGGGGGGAGTAGGGAGGGCATTGTGATTGAGATATAACTTGTAGAAATAAAAAATAAATTATAAAAAAAAGAAAGAGAAAAAAAAAAAGAAGTCTGGGCTCAAAACAGTGAAGTCTCTGAAGTTCTAGGATTTGTCACCTGTGCTACAATGATGCCACCATGCCTGACGGCCCACATTCACTTATGTCATCTGGAGAAGTTGTAGCAAGAAACTTCCAGATAGCTTTGCCCATACCCCAAAGACAGACTTCAGTCAAGAACGTGTGCAGGTAGGAACTGACTTTGTAGGAGGAAAAAACATCTCTCTCTGATCACAGTCCACAGTACAATACCCACTGAAGGAGCTGGTTCTATCTGGTGACTGTATGGGTACCACAGAGATACTGTCTGTCCATTCCCGCAGACCTGATATGTCTCTCAGACACCTGTTGAAGGAGGCAACTCATGAAACTTGGCCGAAAGATAAAGGGTGGCTGTGCAGCTTTCCTAAGACCACAATGAAACACAAAAAGCCACCTAAGCTCCAACTTGAGAAACTGTTTCAGAGGTAGCCAGTGTTGACTCTTCTGCAGGGCTGGCATTGTACGTGTCATCTAATGAGAGTGGAAGCGGGGTCAAGGACCTAACCACCACTTTATTTATGATTTTGAGTCCACTGACAGACGTTTTAGAAAATACATTGTTTGGCATATTTTGAAAATTCCTTGCTATTGACAATTTTGATGAGGTGAAACTCACATATTGTTATATCCAACACTCTATGTTCAACTAAATAATGTTTTGTGAGTAAGAGGTGGAATTTGTCAAGCCATATTTATGATTGGCTTTTAAACATGAAGAAAGGGAGGAGAAAGAATGAGACACAGAATGTAGGTGCAGCCTTCTCCAGAGTCACATTTTTTTATTTGTGGTTTTATGGAAAAGGGTTTCAATGTAACTCTTGTGACTTGGCTGTGAAATATTTCTCATAAAATCACATGTTTGATGCTTGTTCTCCAGGTAGTGCTGTCTGGGAAGATCTTGGGACCTTTATGAAATGGGTCGTGAATAGTGGGACTTAAGGTTTTATACTTCAGCCTCACTTCCTGTTCACTGTCTCCTTTCTGAGCTAGGATTCTATGCAGCCAGTCTGCTTCCTGCTTCCTCTGCCATGTATTTCTTGATGTGATGGACTGTATTTTTCTAGAACCGTGAGCCAAAATCAAATCTCCCTTAAGTTGCTTTTTTTCATGAAATTTTATCACAGCAACAAGACAGTAACTAAGAGAGTTGCCCAGGCTGGCCTTGAGCTCTGGATCTTCCTTCCTTTCTTATCCACCCCCACTGCAGAGTGCTGAGATTGACAGAGAGAAAGGGGGGGGGGAGAAAGAGAGAGAGAAGGAGAGAGGGAGAGAGAGATACTGTGTGTGTGTGTGTGTGTGTGTGTGTGTGTGTGTGTGTGCTTGCTTCTTCAGCCACTCTTTACCTTGTTTTCTGAGACAGGATGTCTCAGTGCTCATGGATTCCACTCAGTTGACTAATCAGTGAGCTTTAGGTATCTGCTTATCTCCTGTCTCTGTTTCTCCTGGTGTGTACCACTGTGCTCAGCTTTTTAATGTGGGTGCTGGGAATTGGAACGTAGGTCTTCACACTTACATAGCAAACATTCTACTGACTTCCTAGCCCCTGTTTTTTTTTTTTATTTTATTTTTTATTTTATTTTATTTTTTTACATGACTGTAAGTGCTATACACTTGTAGAGATTTCAACAACTTCAGGAACCTTCTTTGAATTATTTCAGTTTTATTATGGGGTTGGCTATTGGTTTGCGATATTTCTCTTAGAGTGAAGGAGGTTATCAAATTAACATCTCCTTTAAGCTACTTACTCCCATCCTTCCAAGCTGTGTTGAAGAAGTAATTCCTCTAATATAGGATTGTTTCTGGGGCCCTCTCTCCTCCTTTCTCCTGCCTAGGGAGTCTTCTAATTCACATAGGTTCCAAGGGATGCTATAGGTTGCCACAAAGTGAAGCTCATTATGTTTCTACCTAGAGGGAATATTTAGATGCCCAGTATCCAGCCCCATAGCACACCTGCAGACCTCCAGGTTGTCTGTTTAAATGACTAACCAAAGCTCTGAAGGACACCCAAATACATATCACACTGTAGACAGAAACCAAATTTACAGTACAAGTTCCTGCTTAGGCAAAGCACTGAGTGCCCCACATAGCTACCCTTGTTATGGTCTCAGCATGCACATCCTAAAA
Source organism: Lophiomys imhausi (assembly GCA_907164525.1). Taxonomy (NCBI): domain Eukaryota; kingdom Metazoa; phylum Chordata; class Mammalia; order Rodentia; family Muridae; genus Lophiomys; species Lophiomys imhausi. The sequence continues at coordinate 10,130,195 of CAJQZJ010004760.1, forward strand.
GCTCATTCGCATAACCTTTCCTTTCAGCTGTGTGTTATGACATCAGATCAGATAAAGGTTTTTCTTCCCAGAACACCTTGGGTACCTTGCATTCAAGAAACTTAATTTTAAGACTTAATTCAACAGTTTTATTTGGAATTCATATAGACTTTGCTTTTCCACAGCTGTCTGGATTCCCCCTGCTAGGTAGAGATCATCGGAGCTCATTACTGCCTGAGTGAACACATCAGGCACACACAGACATGTTGGGATGCCTCTGTAAACACAAATGGAGAACCCTGCTCTTCTCACACACCCCAACACTACATTAACACTAGTCAACCTTGCTTGCTCAGTCTCAAATCATTTCTCCTACTGGTCTGATTTCTGGGCTGTTTGAGAAATTCCCTATATTTGGATTTTGAGAAGTGACTGATTCTGGTGGGTAGGTCAGGGCTCCTGCAAACACCTGGTGCAGCAGACCTGTGAGCAGAACTAAAAAGCAGACAAACTCAAGCTGCTTCTTTGAGAAGAGTTCCTGTTTGTATGTAAAGTTTCAATGACTTTCATCATCTGAATAAGCCAGGAACTGTTAAGGTTTAGGTGTGAAATGAACGTCCCCACAGCCTCCTGTGTTCAAACATTTTCTCCTAGCTGCTGGAGCTTTTTGGAGACATTGTGGAAGCTTAACTAGTGGGCCTACCTGGAGGAAGTGGATATCTGGGTGAGCACAGACCTTAAGCTTTATGCCTGGCTCCATTTATTTTCCTGTCTTTGCTTTCTTGTCTTTGGAGAGCTGTGAGATGAGTTAGAGCAAGCTGACTCACAAACCTGCTGTCAAACCATGAGCTGTTCCTTCTGCCCTGCCTGCCCCTCAAGACAGACTTTTGTCTCAGGCTGCAAACCAGTATGAAGTTTTGTTCCACTAAGTTGTTTTCTCTGGTGCTTGGTCACAGCATTACAAAAAGTATATAATATAAGCATTAACCCTCTAGAGAATTTCTCTAAGTCTTTAAGGTCAGGTTAAGGAAACATACATTCTAAAACAATAATGCTCCTCCCTCTTTGATTCATTTCAGTGAGATGCATGATGCTCTCTTAGGACTTAGTTAACCACACAAAACTCTTTCTGGGAGGAGTCCTAGAAATTTTACAGTCTGGTGACATTATACATGAGGTGAAAGAAACAGCTGGAAATGTACAGAGGGAGTCTGCTGTTCAGGTGCTTCTATATAAATTTTTTATTAGATTAAAATGTATTTAATTTTGTGCTAATAATTTGCTGTGGTCCTGGCTTATTGAGGAAGAAATTCAAGGACAAACACATCTCAGAACTTCAATGTATGTTACTGTAGTTCTGAGACAAGGTTCTCAATAAATAGGAGATCTATTGATTTACTTACTCAAAATATGGTTTGCCTCAGGTGATCACTGGCAATGTAGGGCCACTTTGCTTCTCTACCCTGCTGGCTACCCATCTGCCCACATGGATAGTCATAATCATGGCAATAGATGCAGAAAAGAGGAGAGCCAGATCAGGAGATGACCTAGGGGGCCTGAGGCTCTGGAACCTTAGGCATCTGTTATGAGAAAAATAGTTCCTGGGGAGTGGCTGGTTCCAGGGTAAGGATCTCTGAAGCCTGACTCTAGCACCCAGGCAGGTTTCTAAAAATAGAGGGCAGAAATGGATACTGGGGCTCTAATCACAAGTAGCCTCTTTAATAAAAATAGTTATCAACCTAGGTGTGGTGGTAAATGCCTTTAATCCCAGCACTCAGAACACAAAGGCTTGTGAATCTGTCTGGGTTTAAAGCTAACCTGGTCTACATAATGTGACCCAGGTTCAAAATAAAACTCACATTTAATTATGTGTATGTGAGTGTGTGTGTGTGTGTGTGTGTGTGTGTGTGTGTGTGTGTGTGTGTGTGTATCAGAGAGAGAGAGAGAGACAGACAGAGGGGGAGAGAGAGACAGAGACAGAGAGAGACAGAGAGAGAGATAGAGAGAGAAAATAAGAGAGAAGTGGTAGTATAGGTGGCCACAGAAACCGAAAGAGTCAGATTTCTCTAGAGATGGAGTTAGAGGTGTTTGTGAGCCCCTGATGTGGAGTTGGAGATCCAAACTCAGGTCCCCTAGAAGAGCAGCAAAAGTTCTGAACTACTGACCATCTCTCCAGTCCCATGGGGAGGGGGTTGAAATTACTAGTCATAGAATAGAGTAACTGAATAATACACTTGACACTGTGACATTTCCTAGAACACAAAAAGATGCTCTGTGTCAACTACTATGGTGATGAAAAATTTTCAAGATAGACTAGTGATAATGAAAGCTAAACATCTCTATAAGACTAATGGTGTCTTAGCCGGCTAACTTAAACCTCAAACATCACAAAGGGAGGAGGGTGAGTCTCTCCCGATGAAATGATACTGAAATGACCATATGAGACCATGCAGCAGAGAGAGGTAGAGGCAGGACTTTTATGGCAGGCTAAACCTAACCAATAGTCACTGGACACCATCATCTATGCAATAAAGGACTGTTCTCAAATAAGGAGCCTCAAATTCAGCTGATTCTGCCAGACCAACGGCAGACAGTCACAGGGAATGCCACACAAGCCTGCCAGCCACATTTCCTGTTCTACAGACACACCATGGACATGTGCATGTGTGGAATTTATATTCCTATCAAAGTTTCCTTCTGTCTAGAAGTAGGAGGTCTTTCCTCAACTGGCATAGGAAGGAACAAGCCATTTCTCGCTGCCAAAACAAATTATAATGAAGTCTATTCTGTCTCCTCTCCCTTAAGTCTTGGGCCTGTCTCTCAAGCAAATGGTAATTGAATACATCTGTGGATAAGCACTGTCCGTCTGCAGTGTTTACATTTGTCTGTGAAGTCCTGTTACTTATGGTAATGACCATATACATGGTAGTCATCTCTGAAGTTGGCATAGATGCCCCTCTGTCAAGATTCCATTCATCTAGCTGCAGATGAGCTGCAGCCCTCAAATTGCAATAAGGAAGGGAGACCACTTGTAACAAATATATAAATAATCCGGCCTCAGCGTGGAAGGAACTCTTGTGTGTGGTGAACTGAATTCTTTCTATTGTACCTGCCCCCCTCCTGCCTTCAGATCCATGTTGAAGTCATAGGAGTCACAGCCCATACAATGCTCCTACCATTACTGTGTCCAGAAAATTCCACAGGAGTTACAGTGCAGGCCTGGGGCTACCTCTCCAATGTGCTGCCCTGTTTGTTATACTTTGGGAAGTAGTGTGAATTAAAACGATCCCTGAAAGGTTGTGCATCGAACCAGGAAGGAATGAATAACTTCCATCAGACACCCCTATATTTTATGTCAAGGTTCTGCCACATCGTCTGAACAAAAATCCATTTAATGAACACTATGCTCAGAGGCTGGGTGAGTTCCCTCGCTAGGCACTGTTTGATACCTGACATCACAGCTGTGTCTGGAAACATGGCCAGTGCTCAGAGCTCCAAGACAGGATGCCACACCTTGTACAGTGGAGTCCATTACAAGATAATGGTGAAGCAGGCTGAAGCCAGCGTCACGTTGTAATTTCATTTGCTCCTGATACAGAGGCTCTTGATTTCATCTCTGTTCCCCTGTCTACGCCCAGGTTCATCTTCCCTGATTCCTCCAGATGTCCCTGCTTAGCACAGCCCGGGGAGGACAAGTCCCAGGGTGACCTGACACCCACATTTGCATCTGCAGGAACCCCAGTCCTCTCTCCACTTTGCTTCCATTAGTTGAAAATTCCCCCTTGTCCTTTTTAATTTTTAATTACCATCGTCTGTTCACCTTTGTTTTACCCATGACATCTTCAATTTAAACAGTATCAGAGAGGTTGATGGGAACAGTTTTCTTTTCAGCTTAAGTGACTGCAGCTCGTTAGCTGTTAATTATGCAGGGAGGTTTGCATGGCTGAGGCTGGCGATTTGAATATGCTCTGGATGTCAGGGCTGCTGCGTCTGGGTGGCTGAGCTTGTAAAAGGATTATGATGATGTATATATGGTTCGTGGCTAAGTGGGCTAATGAAAGCACCTCATTTAATCAGACACAATTAATTAAATTAACTTATGATATTAACCCATCTTTCCATGCATGTATAATTTATATTAATTGATTTGCTGCATTCAAGTTGACCAATCTGGTGGGCTGCAGACAGCCCAAGGACTGAGGTGCTGTCATTAGCTTTACTGTGATGCAAACCATAATTGATGGGTCAGTGTGTTTTAGAGATGTAGCAAAAGCCTTGCTAATTGTCATAAGAAGTTGAAATTGATTGTGTCTGCATTAGTACATAAATTTAAATTGATTAATGTTTTGTTCTAAAATTAATGTCCACTCTGGATGGGTGATACAATGCTTTATTTATTGGATTCATTAAAGCAGTCTAAGGAAAAAATAGTGTTGAAGTTAGGTAACGGAGGTGAGATCGTTAAGGCTGAGTTCAATGGGCCCTTCCTGGGGACAGCAGTGCCACTGCGGCCCCTTTCCCTTCCCTTCCCTGCAGCTGACTGTAAGCCCTGCTCTTTAGAAATGTCTGAGTTCAGAAGCTTCTGGTGAAACCATCCAGGTCGAGCATGTAATTAAAGCTCCTTTATAGACAATTGCCAGGGCAAACTTCTGGCAGGTGGTGAGCCATGTAGGGTGCAAGGCCCCGGGGGAGAACATGAAATACGTTTTCAGGCTAGCTGGAGAATCTTCACAACCACAACTCGCACCTTCCATGCAAGAACAGAAAGTAGCTCTCAAACTTGATGGAATTGTAATTTATACTTTACAACCAGCTGAGAAGAGGTCATGGAAAGCTGAAACCTCAGACTCTTTATTAGAGCATAGAACTTAAGTCTAGGCTGAATTTTTATGGATGTTCTTCTTAGGAACTGATTTTGATCCTAAAGTTCTTTAGTTGATGTGACTTGGGACCCATGTATGTTTATATTAAAAAAAAAACCAAAAATAGGCTTTAGATCTGATGAGATTTCCTAATTTTCCATCTGATGTCTCGGAGAATAGGTGACAAGTCATTGGCATTGATATTAGAAATAATATTCATCCAGGAGAAGGGACTCCAGTACACTGAGAACAAGGGAATAGTAAGAGACTGACTAAAAAGAAAATCAGTTTAATTCATTTATAATTCCTCCTTTCCTATCAAGGGAAGCTTAACATCTGGTTCTTATAAACTGATTTAAATAGAAAATGTGTAATGAATCCTTTTACCAAATGGCTCCTTTTTATTGATGGAATAGAGCAGCAGTGGCTTTGTGTTTACTACAGTGCATTTGTGTTCTGAGCAACGGGATATCTCTGTTTTCATGAGGCAACATTTTGGACTTCCCATGCCGGGGAGAAGACTGGCTATCCCTCTTTGCTGCCTTCTGCAACTATCCCTAGTGTTATTAACAGACGGCTCCCTGAGTAGGAAACCGTTGAATTATATTCAAATATCACTCCATGTGGTGGCACTATGGAGTAACAAACAATAATTGGTTCTTCAGAACAACTTCTCTGGCTTCAACTTTTGTGGTTGTGTTAATGGGTGTGGTGCATTTGTTCCTATTGTCAGATTTTTAAGGACAGCAATTCAAAACTAAGTCAAATTATTCCAGACAGCCTGATGAGCGTTGTCATGGTTGCAATTGTATGGCTGTGTGAGGAAAATGAAATCCTTATTACGTGTTTAAAATGTGTTTAGTACTCTTGTTTTATCTATCTTAGATTTATACATGCTTTCTATATGCTATACACATAAAATGCACACATTCATATATGTGTAAGCTTACAAACTAGACAGCAGAAAACCAGCTGGCCAGGACTTATCTTCATTCTGATTTTCTCTTCAAAATCAAAGAAAGAGGAATAGTTCACTGCTTATATTATTACAGATATTATCTATGGCTTTAGAGAAAGGAGCTTCTTCAAGACACACAATACACAGAGAGAATTCTTCTCCCTTAATGCTGGATTGTTGTCCAGGAGTTCACAGGATTGAAACCTGGAGGTTTCAATAGCAGGCTGGGATGTGAGTGGAGGTACTGTTACCAAGAAAACAGAGGTGCCATGGCACTGCACAGCACAAAGTTTACAGTGTTATCCCTAAACTATTTCAGTCATATTTAAGATCCTTGGGCCATTGTTGATTTTGTTGTCATTTGAAGAAGCGCATAAGAAGAGAAGCTGGCTGCAGACACATCCTCGCCCATTGGCAAGGGAAGAATTCCAATGAGCATCTCTCAAATTGTGGTCTTAAATGTAAATATTTTCTGGCATTTCTTAAAGTTGGGAAGGTAACAAAGATCGTGATTTAAAATAATATTGTCCCCATTGAGCTGTCATGTGAATGGGTCACAGAAGCGCCAAGAGAAAATTAGCATAGTTTTGTTAAAAGAAAAAAAGCTCAGCTCTGTGCAGAAAGTGGTAGCAGTTGGAATAACTATTTTTTAAATTGGGTGGTGGTTTATGCTTTGACATGGCCATGTGGTTCCAAGAGGATGGCCTGGGAAGCAAAGGTAAGCTGTAGGAATAGGCAGTTTCTCAGCTGCCTTTTTAAGGGATGCTGACCTTCCTGTAGCCAAGGAGATGAACCCAGGGACCATGGCGCACTAGGCCGGCTTCCTGTCCAGAATCAGCCCAGGGACGGGATCTGGTGTTCAGTGGCAACTGAATCTTAGAATCATGCTCTATTCATCTGCAGTTTTCCAATGAAGTTCCCTGGCTGTGTTCAGAGCCCAGGTAGAACAATTCTGCCAGCAGTAGGTGTCACTGCAGTCAGTCAGAACTACTCTGGAGCATGGCTAAAGAAAAGAAAAAGATAGTCATGGTCCAGAAGAAAGAACGATTGCAGAGAGCCCGCACAGTAGGATGGGAGTGTCTTTATGGCATGTTGTCTTGAAGAGTGAGTTATTATAGTTTTAATGATTGAGTGGAAATAAAATCAACCCTGAAATCCCTTCATGTTAGAGTGTGGTGTGCCCACTGCATCCTGTCTGGGCCCAGAAAGCAGACAGACAAGCTGCCTTGCAGGAGCAGCTGTGACTGCTGTCTCTTGTCTCTTTTCTTTCTGAGAACATCCAGTGTGTTCTGTTAAACAAGTCTACTGCTTATCAGAAATGTCCTGTCATCTACAAGTCACAAAACTAACAGAGGCTTTTGCTTCGAATTTTTTTAGCACACCTCAAAGACAGATTAACTGTATCTGCATGAGAATTTTCTCCAAAGGGAGAAAAGGTCTCTTTTAATTAATTCACCAATTCTTTTAAAGGCCATCTTAGGGATATTTGCAAGAATATTCTGAATTCTGCATGCACAGAAAATGCTACGGAAGATCAAAGTAATTATCCACGTCAATTTTATTGTGGGCATATGGGGTTTCTGCTGAATGCTGAAAGAACACGTTTATCTTCCCAGTTAGGCTCCCAGGTGCGGACAGTTATCAGACATCCTAACCCAGCCAGGAAGATGCTTCATATAAACACATACATGGCCCATACACTCACACATTTCGTGGTTTTTGTTTTTCAGGGTTCTGAGATTAAGGTTTTTTACAGTGCTATAATGTTTCCCACTTGATTCCCACAGCTCCATTTTGCTCCTGAGATTCCCAGCAAGACTTGACTGTAAGGTGATCACCTGCACTGTGCTGCGTATCCCTAGCTTGGCGTGCCTTAGATACGTGTGCCGCTTACAGGGAAGTCTTAAGAGACATCCGCTGTGCCTCGGGCAGAGAGGTGACACTTTGATCCCTCAGCCCCTTCCTTCCCTTTTAGGAGACCTCTGAATTCTGTGGTATTTTACCCTATCAAAAACAATAGGGAGATCATGACCCGTGCCTGACCCTTGGAGCAGCTAAAAGATGTGATTTTTATGACATTCCATAGGGGGAAGGACAATTCTCCCTCTGAAGAAGCTGCCATTGTTGGACTCCAGGCAAACATTCAGCAGAGCAAAGTATGCCCGCTGCCGTTATTATTTACGGTTAATTTTAGGGCCGGAATTCCCTGTTAACTCTTGTCAACACACGAGGAAGATTCATTAAAGCACACACTTGTATCTCAAATATATTGAATAAACCAATAAATAAGGCTTATCTAAAATTTTAAAAATACACATAAACACATAAACATGCCCTGTGAGGGAAAGCAAATGCTGCATTTTAATATATCCTATATTTTATGGTAAATTTATATTTGATTTCTCTCCAGATCTTATTTTCATTTGAATTTTTTTTGTTTAAACTAAGGTATTATTTTTAAACATTGCTTTACTCTACAGACTGAGGATACAAAAAATTCTGTATTTAATTTACAATACTCCATAAAGTGAATTGAAATTTGAATTGTGAATTTTGCATTCTGGCACAGGGTCAAGGCTCTAGGGTGGGATTTCTTGTGTGTATATTTTATTGTTACTGAGGCTTTTCTGGGATGTAGTACCTAAACAGGGGATCCTGGCACTGGTCTTATCAGCTGCCGACGGGGAGATCTGTCTGCATTTCTGAGCTATGAAGAACTACACAGGAGGAGAACTGAGCATAGGAAAGGGATGCATGTGTTGACGCAGTGTGATTATTCTGAGTGGCTTCAGCAGATCATTTAAAACGTTGCTGTAGTCTTTCCTTTTCATTGACAGCTCTGGAGTATTCACTACTCCAGTCACAATTTTAAGACTTTCTTGGATTTCTGAAAATTAGTGTGATTTTTGGTTGTGCCAAAGTAAGTTACACATAGGGGTGGGAGTGCAAGCAAGGTGTCCGTTGTCACCGTATGGTTTGTTAACTCTACCGTCTTTAAGGTCTCGATATTTAGAGGCCACACAGTGGCCAGAGTCCTTTCTCCTGTTTCCTTGTAATTTTATGCAGATGGGATCATGGCTAAAGTCATTCCTACTACACTCAAAAGACTTCTCTGAAACAACAACAAAAAAAAATAGTTAAAAATAAAATTTTATTTTAAAAGTACCAAACACTCAGTAAAAGCTAGAGCCTTAAAGAACCACCTCAAATAGCAAACTACAGAAACAAGCCTTAGTTTATACATTATCTTTTTTCTATTTCTTTTGCCTCCCAAAAGTACTGCTGAAGTTTGCTGGAACAAAAGATAGTTTTAAAAGTTATAATGTGGGAAGTTGCTCCTTATTATGTTCATTCTTCCTTCCGATTAATGATTTTCTATTTGATAGTGTAATGGTTGTAAATATTAGTTTATGTGGGGAAAAGAGCCTATCGCCAAAAGACAGAAGGGGATGCGAGGCTCAGGCTATGCCAGGAGAACTTACAGTCTCAAGTAGACTATGCTGGCATGACAACCAGAATAACATGCAACGTGCAGGGCCTCTGTCTTAGCTGTGAACTTTGAAGGGACACTCCACTTCTTACTCAGCTTTGTCCCCACAGGTACCAAAAGGTAATCTCACTCTGCCATGCTCTTAGGTGTTGGTTTTATGAAGAAATATCAGTGTTTTTGGTGCGACATTTCCTTTTTTAAAAGTATCATGGTTTCATCTCTTAATGTTAGAATTGAGGCTGGCATGTTTTCTATGCATTTTATCAGTCTAGTCACACTGGAGATGATTAGAGAGTTCTTTGGTTTGGTCCACATGGAGGCAGGAGACAAGTTCCTTCTGCCTCAGCACCTGGGCAGCTTTACACAAGTATCTACATAACCATCTGTGATATTTTAACTCATAATATATTTGAAGTGTAGGGGTCAAAATAATTACAAAATCAAACCTTTATTATCCTAATACAAAAATAAGGCCAGTGAAAAATCCATATGGAAGCACAGAAATTAGTATTCGGGATCCACATGCATTGATGAAGCTTTTATAAATATAGTATTCACATTTTTTTGTTTCAGCTCATTCATTGTAGATATACGCATTAAAATGGAATGGTTATAGTAACGCTTGGATAGTGTGAAACCCAGTGAGGTCTGTGTTTATTCTCAGGCGTCATGGCTGGGGAGCAAAACAGAGATGAATCCCTGTGGTAAAAATTGGTTATCTGTGTAAATTGGCCCCAAAGGGACACTTTGCAGATCGCGTCTCTTGTTCCTCCACAAGATCTAGTCAAAATCATATCTGCTCCTTTGTCTCATGCTTTAGCAGGGTGAGGTGAGTGAAGGGAACAGGTGCCCAAACGTATTGATCAGCGATTGTGGCAAAGCGCCCTTATTAGTTGGGGAAGGGCACCGGGAAGGCGTGAGGAATGGAGGAAGCTGGGACAGGTTATTGATGATGGTAATAACGGAGCTCTCTGGGCTCCACACACCGAGGCCGTAAAGTTAGCTAGATGAGCCCATCAGTACAGATATGTTGAGGGGGCAAGACAACATGAAGAAGCATGGCATGCAGCTTCTTACCTGGCAGAGTTATTAAAGTCCATTGAAGGAAGATGAACCGTTTCAATATGTTAAACACTCGAGGCTGTTAGGGAAGAGTTCCTGTCACACACAGCACCATTGTTTGGGGAGTCTTTGTGAGTTTTGTGTTTTATTTGGTTGCTATTTTCTTTTCTTTCCTTCCTTCCTTCTTATTTCTTTATTTCTGTTTCCTTTTGGAAATTTAATTTTTTTTTTTGATTCTGGTAATACTACTGTAACTCAGCTCTCTGTACAGACTTTGGAAAGTGAAGGAACACAGCCTCTTATACAAACTTGGGAAGCCTCGAATTTCTGGGACTTGCTGATGAGCCCGTATTTCAGCACGGAGCTCAGGGTGAGCTTGCTGTCTATATTTTAAATATTAACTTGCTATGACATCCTGCACTATTCACTTCATTGAACACAAACCCCTGCTACATTATTGGACGGGGGCATGCTGTGTCTTAAATGGTTCAGTGTGAAATGAGAACATAGAAGCAGGCATTCCTAGCTCCCCCAACATAATTTGGAGTCAGAATATGTAATTCTAAATTACCCCAATGTAATTAATTTGGGAGCCTCAAAAATTGAAAGGGGGAGAAATAATTCTGCATTTTACTGGAGCAAGGGGTTCTACAGTAAGAGACAAGTGAGCCTCAATACAAATATCGCTTCGGGTTCAACTTCCCTGCTCTGTGGAAAGGTCACGGCAGGATTCAATGTTTTTAATCCTTCTACAATGTAATGACATTTTAGGGGCTGCTTGTAAGTATACAATAAGCTGTCCTGTTTGGAAGAGGATTTGATTTTAGTATCTAAATTAGCCCTCCCTTCTGCTCTTGGCCTTTGTGGTAAATAACCGTATTGACAAGGAGGTAGGTGACAGTGAGAACAGCCTGGAACTGGGGGCCTCCAAACAAGGGAGGATCCCGCTTCCAGCTACAGCCAGGAGCACTGCAGTTGCTTCTAGCATCTACCACTGAACGGAGCCCAGGTCTGCGTACCTGCACCTTGCTGGCCACTCCACATCGGGAGCCAATCTTTTTTTTTTTTTTAATATGATTGGTTTAGTAGTTTTCAGTCACCTAAACACCATGCCATTTTCAAAGCTCGAGTCTCACCATCAAATCCAATGGTTCTTATATTAATCCATCTTCCAAACTGGCTGTGAGGTTTATGCCACATATTAAGCATGTTTCTATGAAGTTGTATGTCTTCCCTGTGAGGGTTTGGACCAAATAGGACAAAGGAGTGGCCTAATTTATTCTATCACCTAGGCCTGCTTTTCCCCTTATTTCTTTCCCTCCTTCCTTGGTTCCTTCTTTGTTTTCTTCCTTCCTTCTTTCCATCCCCACCCCACTCTCTCTTATTTCTGGCTTAATTAAGATGGGCCTGGAACTATGTATACCAGCCTGACACTCAACTCACAGAAATCCTACTGCCTCCCCCTCCCAAAGTACTGGGATTATAGCATGCCATCAAACCCATCCTTTTTCCTTTTAGAAAAGGAATGTTTGAAAACTGAAAAATAATTAATTGATTTGAAAAAAATTGGAAAACCCTTTTTGCAGGACATACTGGCCAGTTTAGACCAGAGAGGCCCCACTTCTCTTCACTCACTGAAGCAAACCCAGCCCAAGGAGTCTATTCCACGTGTCCACAGCCCTATATAAATAAACCAATTTAACGCCATTTTCTGTCCTAACAAAAATAAAATGTGTCCCTGCTCAGTGAACCCAAGAGCAGTGACTATTTAAACATGTTTATCGCTGGCATCACTTAACAGAGGTATAGACTGGGCCGAAGGAGGGCCCCCACAGCAGCAGCGGGAACAGTCTAATTAAGGCTCCAGCCAGGAGAGCCAGGTGGATGAATCACCACTATTAAATGGGCTGCAATTACCAGGTGGTTAGAGCGCTGGGTGCAGGCTGGGTGGGCGCAGCAGGTCAGGTGGATAGAGCCAGGCTGCCAGGTCCCGCAAGATAGGCTCCTTGCAGACACTGAGCATTTGAACAGAGGAATTCTTATAAGTCTCAGCATGAAACTCTATTCCAAAAAAAATTTTTTTTAAAAAGGGATCTTACTTGATTGAAATATTGCTTATGTAACAAAATATTTTTTCTTAGTAGATGGATAGAGACGATGAAGGAGCTGTGGTTCTCTGACATTACTTGCTAATTTGTCTCACCCACACAATGGAATCTCAGCCCCTCTCAGGACTTACTGCAACTGTACAAGCTCAACAGTCAGGACTGGGAGGTCATACTTGCTGTCACCCAGCCTTCCCACCAGTTTCCTACTCATACCAACCCGGGCACAAGGGACTATACCTCCTCCTCCCCATAGTCTACCCTTTTACAGATGGACTGCCCCACACTGATGGTTACGTACAGATTCTCCACAGCTGACTAGGAAGGCCTAAGTAACACTGCCGGGAAGACAGAACTGCCAGACCTGTACCTGCAAGATCAGACTTGTACAGTGCACAGCAGGATCTCCATTTCAAAGATATGAAAGCTGAGTTTCACTTCGGAGACGCTCATATGCCAAAAGTCCCATTGGTCCCTTTCCTCTCTGTGCCTGGAATTAGCATGTTCTATTTCCCCATGCCCTGGAGTGATTAAAATCCCACTGAATCCTTTTTGTTGATCATGCCTTGTCTTACATTTTGTTGTTGTTGTTGATATTGTTGTTCTTTTAGCCTGTAAATATTGTACTATTCCTGTTTAAACAATGTGCCAGATTAAACCATTTTATGAAGTGTGTAATTAAAATCTTTGTTGCTCTCATAGACTAGGCGCACAGCTTAACAGATAGAAACAATATTAAGGTGATTGGATTTCCTTTCAGCTTGGATTCCTCCCGTCATCTAAGCTTTGCTCAAGCCCAAGCCCAACACGGACCTTTTTTTCATTATTTGAATTCAAAAACTGTATTTAAATTTTAAAACTTAAATATATCATCTCATATAAATTTCACAACAAGACCACATTCACTTTTTTTCTCTATATATCCTGACCATCCTTAGGAAGAAAGAGGGCAAGCTGTGGAAATGGCTCAGCCACTTCCCATGAAACTGCAAGGACCAGAGGTCAAGCTCTACAACCCAGGTAAAAAGCCAGACATGCCCAAACTTTTCCTTTTTAAATGTTTTTAACTGACATAGAATTATATCAATTTATCCTTTTCCTCCTTCTGGTATCTCCCAACTTCCATCTTTTGAATCCCTCTCATGACCCTTATTTTCCCTCTTTTCTTTGATTATTATAGTTACATGCTGTATGGATTATATATATATGTGCATATATGCATATGTATATCATGCTGTGTCTAGTTTTGTGTATATGACTTCAAGGCTACACATCTTATATCAGACAACCAACAAACAGGCTCGTACTTTTCGTCACCTGGTAGTAGCTAGCAGAGTTGGTTAAAAAAAGAAAGTGTGTATATTTATGACCTGGATATATATTTTTTAATAAGCCCATTTCCACAAAACAAAATTGGCTCATAGAAATTTGTTCCACGGCCTTTCACAGTGCTTAACCTTAAATAAAAAATAAATTAAAGATGTAAGCCCTTCCTGTAGGGAGAAAAGCTGGACATGGGGGTTGTATACACTTGTAATCTCAGCACTGGGAAGGCAGAGGCAAGATAATTCCAGAGCTTCCTGGACAGCCAGCATAGCTACTTGCTGAGTTCAGACCATGAGACACCTTGTCTCAAGATCAAGGTGAATGTTGCCTGAGGACGATTGCCTGAAGTTGTCCTCTTACCTCTGTATGCAGGCACATGCATGTGCAAATGCACTCACCCTCACACAGATATGTATCTATGTTCACACAGATGTGTACCCACACATATACAAAGAACAGGGGGGGGAGGGAGGAAGAGGAGGAAGAGGACAAGAAGAGGGTAGGGAAAGGGAGTAAACTGCCTATCCACAATGATTTACCTGCTGTGAAATTTCGGGTTCAGAAAATGGTTAAGGATGGCTGCCCCGGGCTTAGTGTACAGAGCGTGTGAACATTCGTAGCTGACCCCATAGGAGTGTTCACACGGACGCAGATGTTTTCAAGGTACTCCCCAATTTCCTACCTTAAGGATTGAAAGGGTATTTCTATGCATCACATAATTTCCAGTGTGGACCTAGTAAATGTGGAGCTCTTCCCCAAATCACCGAGTTTGGCTACACCTTCCCCCCTCAGAATGCCCTGTGGGGAGTCTACACTATCCACAGGGGAAACAATGGGAGTGTTCCTCTGGACTGTCAAGTGTCACCACTGAAGAGGGGACAGGACTTTGTTGGAATTCTTGTTGGGTCAGCAGGGAGTATGGCTGGTAGGTCTTGGACCATATCTTAAAATGACAATCTTACATGGGGTTCACCCATGTTGGGGACAATTGGGGCCTTCAGTGACAAGGACAAGTTAGAACTTGCCTCCCTGTAAAACACTTCCCTTTAAATGAAAACATCATCAGGCTGGGAGGTAGAGGTCTGCCATTATAGCTGTTCAGGAAATTGAGGCAGGATGATAGCAAGTTCAAGGCCTGCCTAGACTATACACTGGATTCCAGGACAGCCTGGGCAGGTTAGAGAAACCTTGTCTCAGAATATAAAGTTGGAAAATGGCTGGGGATGTGCAAGGCTAGAGGTTCAAAGCCTGACACTGAGGAGAGGGATGAGAGGAGCCAAGTGAAGCTGCTGCTGCATGATGAGAAGCATGTCTTCCTACCTTCACTCCATGTTTATGGCAGCCGCTCCCACTGGAGCCAACACCTGCACTCCTGCAACCTGTGTAGGGAACCTCTGACCAAGCAACGGAAAACCCAAAGTAAACCAACTTCTGGTTACAGACCCACAACAGCAGCAGGAGTGATCTCTTAAAGACAGGAGATGGGTACACGGGATTTAAGGGGGGATAACAAAGCCAGAAACTGAATCTGAGTGTTTACATGGATTGAAATTGGACCACCCCTGAGTCAGAATCCCTGCTTGGATATCTGTCATCCTAGAGGGCTGGCTGCCCACAGGGGCCTCTCCTGCTAGGGAGGGTCATCTCTCTCCATCATGTGTAACTCTCCCCCAGGCAGCAATATGGGTGAGGTCCTCTTGACATCTTGGCAGATGCTTACCCTAGGTTCTGGGTTTGGCTCACACATATATCTTGAGAGTAGCTTCCAAGATAGGAACTCTCTTGTTTATTTGAAGAGAATATTGCTCAGACTACAGGGAAGACTGTCTGTGGGCTTAGTTTATATCTTCTTCTTTGTGAAGTAGGGACCATGCTGCCTAGCACAAGAAGTAAGGTCTTCTGGTCATCCTCTAGCCTCCCATAATTCACCAGACCAGAGCTTTGCTGCCTTTCCCTCTGCAGTTCCCCCTGCTACAACCATAAATCAAAGTGCCTATGAGGCTATGTGCCCAAGGAGGAACCTGAGGGGTTCTAAACTTCAGCTTTCTGCTATAGTCACTAGACAGAACCCCAAATAGATGTCCATTATCCCCCAAATCCCCACTTTATGGAATCAGCCCCAATCTGTACAACTGCCTTTAAGGTGACCTCATTCCACCTTTACTGCTGGCCCTGTTCTGTTACCAGATTGACAATTGTTAGCTGATAGTGAGACAGCCCCCCTTTAGGAACAAACTCCTACATTAACATATGTTTAAAAATGTTCTTTATTTTTCTCTACTTAAACAGAATGTGGAAAGTTGAGAATGCTCAGAGGGACTTATGTCTAACTTCATTATGATACAAGCTGAGCATGCCCAATGTCATTCCTCTCCAACATCTAACATGCCAAACATTCTCTACAAACCTGCGCAAAGCCCACCTTAAAACCCCAAAATGTGTTCATCATTTTTCCTTCTTGAGCCGTGACTGGACACTGAACTCAGGAGGACAGTCCCTAAAAATGTGTTCCTTTATAAATATGTATAGGTTTCCTGCTACCACTTCTGGGTATACATCCAAATGACTCCTCACGGAATCATAAGGAAGTTTCCTCATCTATGTTCATAGCAGCCTTATTTGCAATAACTAGAAACTGGAAACAACCCAGATGTCCCTCAACCGAAGAATGGATTAAAAAACTATGGTACATCTACACAATGGAATATTATTCAGCTATCAGAAACAATGAAATTATGAAATATGCAGCCAAATGGATGGAACTACAGAAGCTCATCCTGAGTGAGCTAACCCAGACTCAGAAGGATGCACATGGCTTCTATTCACTTATAGTTGTATTTTAGCTATATAGTACAGGATATCTATACTACAACCAACGCACCAAAGGGAACATGGACATAGACTTTTTATATTTATTTTTATTTGTTTGTTTTTAGTTTGCTCTCCCTGGCAATGAGACACTTTTCACTGGTGGTACTGCCTTGTAGGCCTCCAGTGTATGAGGAGGCTCTTGGCCCTCATATGACTTCTGAACTGGGGTGAGGGACTGTTATGTAGATACACTCCACTCCAGAAGAGTGGGATGGAAGGGTTGGGGGTGGAGGGTGGGAGGGCGGGGCTGGGAAGGGGGGAAAGGACAATATGATGGAGATGTAACCTGAAGCAACAAATAAATAAATTTATTTATTTAAAAAAAAAGAATTCCTGTGGAGATGACTCCAGTGTCCTTCTTCTAGGCCTTACTGGCTCAGGATTTGCACTCAGTATTTTGTTTGACCTCATCTTCATTTTTATTGTATTTCTGGGGAAGGTTAGACTTGGCAGGTGAAGGAACAGAGATGTTTATCTACTTAAGAGATGAATACGAAGATAACTACCATCAGGTGACGAAGGTTATGGGGAGGCTGTTTGGGGGAGGTTGGTTATTTATTTTGGGGGTTTACACCTATAATAAAAATTACCTCAGGAAAACCAATTTAAAAAATCCCTTCACATATTTTTGAAATGTATTAAGAAATTAGAAATAATCAAGTTCAAAGTGTTACCAGTCGGCCTGTGGCTGACACGGAGTGCTGATTCTAAGACCATGAAGATATAAGACTGGCAGGAATAGGGGGTAGTTTAGTAGTCTAGGAACCCATTTGTTCCTGAGCCATCCACAAGTATACTCTTCTCCCTCACCTTCACACACCATGCACACATATACACCTCTGCAAACAACACAATCTAAGAACCTTCTCAAATCCCTACGTGCCCTTAGCTGCACACACTCCAATCTCTGAAGAACATACCCCCTTATAAGGACCAAGTTTTGACAGTTTTTAATCTAGTATGTTCCCAACATATCTGGTGTGAAGAAGGGCCAATCCATCCTGAACTAGTCTGGTGTACATGTGGAATAAGGTAAAACTGAGTCCACTAGTAACCTTTTCAGAAAAATTCCCTGTTTACCATCTTATATGTATGAACCACAGGGTGTACATATGACTATAATCAGATGCACTGTGGGAAGGGACATGAACAGTAGAGAAAATGATTATGTAAGTTAATGTATCACTCAAAATAGAGGACGACACCTCAAACTCTGTCCTTTAGAAAGCAGTCACTCTTTACGGCCTGTGAAAAGAGACCTCAGCTTACAGTTCAAGGCCCTTGATTACCTTCACTCAACGTGGCCTGCTGTCAATCTTGACAGTGTATCTCTCTTCAATACGTACTACTGCTTTGCTCCAAATTATCTTTCTCCTCTTGAGAAGTAGTATGAGCTCTTATTCTCAGTTCTTTGTAAGAGAGGCCAAGGACCTGGAAACACTTAATGTGGCCTCAACCTCTGGTAGCAGGTGTGCAGGCAGGAGTCAAAAGTAAGTAAAAAACAAGACCACATGCCCGAATAACAAGGCCACACACCTGAACAATGTACAAACCACATTTGTGAAGAAAATGATTTGTTTTCACCACCTCCAGCTCAAAGATTCTGTATTTATAGTGTGACTTCTCCCTTCCCCCACATAACTTGGAGTTAAGGGTTAAGTTTTCCTATTTTGAAAAGCACTTCCTTCGGACATCCACTCCTGCCTGGCTATGAACCCAGCACACCTTTCCTTCTCCAGCTCTTCTTGGGAATGCAGGCTCCTTCCCCAGCATTTTCTTGGGAAGGCTACAGCATCTCCCATAATTCTCCTTCTGATTACTGCAGGAGGTCTGTGGACCTCGTCCGTTCATTTCTTGCTCTGTGGACCAATGACCACCCACTTCCTCTATGAATAATTATTAAGAATTGCACTTCATCCTTCCTCATCCTTTGTAGGACAAATCACAGACTGGGTCCTTCTATTATATTATTCAGTGGTAGGTCATTCATTTGGTCAGCCACTTGTTTTGCCTTTGATAAATATTTATGACATATCTTTTGGCAAAGCACTGCACAGAAAAAGGCAGGTCCATTCTCTGCCCTCACAGGTTTATAGTCCCTGGATTTAAAGGTAAGTGTGACCAGCTGGGGCTGATTAACTAATTCATAGTGAGCTGTTAATTACTGACAAGTACTTAACCTGTCATCATCTTAGATTTTTGCACTTTGTAGGAACAATTCCTTAAGTCAAACAAAGATATTTTCAAATTGTATTCTGTTTGGAGTATTAAAACCAAGGTGTGTGTGTGTTTGTGTGTGTGATTGGAGGTTTGTTTATAGTCCAAATGACTGTCCTAATTGTGTGTGGAGATTATGTGTATGCACATGAGTGCATGTGTGCATGGAATATTGCTCTTGAAGCAAAAATTCCAATATTCAAATATTCCAATATTCGCAGCAAGTACTTTGCACATAGGGCCATTTTTCCAGACTGCTCCTAATGATTTTATAATCTCCTGTATGACATCAGGTCATAGAACTAGGAAGGAGACTATACCTCTTAAAACTTTGGTGATGGAAAAATACAACCTGTCATTTTGAGGAAAGTTTTAAATATATAATTAAAATTTATTCTAGGGGCTGGGGAGATGCCTCAGTAAAGTGCTTGCTGCAAAAACTTGAGGACCTAAGTTTAAATCTCTAAAACCCATGTTTAACAAAAAATTACAAAAGCCAGGAACAGTAGCTGTTTCTTGTAACCCCAAGCACTCATGAGCTGAAACAGGAGGATTGCTGGCCTTTTTGGCCAGCTAGTCTGAATGGATCTGTGAGCTCCAGGCTCAGGAAAGACCATCTCAACATATAAGGCATATAAGGTGGAGAGCAATTGAAGAGATTCCAGATACTGGCCTCTACCCCCGACACACGCACACACGGATGCACTCACACACTCACGCACACATGAACTCATGCACACACACACACACACACACACACACACACACACACACACACACGCATGCACACAGGTTCAGGAACAAACAACATTATGTAGATATAAAGGATTAGAGGCACTGCAACCTTTGTTGCAAAATGCCATGATGTTTAAAAGAAGTGATACACAGCACCCTCTTTCAGCAACAAGAGAAAATGCTTCCTCCTTCCTCTGTCCCCAGCCCCTAAACAAGCATTTGCCAAAGTCTCTGAGTTAGAGGCACAGCCCTGCTGCATGGGGGGACAATCCCAGAACTTAACAGGGGGAAGCTTTGTGGGTTTTTCTTATAGTGGTCTCACCTTGTCACCTGTTTATTACTGAAGAACTCACTCTCTCTTGTCTGTGTCACATGGTCCCTTCGCTTCAGATTTCAGTTCCTATCTCTAATATGTGAAGGGTCTTTTTTTTTTTTTTAGTAATGATTCAGAAATAGCCACCGAGTGACTTTATGAAATGGCTGTTAAAAGGGGTAGGATTCTGTGGTGAAACTGGGTAATCAAAAGCTCTAGTAACGTATTTCAGAGCCAACACCCATGGACAAGGACATTCATGTTTTGACAACTGGAGAATGCATGACAGAACTTCAACTTCAGCCATGGAAGAAGCCTTGGAGTGTTTTAGT
This sequence comes from Lophiomys imhausi, assembly GCA_907164525.1. Taxonomy (NCBI): domain Eukaryota; kingdom Metazoa; phylum Chordata; class Mammalia; order Rodentia; family Muridae; genus Lophiomys; species Lophiomys imhausi. Next base: position 10,150,445 of record CAJQZJ010004760.1, read on the forward strand.
CTGTGTGCCCCATGAACTTGATATGACTTCAGGAGAGTTAGTAGCAGAATTGTGAATGTGCATAGAAGGGGTATTGACTAGTAGGTGTCCTCAGCAGGTTACCGGGAAGCTAAGGTTTCACCGGAACATTGGAGGAGTCAAGCATAACAATGCCTTGTTGGTAATGTTCCTAAGTAGCAGTAACCACAGGGGAAGGTGGCCACAGCAAGTGTGAGATGCAGAGTTTGGCTCACTCACATGCATGCACCTATGAACATACAACAGACACGTGTGAACACACATATGCACACAGGCACATGTAAATAACCAAGCAGACACACAAACACATGTGATCACAAGACTGGTTAAACAATACCTCTCTGAAATTTTAGTCTTAAAGAAGAGGAAAAACGTTAATCCTGCCCACACTGCCCAGAAAGTGACAGGAGGCTAAGGGAAGCTGTTAGAGTATCTGCAGGGGACAGCACACCACTTCCCTGAACTTGTCCTCATTTCAGTGCTAGGTTTAGGCTTGGGTCTTGGCACTGACCTTCAAAATGAAGTTGAAGGACCATGTCCACACCCACCTCTGAGCAGATATTTGATCCACATTGGAGCAAGAACACCTTAAACTGAGCTGCAACATCTGAGAGATCAAGATCTCCTGGAAGTCAAGTTCAAGGTAATCAGTACCCAGAGGCTAGCAGGCTTAGAGGCCAAGGATTAAGGTGACCTCTGACAGTGGCAGGTGGGAAGGGGAGAAAGCCAAGTATAGACTGCAGAGCCTTAGGGTATGAGGTTCTCAGCTCTGTTCATTAGACAGTTGCTGGCTCTCCTGTTACTTATGCATATGTCTCTGGGAAGTTAATTGGACTATCAGCAGTAATTTAGAACATTTATAAGTAAAATTGCTTTTAGTTTCTCAGGCAAACCCCCATGGAATGCCCTGTGATGCTCACAGGCCTTCTCCATGAGACAGTGTGACCCAGGCCAGCAGCTCAGGCTACTGCTCTCTCCTGATTGGACAAATATTGAAGATGCCTTGGGTACCAAAGGGCAGCACAAGGATGGGGCTCAAGGTCCCAGCATCTTTTAGAAGTGTGGCATTCCAAGCCGGCCAAGTCAGGTAATGTTGGACACCTACTAGTCAAGGTTGAAGAGCCAAAGTCAAGGGCCCTGGGCTACTCTGCAGCCTCAGCTGTTCCACTCTGGTCTACTTTACATTCTAGATTCTTCTCTATCTTTGGCTCCAGTTAGGTCTTCTTAATGTCCACTGATATCTATGATGCCTTCACGCTACTCAGTGGAAACCATGGCTCAGATGGGCTCAGTGAACATGAGGGTCTTGCAAGTGATAATCTTCAGAGCGGAGACCCCAGCCAAATGTGGGGGTCCCAACATGCTGTGACCTAGAGTGCACTCCAGTTGAAGTGATAGGATCCAATTTACTTCATTTTCAGCTTCTTGTTGAAGACAGTCTCATAGTCCCACAAGTATGTGCATATACACATGCACACTTACAACTACAGAAAGCTCTCAGAAAGAGAATTCAGTTAGCTACATTTTCCTCAAAGGAGACCTTCATAAACGGCCATAAGAAGTAAAGCAAATAGCATAAGTATGATGGTTCTTGAGCAGGCAATGCTAGATGAACTTGGCTTTCTTACAAATGCTGAAGAAGCTAGGCATAGAGACATGCTAGCAATCCAGATCCTTGACAAGTGCAGACAGAAGGATTGTGGGTTTGAGACAAGTCTAAACTATAGAATAAGACTCAAAGGTGTGACTTTTTAAAGGGATACCTTGTGTTTCTCCTCATGAACTGTTCTTTGAAATCTCTTCATTGTCAAAAAATGCAAAATAGTTAGGAGCTGGGTAAACCCACCAGAATGGTAAGGTCATAGTCATGGGGATGGCTTATTTAAGACAAGAAAACAAAAATCCAGGACGGAAGTCTTCCTTGAGGGACCTAATCGGAAGTGGTCAGAACCACGTATTTGAGTTCTGGAGACACTGACCATTATCTACAGAGTACCAGGCCAGGCCACTCGTGACCACCACACAACAGGAGTTCACAGTCCCCACAGAGTGTAGCTCTAAGAGTCACATTTTCTCTCCCAACTCACCTTACTCACTGTTGATTTTTGTTTTAATTTAGGTCAGCTAGCCTCACTTACCTTGTAATGAGAAAGGAAATGCCTTCAGTAATAAGGGAGTTACCCAATTGAACTTGTGCCTACTCAAATTCCTTTACACTAATTATGTACCTGTAAAGCGTCTGCCTGAAAAGGAAGCTCATAGCCACCTGCACTTCTTTTATTTATTTATTTATTTAAATACTTTATTTTTTTTTCTTCAAGTTACATCTCAGTCACAAACCCTTCCCTATTCCCCCTTCCTATCCCGTCCTTCCACCCTCTTCCCCCCAGAAGTTTCCCCTTTCAGTCCAACAGATGGTTCCTTCTCTTATAACAGTAAATACTATACAAAACAACAGATATAAATATACCACATTTATGAGAGTTAAATGGCCCAGTATACCTTCCCAATGTCCAGTTTATACATATTTGGCCCCTGACTTTAACATTCTACTATCTAACTATCTCCATGAGTTTAAAGGTCTATATCTGACTCAACATTCATACTAACTTGCAACACACTTTTAAGAGTATCTTCTTAGATCTATAACACCCTCTTGATTCCTAAACAACTCAAAATTTAACTATGAGACTCTAGCTGTCTATTCTTCAACCACCTCAGAGACCTGAGAAGGATAAATATATCTGCTTATATAGGAAGTGCAGGGCCTGCAGCTTCCAAAACTAAGAAATGACATACCAGTGACTTCCTGGACAGTTCCCATTTTCTCTCCATACATTCCTGCATCAGTCTTCAGCCATTGGGTCCTGTTTCTCTGACAGACATTTGTTGTAGAGCAGGGATTATGAAGGACTTACCTACCCTGTCTTGGCAGAGTTAGGCTGTCGACTTCCCTGCTACCAAGTTTTGTCCTTTTTGGACAGCAGTCTGTCTGCAGCTGGAGCAAGGGGTTTTTTCATGCCAAGAGATAGGCTTGCCACTAATTCAACCATCTTACAGTGGAGGTTCTTCGATGCTTATCTTCTACTTGGAGTAGAATAGGGGGTGCTGTCAGGTGCTGATATGTCTCGATATCAAAAAAAATCTTGATTTAAGATAACATCTTTGAATGCCATATTCTGCAGATCTCTTGGGGTTTTTGAAGATGCCCTATCCATCTCTTGTATTTAGATAAGCAAATGTTGCTTGTCTCTTAACAACTTGATTACTGGGTAGTTTAGAGAATATCTGTGATAGACTGTCATAGTAGCTAACAAAGTGACATGTTTGCATGACTAGGAGTTTGTTTTACTTAACTATCCTAGACAGTTTTAGACGGTTGGTATCAAGAGGCCAGAGCTTCACATTTTTATTTTTAAGTTTCTCTAGGTATGATACCATTAGGAAGCGTTACCTTTAATTTTGTATCAATATACAAAGATCTATTCAATTGTGGTTAAATATACTCTTAATTATGTATCAATATACAAAGATCAATGCCTATGTAGCCCAATACAATCTTAATATTACGTCCATATACAAGGGTCAATACCATTGTGGCCAACTATAATCTTAATTTTGTATCAATATACAAAGATCAATACCAATGTAATCCAATACAATCTTATTTTTGCACAATAAACAATGGTCAATACCACTTTAGCCGAATATACTACTAATTTTGTATCAATATACAAAGGTATAAGGGCATATTCAATAATCTGCCCCTTCTTCTTGGACCTTCCTGTGCTATGTCTATGTCTCATTTTTCTCAAGCCTATGCACTCCTACATAGGAGAGGAAGAAGGATACAGAAAAGGAAAAGTAGGAATACCCTGGGTCTAACCTCCAAAACCCATTAAACAGGACCATTTATCAGCTTGTAATCTCTTCCCCTAAATATCAGAGTTTTCAGTTATCCTTCAAATAACCAAAAAGAAGGGCAGAGAAACACCCTCCCCACCCTCTGGGCATAGGACGTCGCTCTCTTAAAGTGACTTCCTGCTGATTTGGGTCGTAGTAAACCTGTTTGGGGCTCGAACCCAAATGGAAAAAATGGTTAAAAATGTTAGTAAAATCTTTTTATGTTCAGTCCTTCTGTTCTCAGCTGTTTAGATGACCTAAGGAGTTTGTAGGCAGAAGCTGATCTTGCAGGCTTCACTGAGGTTCCGGCCGGGGCATTGTGTAGAGCTGAACGGTCCCAGCGACATTGGATTGCCCTGGTTGCAGGCCCCCGATGGAGACAGCTATTGAGGAAGTCTGCCAGGCAGAATCAACTGGGTCACTCGTCCTCCTTGGTGCCTGATTCTGCTCTCTGCTGAGGTTTCCGCTGTCCAGCCGTCCCCGGGCTCCCCTAATGGACGCTTCGGTTCTCCTGGAAAGATAAGAACAGAGCCATGCCACAATCCCAACCCTGGGACAATTGCCCTCTTTTTTTGGGGGGGGGGAAGGGGGCTAGGCAGTACTTCTCCTGAAGCAAATTTGGCCTTCTGACAACATACAAAGCATTATCTTTCAATCTGGGTTAAAGAAGAAATCATTCTGTCACCTTGGAGCTAAACCAGCTCCAGTGTATATATTTTGAGATCCCAAAGGACAATCTGCCTGCATCGAGAGGCCTTTTGTAAGTAGCCTCCAAACCTAGGTCCCTCCAAATCCCATGTGTGTGTCTCTGAACAATAATTATTGGGATCAGAGACCTGTGGTTCCCATCTGAAGGGATCAAAGATGTGTTCCACCACTCCTGGATCGAAGTCTTTCTCTATTTAGAGTTTGCCCTGCATCAGGCTGACCCTGAGCTCCGAGATCTGCCTGTTTCTGTCTCCAGTGTGCTGGGAGCTGGGACCAAGGGTGTACTCTTCTTGAATGGTGGGACCAAGAGTATGCACCCTCACCACCCTGCTCCGTATGACTCCAGAATACATAAGACCACCAACTCTACGGTGCT